>NW_004624742.1:28673307-28776145 GCF_000247695.1 Heterocephalus glaber
TCTGAGAAATTATTTCTGATTTCATTTTTTCCAGATCCTCTTTTGTTGCCAGTTCAGGGAGTCCAGGTGGTTGAGTATCAGATTGTTCCATATCATTTCCATTTGGGATTGCTTTAGGTGATCTGGAAGTCTGGTTTTGAGACTTGTTTTCATTTCAAGGCAGGGGGGATGGGGTTGCTGCTGGAGCCTGCGCTGCTCACCTCCTCAGTGCTAGGTGGGGCTCTGCTCCTCTACACTGGGGTCAGTAGTACTGCAGCCTGAAAGGCTCAGTTGCTTGGTGCCAGGGGCCTCTCCCTATGTTTGTTTCTTAAAGTCCTTATATTTAGAAAGTGAGGAATATACCATGTGATTTACATATATAACCCTTATTTGCATAAAGTTAAAGCTGGCAATACTATGTAGGTTCTGAAGTCAGGGAGGGAATTTCACTGGTTTTAGTGAAAACTGCAAATGGGGTGAACTGTGAGTGTCAGGGACCCTGGACACCCGGGCACACAGGCCAGCAGCTCTGTCTGACAGCTACAAATTGAGCTGAACTGTGATCTTTAAGATCTCTTCAAGTGTGAATGTTCTACACCTTTCGATTCCACATAAGGAAACACTGGAGTTTAGTCTAGGATCTCGCCAGTGTCTTCTGTGAGATGCACCTCGAGATGCACCGTGGTGCTCAGTGTGGGTCTGAGGAGCCCTGCTTGGCAATGGATCTTCAGAATGACCTCTTCCCAAGCTCATCTCTTCTCTTCAAATGACATGTGAATAAACTTCCCATTCCTTTGAGCTCACCACATCCATGGTTTATCACAATGGCAGCAGAAAGCTGTTGATCTTGGTGGAGGAGAGAATTCCCAGCACAGTCACTGTCCAGAGCCACTTCCCCTCAGTGGGGATGGCATGTGTGCATGAGACCTGGCAGGTGGCCAGCTCTCCTCTGGCCTCGGTCCCTCTGCTCTGCACTGCTCTGTGACCCACCTGCTAGCCAGATGCCACTTTCAGATTAAAGGACACAGACAAAAATGAGTCCAAACAGTTTTCCTATGGTTACTGCCAGGGTTTGGATAAGGTTTGGGTCTGTCCCACAAAGGGTCCCATGCTAGAAGCTTGGTCCCCTGCACAGTGACACTGGAGGTAAAGGAGGTCAGCAGTGGGCCATAGTAGGAGGTAACTAGGTCACTGGGTGCTGCCATCAGAAGGGGTTAGTGTAGCTCTCGCAGAGTGAGTTATTCTCATGAGAATGGGGCTATCACAGACACATGGCTCCCTCTGCACATGGCTAGCTTCCTTTTCATTCTTGGCCATATTGAGATGCAGTCAGAGCCCAGTCAGGGGCCATGCTGTTTAGACCCTCAGGCCACTAGAAAGATGGTCAAGCAAACCTCTTTTCTTTGTAAACTGTCTAGTCTCAGCTATTTTGTTATAGGAACAAATAATGGATCTAATACAATCGCCCTTAGCTACACCACAGGATATAGCATAAAATACAGGCATGCTTAATCTCTCAGGGACCCCATTTCATCAGCTGCTATGATGGTAGCATAGATAACATGTGAAGAACTCCAGTAGTAGGGTAAATGATCATTAGATGTTGGTTTCCTTCTGCTCTGCAGAGTTGTATGTGTACCTGTGTGTTCCTTTCATTGCTCCTATTTACCTGTAATCACCTCAATCACCTACAAACTTTTGGTGGATGAATTTGTTTTTCATTCATCAGTGATTTCCCCTCTGTTTCATTCATCTTTTATGCATAGTCTGGCATACTGCATCACACATAGGAGGGTTTCACTAAATATTTGCCAAATGAATGGAAAAAAAATAAGTTAAATTTGGGGCATACCATGATTGAAATATTTTAGGGCTGGAGTCTTTTATTAAAATTTGTCAGCAAAAATGCTGTGGGGGACCCTTTTTTGCTGCTATAGTTTAAAGTGTCCCCTCTCCACACCACAAGAAGGTGAACATTTTTGGCTGTCTGTCTAATAGAAGAAGAGAACCCAGTGGAATTTTCCAGGCTGGCAACTTTAGGGAACTACTAATATTTTTACAATATATGATATTAAAAACATTTGTATGTGTGCCCAGAAACCTTTAAGGCAAGGATTTCAGCAGCCAATTTTATTTGACTTGAGAAATCTAATAAACAAGCAATACAGCCCTGCTATTGTTCTTTAAGTAAAAATTAGAGATCTGCATTTAATAGCAGCAAAACAAAAACATCTCAGGGCAAAGGAGTGTGTTGTGTCGCCACGGAGGTGTCAGTCAAGTGGGTACTGGGGGGGGGGGCTCCAGAGGGGCCCTGGTGTTTGGCTGGATGACAACTTAGTTAAATGCCACCAAGCAAAGGCTGGTGAGAGAGAATGCAAGTGACCAACCATCATTTTTCTTCTCTCCTGGAGGAGCCTCATGCGAATTGCACAAGCAGCTGAAAATTCAAGTGTGATTCGCAAAATGTGTTAAAGTCTTCATCCCATAAACGATTCAGCAGTTCAGGAAATGAAGCTCAATGAAAAAAATTTGAAAGTATCAGTTACGGATGTGAGGTGAACACAGCGTCTGAGGTTTGTAGCCCTCGGGGGCGGGGGCTACAGATCCACGGGCTGCAGAGGGTGGGCGGCTTGGGACAGGTGGCCTTCTCACCTCTGGCTTCCTTCCCCGCCTCTGCCCTGGGGTGAGGGGATTAGAGGGGGCGCAGCTGCAGCTGCAGGGGTGACAGGCTGGACGGTGAGGCGAGTTAGAGACTAGAAACAGGCAACCAGTGTACTTACTGCTCGCTTGGAAGCGACGAGTTTCTCGACATGGCCTTTGGAGACAGGTCATAGTCGCTGTCTGATCTGTAGAGAAAGGACTCTCGGCGCTGGCTGTGCCCGGGAAAGGTGGCGTGGAGCACCAGCCCCGAGGACGAGCTGGCCTGGGGGTCCAGCGGGCTCCGACCAGGGGAAGGGCCATTTTCCACATCAAAGCTGAAAGAGAAAGCAGGACACTCCGGTCACGTGAAAGTCACAGGGGAGGAGGCCATGCGTGGCAGGTCCATCAGGCTGGAGACTTCACCAACAGTTGTGACCCTCAAAGCGGTTCCAAGCTGCTGTCACTATTCCCATTTTGTGTATAGGAAGCCAAGTCACACACAGTCGTCTGCCCAGGTCCCCTACCTGTCAACAGTGACCCAGAAGGTGAACCCTAGCCCCCAGAGTATTGTGAGACATGGAGCTGTCAGGCCAGGACAGTCTTGCTGCCCGAGTGAATGTCACAGCCTCGCTAAGACTCAGTGCATATTTCTAAGTGTTTCGGGAACAAAATGTTATCCTGACAACATGCACTATTTGATTAGATGGGGCCTGAGATTTCATATTCATGTGCAAGTTTAGCTTGCAGAAAGTGACTTAATCGATCTGATAAAGGCAGATTCCCCTTCAGGGCTGCTCTGGGAGGAGGAGGCCCTAGCAGGCTCTGGTGGGGCCAAAGCGAGACTACTGGCGCCTCCCTCACACCGAGTAGGTGCTCTCGAGCCCAGATTTGCTTGGTGGGCTTCTTTCCTGCTCTTCCTTGCCCCTCCTGCCCTTTCACTCCATCTCTGTCCCTTTTGCAAAACAGCCACCTTCCCCTTACCTATCATCTGTCTTTTAGTTTGCTCTTTAATTTATTCATATTTAGGGCTTCTCCTGTAAGAGAAACCATGTGATATTTAATATGAAGCTCGTGTCTCTGATTTATTCCCACCTAACATTATGGCCCCAGGTGCAGCCATTTTCCTACAAATGACTTCAGTGAGTTTTCCTTCCTTATGAGCCCACAATTATTTGAACAAGCTCTGACCAATGAATGTACAGACAGAAGCAGTAGCAGTTCTGTCTGTTGTTTTCTCTCCCTATCCTGGTATTTCCTTCGGCACTGTGTGCCGCCCATGTTCTCCTTTATGGGTTCAAATGCATTTTTCTTGTATATTCGACCCCCTTTGGCCTTCAGGGGACAGCAAGTTGGACCCAAGCTGGACCCAAGCACTTCTCTGTATGACACACTGCTCCCCAGCTAACACCTGAAGAGGGATGTGGGGCTCGGATAGCACCTTTCCAACTTGGACCTCAATAGCTAGCTTCCTTCAGAATCCAGCTGCCATCATTTTTTCTATGTTTTTTGTTCCTTTCTTTCACTAATTCTGACAATGCAGTTCTCTTTGGGTGGGTTTTGCTTACAGTTCTTCATTTTGCAAAGAGCTTTCTAATGTATTACTTCATTTAATCCTAAAAAGCCTGTGACGTAGATAATATGATTCTACTCTACACTTGAGGTACATAGGACTTAAGAACATACAGATGCCTTGCTTATAGTAACAGGCTAGAATAGGAGCTCCCCCGCTCCCTCCTCCATGGGGGAAATGCTCTAAGACCTCACTGACACACAGAGGGTGACAAATCCTATATATAATACATTCCCCCTAGAGATACATATCTATGACATTGGTTAATTTATAAAGTAGGCATGGTAAGAGATTAATAGCAAATACTAATAAACTAGGATAACTTTTACAATATACTCAAATTATTTTAAACTTATGAACTAGTTACTTCTGGAATTTTCCACTTAATATTTTTGAACCATGGCTGACTGCAGAGACAGAAACTGAGCAAAGTGAAACCACAGATACGGGGTGCAGGAGGGATCAATTATAATCTGTAGATAGGGCAATGGAAGACCAAAGTCCTCCAACTTGTTTATTCACATTTTTGGATTTCTCTAATCACAGAGTTCCAGAATTGGCCACGGGACAGTGGAGTGTGATTTCCTTTCATTCTCTGGACTAAAAAAAAATGCTCTTGATCAGGACTTGGAAAGCTGAGGCAGGAGGATCACTGAGCAAGTCTGGGCTGCATAACGAGATCAAGACCAGCCTGAACTACATGTTGAGACTTTGTCTCAAAAAACCAAAAGCCAAACCAAAACAAAACAACCAAAAAACCCCCAAAAAACCAAAAAGCCCATCAGACAACCTGCACACTCCAGGAGTCTGATAAAAAGTAGCAAGCAAAACCCTTTTGAGTAAAAGGATGAAGACTATGGATGAGCATGAGGGCTGAGCCAGGGTGTATTTGGGCTCTCAAGAGGCAAGCATGGATTTTCCCAGCAGGCAGTGGTCTGGGGGCAGCAGGCGGGGAGCCCCCCCATCACAGCTCAGCAGCAGCAGGCCTAGGGGTGGTCACCATCTCCACACAGGCTACAGGAAGTGAAAGACAATGAAGCCAACTTGCAGAGCTGAGCAACATAAAAAACTGCCCTGTGGAGGCTGTAGAATCTGCAAGTCCAAAGATGGGGAGAGGCCTTCAGCAAAATGATGGTGGGCCCCAGCTCGGAAGCTGATGTGTGTTCATGTTGCCACTTATCTGGTACGCGTCCGCACAGCCTGCTGGGTATTAAAACAACTAACTACTTTTAAAACAGCTGGCACCCAGCCCCTGTCCCCAGACCCTGCAGGATGGGCTGGAGTTAGTGGCAATCCAGTTACCAGAGGGCTGGCATGTGGAACAGCAGGCGACCTTCAGCCCCAGCCCGTGGCCTGGGTCCACCTCACTGGTCAGTGCTCATGTGGGTACCAGCCGTGAAACGCTACGGATGTTGCTCCTGTGGGTATCTGCGCCAAAGGCTCAGCAGAGATGCCAAGTGGCTGAGCCCACACAGCTCTCGGGGCTTTCTCCATGCTGGCTTCCACCAGGGCTGGCTCTGCCCTCTTTTCTGCTGGAGCCAATCCTGCTGTGCAGAGGGTGAGTCCACAAAGCATTTCCCTGGGCAGTAAGTGTCCCAGCACCTCCTGTCCCTCATGCTCATTAGCATCCAGAAGTTCTACTCTGCCAGGTAAGTGAGGGCTAGACCCAGACACTCAAACCCTCTCCACGCCATTCCTCTTTGGATGGGTTTTCTGGTTCCCCTACTCTGCCTAATCTCATAGCAGGCTTGCTGGAATTTGGAGGAAGCCAGGGAAGAATTCCCTGGTGTAAAGAAGCAGTCTTAGTGAGACAAATGGCCTTTCATATTCCCTGGGGCACTGTTTCAAAGCAACCAACACAGATGCGAAGCTCTGGAACAAACATGAATCACCAACCAGACACCAGCCCCAGTGACAGCAGAATTAGCAGGCCGACATCACAATCCGTCCCACAGACCCAGCGGGGAGGGGGGTGGTGTGTTGAGGGAAAAGGGATGATGGAGACAGACTTAACAAGCAAAGTGAACACACCCCAAAAACAGAAATAGAATTAGGAGGAACGGCGGGTCTGCAACAGCGGGAGCAAGCACACAAATACGGTCATGATTTATGTAAGGTAATTTTGCCCCTGCCTTAATCAGGACTCACATTTCACCTTTAGGCTTCTTGAGATTAAAGCACTGTGGAAGTAATATAAAATGTTACATAAAACTTAGACAAGAGAGAAAAGAATAGCATCACTGCTACCAGTTTAGAATTTTTCCATCTGATTTTTTTTTCCTGCAGCTTCAGATCCTGATTTTTTTTCACAAGGTTTTACCTTTCTAGAATTAATCCTTTTTCTCAGGCTCCTTAATAGCTCATCCAGTCATTGTACCAAAATTTCCTTAACTTTTTTTTTTTTTACCATTCTATGCACGACCTAGTAGGGTTGCAGTTGGTATCTTTCATTTTGCAGTTACTTCAAAGTTTAGCTGAAGCCATGGAGGAGTTTCAGAAAGAGTGAGAGAGGATGTCCCTTACATGTTTCAGAATATCTGACATGGCCATATGCAGCGTGATGCAGAACTAAGGTGAATGTTTAATTTTTTTTAAATAATGACATTAAAAGACACATTTTCATGAATTCCCTCAAAGTACTCCCTTCACTTCAAAGATACTTATTCTATCAGTCTTGCCACTCTCTGGGCAGTTCTTCAAGTCTTCTCTCCCACGAGTTTCACTGTCCCAGCTGCCTCGATTCCTGAACCAGTTCAAAATGTTTCCCTTCCATGGTCATTTTGAGTTAGGGAAAGGGCCAGAAGTCGCCAGATCTGGTGAATAAGGTGGATGAGGACACAGCGTCATGGTTTTTTTACAAGTTGCCTTTCTGTTGGAGCCCAGCAGCCGGAGTCACCATATTTTTGATCACACCTCATAAAGGCATTCACAAAACAGGACTTTTAGAACTGCTTCAGAAAGTGACAAGAACACGGGGATAAGTGTATCTGGATCAAGGGGAAGAGTTGAGGGTGACTCACGGCAATTCTTCTTTTACTCATTCGTTTTAAGTTTTTCTAAAATATCGCCATATTTCTCGGTCGCAGCTCATCTGCCCGCCTGGAGCGGGGCGCTCACGTCCAGCGTGCGCACAGAAACAGTGCTGACCACGGCCTTTCTTCTGGACCAGCGAGCCCTCCCTGCAGCCCCAGCTTTCTGGCTTGCGGGACTGCCTGCGGCCTGCTCACCTGGACCTGCCTCTCGGCCGACCTTCCTGTTGCAGGTCTGATTTGACGTTTTCACCGCTGTACCCCGCGCTGTGTCTGCCCCTCTCTGGTCCTGGGGTGGGGGTGGCATGGGATGGCACACGTGAGACACGGAGGTGCCCTTCCCCCCACTGCCCCCACAGGACACTGGCTTCTCCTCGGCTCGGGCCACCTCCAGTGACGCGGGAGCCCCCTGTGGCCTTAGGAGCTCAGGCAGTAGAGCACCCTGCATTCCCTTAGCTCCACGACCCCTGAGCTATCGAAATCCACGGGCAGGGAAGTTCAAGCCCCTTACATAAAACAGCATGGAGGTGACGTAGAACCCCACAGACCCCCACCCCGCCAGCAACTCCTCTCTAGATCATTATGATGCCTCGTGCGACGTCACCACTGGGTAAACAGCTGGTTTGCTGAGTTCCGGAGGGAATGGTGGTATCAGAACATCTGTACAAGTGCCAGACAGACACAATTTGTTTCTCAGATAGTCTCTCTCTGGGACTGACCACCTCCACAGCCAAGAAGCGCAGGCCCAGCGCACTTCACACCGCACCTGTGCTCTTCTGTCCAGCTCTCCAATCTATCTATCTGGCCACTTCCCACAAAGCTGTTGCCCTCAGGCAATAATATTATTCATTTTTGTGTTGCAGGCATTTGTAGCAGAGCCCTGTGACTAGCAGGTCTTCAAAAGGTCATCCAAACGGATTCAAGAAATCCTAAGACACTGGGAATGTTTTTCTTCTGTCCTTTCCCTCTGACTCTAGGACATAGATTTCTCCTGTTTCCTTCAAACGAGTCTGTAGAGATGTGGCTTTAATTTCTTTGATGAGGCATGTGAGACAATGATCTACAAATTCAATATTTCCTTTTAAAAACGCATAGCTGTGTTTTCCCTGAGCAAAACAGACTTGCATAGAAAAGTCACCAGCTTAGATGGCTGAACCCGTGACGTTGTCGCAGAGACCCCGTAAGTAAAAAGTCCTCTCACCAGCATCTGTTTGCCCTCACCTCACCTGTGTTTCTATAAAGGGGGCATCCCCGCCCCACGCCTCTCTCCTGGAGGCCTCCACTACCCCAGAGCCTGGGGCGCTGGTGCTGGGTGGGGACAGGAGCAGCCAGCAGATGGCAGGAGACCGCTGCTGCTTCCTCGAGGCTCCCAGCTTCGGTCTGAGCCTGTGGAGCAGCTCAGAGACTGGACCCAGGCTTTTTCATCAGCCTGGAAGGAAGACTGAGGGCTACAGAACCGATCCTCAAGGAGCACATGAAATCTTTGATTAAACTGAGAGAAGGTTACTTCTGAGAATTCTAGCGAAGCCAGGTGGTTGCAGAATTGCCTGCAGTTGTCCCCGGCGTGGTTGTTTCCTGACCCACAATTAGTTCCACAAACCCCAGTTCCTGGAACAAAGACACATGGAGCAATATTCCAGGAAGAACTCAATTCTGAATCAGTGGGCATTTTTCTTTCTCAAGTCAGCATTCTCCAGATGAGCCTCGCTGGCTTATCCTGACCAACGGTCTGCCTGGAAAGACCGCAGACCCCAGGAAAGAGGTTTACACTCAAGGGTCCAGCTAACAGCTTCCTGCCTTTTGAGGAAGAGAACTCTGCTGTCCTGAATTTGCCTTCTTTCTCAGAAACCAGTCACTGGACATCCTCTTCATCACTGAATTCTCCCTACAACTCTGGTAGGCCAATTCTCTTCGACTAGTTTCAAAGAGGAAAAAATTAGGCTCTACATGAAGCTTCACTTGAGAAATCTGAGTGTGTGACCCCTTTGTGTCATACCCTGCTGTCTGCACCCAGGGTCCTTCCTGCACCCCATGAGCCCTGCTCCATGAAGGACAGACTGACAGGAAACAGACTCCCTGTGCCCCGTCCCTCACTGCTCAGTCTCTTACCACTCAGATGAAGCTGTGGGGTAGAAGACCTCTGAGTGCCTCCAAGATGAGGCGTCACATTGGCCTCTCGGAGGACAAAAAGATTGGTTTTGTGTTAATGGTGATGATCATTCACTCATTCAAAAATAATTTACTGAGCACCCACTAGGAAACAAGGCATCGCTGTTGGCCTGAGACTGTAGCAATGTGCCAGACAGGAAGGGTCCATGGGCAAAGGATGGGCAGTAGGCAGTCCAATAAGACACGTTCAGATGAAGGGGTTGGCCACAGAAAAAGAAAAGGAAACATAAGGGTACGGTAGACACAGACTCAGAGGAGAGTCTGCTTTAGTCTGCGTGGTCAGCAGGCCCCCCCGACAGAGCCCCATGGCTGCCTCCTGCCCACACTGGGCTGCACAGCTCGCCTTTCTTGGGGGATGGCGTTTGGGTTGAGATCGGATAAGGCTATGGCCAAGGTTGCCCTCTCATTCTTTCTTGTCTTCATTCCTACACCCCCTTTCAACCACGAATTGGGTCAGATGATGCTTGGAATTTAGTACCAATTACTGTATTAAACGAATGACCTAATTTTCTCTATGCTTGAGCTTCTTTCTGAGCTGAGTCAGTTGTCCTACGATAATATATAGTTACAGTTGTTATTTGTAAGTATATATAAGTATACATTATTACTATATTAGTATACATCAATACCGATATATACCTTATCATATATAAGTATACATTAACAACTAAAACAATAATTATAGTTATTATAGTTACTGATATGGTTGCAGCCATATTAACATCTAGGTATTTCTGTACATGGGTAGACACCTAGTCCTAGCATAACACCTGTCCTGCACATTGTTAGTTCCCTAGTCTTCCCTCAGTGGGCTGTGTTTCTAAAGACACAGAATACCTTTTCCCTATTTTTTACCTTCCTTGCCTGTCAAGCTGTAGGTACTTAATAGATGTCTGATGAACAAACAAATGAAAGAATGAATGGCTTAGGGCCAAGGATGTTCCACAAACTCCCCTTCGTATCTATTACAGCACCCATGGCTCCTCCAATGAGGACTGTGAGTAGTGTGGGGAAACTGAGTCATGCCTTGCTCCCAGCTTTAGCCAGCCATGCAAAGCTATCCCCACAAGGCAGGACCAGGGTTTTGCTACTAAAACCACCTCTTCCATGGAACACCCACCCAAAGGAGAAGGCCAGCGAGCACATGGTGGCAGCAGCGCTTCCATCCCCTGGTGTGGATGGTGGGAGAGAGGGAGAGAGCACAAAAATTCCTCTCCATGGTCCTTTGGCAGGAAGCTTTCTTTTGCTGAGGACTTTTATTGCAAACTGTTTCAATTATCACTCGAGATTCTTTTTGAGGCTAGACACATTTCACCGAAGAAATAGGAGAACTGAAAAATTAATGCCAACACACATTTTTTCTAGTGAGATTGTAAGATAGAGGCCATTTTTAAAGAGTTTGTTTCAAATGCTCAGGAGTATATTTTGTTATAATCCATAATAACTTCACTTTGTGCTATTCTTATGTCATACTATTTAACCCACAAGAAAAACAAGACCCGATGCAAATAACCCTACCTCATAATCACAAGACCATTTTTTCTAGCAAATTTACAAAATGTCCTATCTAGTTCCAAGTTAGAAATAAGAATTTATAATGTGAGTGCAAATTTCTTTCTCTTTTCTAATTATGGCTGAAATTTCACAGGGCTCCTCTCAAACCTTCACTCAGTAAAATCCGCTAAGGAACATGACAACTCTGAACAGTAGGAGTCATTTTCTACAGCACAGTCATTCTCAGGAAAGATGGAGCCCCATGAGGGGACACGCTTTTCAGGAAGATCAGACAGAGGGTGTGGGGACAACATTGTGTGTACCCAGGATGCACTGTGGGTATACGGATCACCCTACTAGACCAATACGTTTCACACTACATTCTCTACTTTTTAAAAGAAATTGTAGGAAACATTCAAATGCTCTCTTAACAAGATATAAATACTCCAGTTTCTGAGTGAGGTATTCTTGCCAATAACAAAATCAATTAATTAAATAAAATATTTATGGGGAAGTAATGGTGCCAGCTTTCAGGAGCTCAAGGGTAATTAGGGAAATGAAATTAATCTGGGAAAACTAGCTCTTTCTCAACCGGAGACAGCTTCAAGACGTTACTGCTTTTGTAAAGTCTCACACATCATCTGGAAGTCATCTCCAGGAAGGAGCTGGAAACCAGTACCTGAAGTAATGCAGCGAAATGGTCTGGTAGCCTCTGTTTGTGTACCTCAGTGACGGGGAACATGTTAACCCCAAGAGGCAGTGAATTTCAGTTTGGGATTGGTTTAATTCTTTATGACTTGGGTCAGGAAACTGCTCTTCTTCTAGCCCACTTCCCTGTCCTCATACACTTATTGGCCTATTATTCGCCCATTGTCCTCCTGTGTCAAGGTAGCCGCCTCCTACTCAGTTAGACCAAACAGAATAATCCCTAATTTTATTTCCTTTCTCGGGCTGTCCATCCGACATGGGAACCATACACTTCTCGAAGGCCACCACAGCTTTGGGGCGCTCAGATCCTCATGGGAACGGAGGCCCTAAATGATCTCCCTGCACCCTCTCCCCACCGCAGCCTGTCCTTCAAACGCTTCTCCAATGACAGAAAGACCCATCTTTCAACACAAACGTAAAATCATGACGGTGCACTTGGAAGACCATCCAAACTTCCCCACGGATGGCGAATCTCTTGAGCCTCCTCTCTGGCCTCTGCTCAGTGTGCCGGGGTGGCTCTGTATTTTCGAAAGCTGGCACGTCTTTTCTTTACCAGCCCCGGGTCCTGCACATGCGTGCCCTGTTCACTGGTGATTTCTGTGTTCCTAACACACCCCAGTGCCCAGACATGGCTGAGTGAGTATCTCTCCAAAGAATGAATAAATGCTGGCTTCCCCACTTGTTTTCTCTTCTGTTCTTTGCATGGCTGCCTAATTATTCTTTAAGGGTTGGGTTAAGTCACTATTAAAAACTTTTCTCTGCCACTAACTAATAGGTCACGTGTCTTTGGAGGACCTATACCAGCTTTTTGCTACATTTGTGGTCCCTCTTAAAGTTGTCTTCCTTTTTCCTAAGACTTTAAGCCCTGTGATGGCCACCTGGGACATGCCGCTAGTTCGGAACAAACGTCTGTTGGATGAATTAGTACAGGCACAGGAGCCTGTGTGGGTATAATAAACACCACCACTACCACCATCAGGGGTCAAAGTGGACCTGCTTATTCATGTTTTTAAAAAGTATTTCTTCAAGGGCTGGGGACATAACTCACTGGTTGAGTGCTTACCCAGCATGCACAAAGCCCTGGGTTCCATCCCCAGCACCACAGAGGAAAAAGGGGAGGGGAGAAAGAGAAGAAAATAATAAGCATTTCTTCCTTCAAAGAGGGAATTATTTATTTCCTAACTTTGGGCCAACTTCCATACCAATTCTAAGGAAACTCAAATTTAAAATATCAGTTGATGTAAAAACCTGTCCCAGGTTTGAAGTATTTTTTGTGGTTATTACTCTGAGGTGATTTCAGAAAATGAGACTGGTTTTCAGATCAAATTTCATAAGTCATCAGCTTTCAGGAGATGAATTTCCACTCTTGGGTTTGTAAAATGCCATTACTTACTGTTTTAAGAATTTTGTACTCTATATTCTCTGGAGAACAAATAGGCCATCTATCTCCCTTGTGGTTGAGGTGGAAGGACAGGAGGGAGTAACTCAAATAATAACCATAAAATTGGAAATCAATGCCTCAGCCTCCGGCCTACATAGCTCTTAACAGTGTTTGCGTCAGTCCACATCTGGCCTCCAAATGTTATCGGTCGTGAACACCACACCTGCAGACAGCCTGGCATTTGGATTTCAAATATGCTTTTGGCGGGGGGGGGGGAGAAAGTGAGGTGGGAAACTGAGATCCCAGAGGGTTTTCTTCTTCACATAGACAGTAAAGCACGGGACAGCTCTGCATCTTTTCCTCAGTGGTATCAAGCACATGGTCTGTGTCAGGCCAAGTGCAAGCATTTGGAACACAGTGCCTCATTTCACTGTGCTAATCACTTTGAGGAAGGAAGGAACTTGTTTTTATGGACGTGGAAACTGAAGTTTGAGGGTTTCAGTAACTCATTGACAAGCACTCTACCCACTATTTAGTGGTAATCCTGGATTGAAACCTAGTTTGATTGGATACACTAACAAATGGATCAACTGTAAACATCTGTTCTTCTCTCTAGCTACTCCAGATCGATTTCCATGATTTTGCTGCAGCTGCTTTCTTCTGAACCCTGCCCTTCCTCTTCCCTGTGGATTTTACTACTACAGAACAGCACTGTCTCCACATCCTCATTTTCCACATGGCGCCTGAGCAACTGTGCAGACTTATATCTAAAGCACACCAACCCTTGAACAAAAATAATCACGTAGACTTTCCTCAGACCCATGAAGTTGGAAGGTCTCATCACCAGCAAAACTGAAATCCAAGAAATGTTAAAGAAAATCCTTCAGGCAAAAGAAAAATAATGCCAAGTGGAAATCTGGGTCCACACAAAGGAATATTTATTGTTTCTTTTCATTGAAATCTCTTTAAAAGATGACTGACTGAGAAGTAGACATTAATTGTGTATTATGAAGTTCCTAACATGTGAAAGTAAATCACAAGACAAGGACACAAAGGCAAAGATGGGTGAAATGAAGTATACTGTGCAAAGATTCTTATTCTATACATAAAGTAGTGTAATAATGCCTGAAGGTAGTCTGCAGAAAAGATCTAAAGTAAACATTAACATCATTTAAACAGAGTTAAAGTAAATAAGCAAACAAAAGAAAGAAAACGGAGGCATGAAACAATTAGCCAAACACAGTGCAAAAAAGAGAAAAAAGTATATCATGAACTTCTAGCCTATACTAAATTTGGCCTGAGTTGGCCACCATATTTCGAACCCTTACAGAATAATCTGCAATCCAATTCAGTACACACTAACTTTAAGAGTGCACTTTCGTGATATCTCCTCAGTCAGTGACAGGCTGCTCAGGTGAAGAGGGCTGCCAGGCCTGCAAATAAGACAAATGCCCAGTGGTGGCCAATCAAGCCGCTATTCTTCTCTTTCATTTCTGCCCATAAATACTGCCTGTCCCAGTGGTGAAGTGAAGCTCTCAGAGCTCTCTGGTTCAAGGATTTGCAACAATATAACTGTTTAATTTAATTTGTGTAAAGTTTTTCTTTTTAACAGAACAGATAAAATAAGCAGGAAACAACAGCACAGTAGATTTAAACCTGGCTGTCGCAAGAATCTCTTTAAATGGCAATGGTCTAAACACAATAATTAAGAGGCAGATATTTTCAAGATGGACAAAAATGTGTGTTCCAACTCTAGTGTGCTTCTAAGAGACCACTCTAAATATATAAAGATGCAAGTAGGTTAAAGAGAAAGGAATGGGGAATATATATCATGATGGCACTAATCAAAAGAAATCCAGAGTGGCTGTATTTATAGCCTGCTTGTTAGCAGATTTCAGAGCCAAAATTATTACCAGGAATAAAGAGGATCATTTCATAATACACAGGAGTCAATTTTATACTGGAAAGTGTGATAGTTCTAAATGCTTATGTGCCTAATATCAAGAGTGTCAAAATGCATGAGGCAAAAAATAAAACTGAAAGGAGAAATAAAAACATTCACAATTATAGTTTGAATAACTGATAGAACAAATAGAAAAGCCATAAGGAGAAGGAAGACTTGCATACATTATACGTCTGGCCTAATGGACAGAGCCTACACTTACCAATAGCTGAACACATGTTCTCTCCAGTGTGTGCGCAGAACTTTACCTAGACAGACAATGTTCTGAGTTCAAAGCAAGTCTGAACGTGCTTCTCAGAAAGTCCAACTCTTACCAAGTTTATTCTCTCACCAGAGTGAGATTTAGTTAGAAATAACCATAGAAAGATCCCTGGTAAAGGCCCAGTTATTCAGAAACTAAACATATTCTAAGTAATTCATGGGTCAAAGCCAAAATCAAAAGGGATATTTAAAGTATTCTGAACTGAACAGAAATGAAAACAGAAATGAAAACTGAACAGAAATGAAAACAAATGAAGTTTGTGAGATGCTGAGAAATCAGTATTTATAAGGAAGTCTACAGCAAAAGGAATGCCTACAGAAAATAAGAAAATAAATGACTTTGATATCTAACTTAAGAAGTTAGGGAAATAAAAACAAATGAATCCCAATAAGCAGAAGGAAGAAAAACAAAGATAAAATACAGAATGAAAATAAATGCAGAGAAGAGCTCTTTATTGATAGAAATATCAATTCTTTGATCAATAAAATTCAGAAAGCTCTACTCAAATTTAAAACCAAAACAAGTTCTTTGAGTGATCAATAAAATTCAAAAACTTCTAGTCAGATTTTGAGACAGAGAGAGAGATTGGGAGAATACAAGTACACAAGTTATCAATATTAGGAATGAGAGGAGATAAATTGAAATAGTTTGTGACGGTGCAGAATTCTGAAGAGGTAAGACAGTATCATGAATGACTTTAAAGCCAGTACATTTGAAACTTATATAAAATAGAAGATGGATGCACCTTGATTGTTAAGTGAAATAGATCAGACACACAAGTTTAAATAGTGCATGGTTTCTCTTATATAAGAACCCCAAAATATAAATAAAGAGCAAAATTAATGATAGATAATAGGAAGTAGGGAGGTAGATCTTTTACAAATAGGAAGGGACCAAGAGGTGGGGCAGGGGGAGCTCCATACAAAGAAGTGACTGCTGTGCACTATAAACATGAAGAACCAAGACACATCGTGTACGGGTACAAATTCCCTGTGATAATGGGATCATTATGTACACCAAAAAGTGTACCACTAAAATTGATCTAAACATAAAAATTGAGGAAAAAACATGAATAGGCTTGTATATTTTATAGAAAGTAAATTTTAAAGTTTAACACATTCCCACAAAAAACTCACTGCTTGCAAAAATGTAAGGAAATCACACCAATCATACCAACTCTTCAGAACATCGAAGGGAAGAGAAAACTTCACAACTCATTGCAAAAGGTCAGGATATCTCTGATGCCAAGGAGAAACAACCTCAAAAAATAAAATTGCCCATAAGGTTCCTGTGACACAGGTGGAACAATTCTAAAAGAAATTATAGTAAATCAACTCTACTAGTATTTGAAGAAGATTACACATTACGATCAAATGGAGTTTATCTAAAAAAATACAAGGTTATTATAATACTCAGAAACCAATGTAAATTGGCCTTGGTGGCACATGCCTATAATCCAAGCAATCTGGGTGGCTGAGGCAGGAGGGTTGCAACTTTGAGCTGAGTCTGTGTAGCTTAGTGATTTAGTGACATAAAAAATCAAAAAGGGCTGGGGATGTACCTCAATGTGAAGGGCCTGGGCTCCAGCCGCAGTACCACAAAACAAAGCAAAAATAATCAATGTAATTCAACATATTAAAGACAGGAAAACAAGTAAACAAAAGACATATGAATGTAGCACAAGAATTAACAAAGTACAACATCCATTCCTGATTTTAAAGGAAAAACTTCCACAAAATTAATAAAAAGAAAATTCTTTAATCAGGTAAAGGGTATCTATGAAAAACATACAGCTATCATCATACTTTTGGGTAAAATGCTGAATTATTTCTCCGTACAGTGAGGAACAAGGCAGGAACTTGCATTCCAGTTGCCCCTGTGCACACCACACTGGACCTGCAACGAGGCAGGATGGAGACACGGAAGCATCCAGGCTGGGAAGAGTAGCTTTGTCTTTGCTCATAGTGGTTGGCTGTAGAATACGGATCTAGTGAGCAGCTGAATGCAACAGGTGAATGGAGACGCAAACTGCGATCTGTCCTTACAGGGGGCCGCCGCTCAGCAACAAGAAGGAATGAACTACTGGTTCTCACCTCAACGCAGATGAACCCTAAACAGTTATGCTGAGGGGGAGGAGGCAGATGGAGGAGCATGCACTGTGCGATCCATTCAAGTGAAGTTCTGGGAAATGAAACTGATCTCTAGGGACTGACAGCAGATCAATGCTTTCTTTCCTGGGTGCAGCAGAACATAGCAGGGAGGGGGAGGGGAAGTTTGGGGGTTCGATGGATTTATTCCTTATCTCGAACACACAGGGGATTTCACTGGTGTAGATGTGTTGGAATTTTATGTTCTTTGAGACAAGGTCTCACTTTGTAGCCCAGGGTGGCCTCAAACTCATGGTAATCCTCCTGCTGCAGCCTCCTGAGTGCTGGGACTACAGGTGTGTGCCACCATGCCTGGCCTTGGAATTTTAGGTAAAAAATTTTTTTTGCATGTTGTTTGTACCTCAATAAAGATAACTTTTGCAAAAATAAAAAAGACCCATGATTGCCCAATGTGTTCCTCCATCAAATGCCTTGTCTTTTGGCAATTCTTTTTAAACCAAACTTCAAGAACTCATCTTTTAAGAGATAGCAGACTTATACACTGTTGATAGGAGTGTAGATTGGCATGGCCAGCACAAAAAGTAGTATAAACACAAGCTCCTGAGCAGCCTTTGACCGAACTATCACCTCAAGAAGGCCAAAGACAAGCTCGGCGGAGAAAGGTCGGCGTGTGGTGTGGACACAGGTGTTCCTGTGGGCCCAGGGGCTACACTGTTTTGTGCCACTGCATTGTTGTCTTCGGCTCTGTGGTAACCTTATGGAAGATGCATCCTGCTTCTATAAAATGACTTAGCATTGATTTTGCACCTGAAGAGTTTCAGAGACGTCAATGTTCCGAAAATACAGGGTATCAGGATTCTATTAGAGGTTAAGCAACGTCTCCAGGCTTTGTCAATATTCGTCGTTATTTTCAGAAATCCAATCTCGCTGTGATTGAAACCGGATGCTCGAGCACAGGTTACATCTTGCCCTGTGTCAGCTGGGAAGTGCCCCATTTGACCCCCAGATACCAAGGAGGAGCCAGGCAGGTCTGGGAGCCCAGCCTACCCTTCACCTTGCACTTCACCCTCAAGTGCAGCGCACAAACCTGACATCACCATGGCAGGGCAGGCTTCCGTCCTTCCTCCCAGAGCAATCATTTAAAAGGCAGATACAGGAGCAGTGTGCTGGAGTAGACAGAGAGGTCCTTCATTTTTAACCAATGTGAATTCACTTTCCTCTGCATTTGTCCATCCCTTTTGAAACTCCCATCCTGGGAAGGGCGTTGTTACTTTACAGATTCATCTTCTCAAAAGACAGAAACAGTGCCTGTCTTGAGTCCAAGTCCTTGAGGAAACACATTCGCAAATCCTCTTTTCAACTGCTCCTTCTGGGAGCCTGGCCTGCGAGTCGCTCACAGGGGGCCAATCCATTTGAGGGGTTGATTCATTGCACACTGTGGTCCCGAATACCCTCAGCTCTGCCGATATTTCATTTCCGTTTTATCTTTTCACAACCAATTCTCTCAGCATGGATCTCCCCTTTGATACTCCATTATCTTAACTTATTGGTAAATTACCAGGTCCAACCCAAACATCACCCACAGGAATCAGAAGCACGGCGGGGGCTCTCGCATAGCGCGTGCTCGGGACTCACAGTGGGAGGCGCTGTTCCTGCGTAGCCTCAATCATGGCATGGCTTAGACGAGACAAATGAAGCCACCACGTTCAGCAGTTTATCTGCAATTATTGTATTTTGCTTCTGAATTTTATGAGTCCCTTAACGTCTTCACTATTCTTCCCTATGTTTCAGAAAATTCCATTATGAAACATGACTAGCTTATTCTAGATGAGGAAGCTATAATATCCATTCTATTTCCCAGTTTTACAATTTAGATACTATTTTTAACATAGAATTGGGAGATGCTTGAGGTCATTTCTTATTTAACCCCCGTAGCAACAACTTACATTATTACGAGGAAAACTGACATTGGAGATAGTTGATTTTCTATTTTGTCTGTTTAATGGCTAACTGGTCTTCCAAACCATAAATCTCTATTCTATCTTGGAAAAAACACTGTAATAAGAAAGGACATAAAACTCTCAGACCTTTCCTATTAATCTCTGGTGCAGGAATATCATGTTAACCTGGTACTCGAAGCAATTTTCAAAAGCTTGTTAAGTTGTAGCATAAAACACCAAGTGTCATTTAACTTTCCTGGGTGAAAACCTCTAACTCAATCCCTGCTGACAAAAGAAAGTTCAAATGCCTCTGCTTAGCAGTGGCGGTCTTGGTGGTGTGATCCGAACTTGACCTTCGAAGCTTGTGTGCCTCGGTGCCCTTGCCCTGCTGAATCGTACTCCCTCTCAGTTGTGCTGATGCTTCGCCCTCTCCCACACCGGTAGGGGCGAATCTATGGCACGTGTGCTGCGCTGGGCTGTTTGTATCACTGAAAGCGATGGTGAACCTTTCAGAGACAAGTGGCCAAACTGCAACCCAAACTCATTTATTTTTTTAATCTTAAAGTGCCAACACTCCAATTGAACCTGAATACTGAAATTTTAGTTTAGAAAACACAAGTCATACATTAACATCTTTTGTCTTAAAAACATAACGGCAGAACTTTCAAAGATACAAAACAGCTTTTCATTGAAAGCTAAAAGTCTGCATTTGGCAGGCTTTTGCACAATTAATGTGATCTTTGCAGTTGTGCGCATCCTGACAATTTGTCAAACCTTGGCTGGTGTGACTTGGCTCATGTTCTAACAGAGAGGGCTCTGGCTGTCCACTGTGGCACGCCTTTCATAGGTTCACCACCACTGGTCTAGAGTATCTGCCATCTAGAATATCTCTCCTGCTATTTCCACAAACCAAGTATGAGCAAGAGTCTGGAACAGTGAATGAAGAGCCCATCAACCAGGGCGAGTCTGGCAACTCTAAGTGGGAGTAACTACTTAGAAAGCTCCCCTTACTTGTCAGAACCATTAAGAAATTCTCAGAAACTCAAGGCGTCCCATAGATGGTAGAAAATGACTATCCTGGGAAATACCTACTCAGAAGCAGCTTAATATACTGGATCAGGCAGAAGCTTTACATTGAGAAGGAGCTGGGTTTAGTAGAAGCTCTGCCACTTGCTAGCTAAAGGGTTTTGGATTTAGCTTTTCTGAGATGCAAAGTCCTCAAGTAAAATAGTGACAGAAGAGGAAGCTAAAAGCATGCTGTGAGGACTAAATTAAACAATGTGTGCAGAGACTCAGATGTTTAACACTGCAGTTTTCTGGCCATGCCAGGACTGGACAAATGAGTTAGAAGAGAAGTGGTAGAATGGTTTACACAGGGATTAAGAGTTCTCTGGCCTGTGCTGCTCTCTGAAACGTAATTGCCAGAAACCTGCAGACATCACAGAGTAGACCCTGAAGTTCTTGCATGGATCAGGAAGCTGGGGTTGAGTTGGCCTTGTCTGTGAAGGACTGCTGCTCACCTTCTGACAGTGGCTCCCGAAAGATGGCCCATATCTGGGAGTCTGGGTAGATTCCTGGAAGATCAGAGACTCAGGAGGGGCCAAAGTTCATGTGGCCGGAACAGAAGTGACCACCACTTGGAGTCTCACCTGACCTTGGTCTCCTACTCTGCCTTGAAGCTATGAGTGTCCTAGTGGCACAGCCCTGGCCAGGTGAGTCTCTGGGGATGTGCTCCTGTCCAAACATTAGGTCAGATTGCACAACAGCGCCATTTTTTTTTATTTGTTAAATTCTCTTATTGGTACATTGTAGGTATACAGCACAATTACATTTCTCATTGGGAATTGTACCTTTACATAATACATCTTGGTTCTTATTTTTTCCCCATTCCTAGCCCTCCCTTCACCCCCTCCACCCTTCCCTATTTACAAAGACTTTATTTCCATTTTTTCCATTTAACAGCGCCATTTTTATAGGTGAAAATATAGCTCAAAATCAGTCATTTCAGCTAGTTCAACCTACAGAAAACAAATCTTACTACACAGGAAAATGCCCTCTCCTTTATTCTTTGTCCTTTTCCCCTTTTATCCTGCCTGGATTTGGGACCTGATGCATAATCAGTAGCAATATTGTGGCTCTGAGGTAAACACCAGGATAGTAGAGAAAGAAGAGATCTTCGAGTCTTTGGTGATGACACTGGAATTCCTGTCGCATGAGACCAATATAGCCCTAATGGGTCAGTCACTGTCCTCAGTAGCTTCTACTGCAGATCAAAGCCATCCTAACTGATGCCAGGTGCTGGGTCTGTGAGGTGACTGGTGAGGACCTTCGGGTGGGAGAGTGACCCCTGAGAAGCTGAGTTCAGAATGAGCAGGCCATTTGCATAGAAAAGCCCTGGGGTTGCCTCAGTGGGGAACAAGGACAGATGGAATGGAAGCAAGGGGAGAGGAAAGAAGGCAGAGAGGAGTACCAGAGAGCTTCGATTTTAGGCAGGAGGTCAGGCTAGCAAACCAGAGAGCTCGGAGAGTAGGTGGGTAACAGTGTCAAGCAGAGGACCCAGTGAGTGAAGGGCAGGTCTGGGCACTGGAATCTTAGCAAGCAGCCAGCAAGGCCACAGCAAAGTGAATGAGGGAAGGCTAGCAGGAGGGATGACAGCAGACAGGGCAACCCCAGAGCCATTGCATAGGAGGTTGTCATAAAACACGTGTAAGGAGGATGGGACCAGTGATGATTGCCGGGTGTCACGCGAAGCCATTGGAAGGCCCAGGAAGTCATCAGCTTAGAAGAGGAAGAAAGAGAAGAAGACTGGGGTCTGGGAGTAAAGATGAGACTGTGTCGAGTGAGAGACGACAGGTATCAGGCATGAGATGCCCAGTAGCAGCTGGGCGTGAGTCTGGAGTCTGTGCAGACAAGTAGTTCTGGTTCTCCAGGATATCTCTACATGGATAAGGTGGGGTAGTATGTGCACATGCACACATTTTCAAAAAATAAAAAATGCATCTGTGCTTGCATTAGTCTGTCCTCAGTTTCCTGAAGACAGAATTTTAGCTGACAATGTTGGCTTGAGGGATATGTGGAGATTTAGTACACAAAAGGCGTATTTCAGAGTAGATGTCCAGGAAATAAGACCTAACATACTTTCTGCCCTTATACTTCCCAGGCACATCGTTAAGCACTTTGCATACATTGACTTATTTACTCTTCGTAATCAACCTGTGAGGTATATATTTTAACCTCATTATGTAAATGAGGATTGCCAGGCTAGACAACTCAAGAATCTTACGAGCTGGTAGGCAGTAGAACTTGGATTCAAACAAAGAACATTTTATTCTCAAATCAACATCCTCAACCCACATATGACAGCAGAGTTAGAAGCTCAGAAGCCCTTGGGAATAATGTACAGGTAAGCAGTGCCTCCTTTATCCAATGCCACTCACCATTCGCACATGGATATCTAACAGGCATCTTCAATGACATGGGGCCAAAACAAACTCTTTCATTTTCCCAACTGAATCTGTTTTTCCTACTCCTTCCTCTGCCAGTCAATTGCATTGCAGACTGCTGAAATGTTCAAATCACATATTGTCCTCGATTTCCCTTTCCCGGACCCAATGCATCCAATTCATGCTTCCAATCCCCCACATCTACACGTTCTGTCCCCACAATTGTCCCAAACCTCCAAGGTGCCACTGCCTCACCCCTGGCCTTGTTTATCAGCACTTGCTGGCCTTGTTTTTATGCTTGGATTCTAAAAACTACTTTGCCCTCACTACCCAGAGTAAGGTTTGAAAATACAAACTAAATCATGCTTTGCAATCTTCCATATTATGTTTGGAACAACATCTAAGCTGGCTGTGACCTGCTCTCTGTTTCCTCTCTGCTGCCTTTTGTACTACCACCTGTCTTGCTCATATTGTGCCGACCGCCCTTTCCTGGAGCAGGAAGACCCTTGGTACATCGGCCTCTTTCCTCTTGCTGAAGGCTCTGTGTCATCTCTCCCTTGGTTCTCACCCAGTGACTTGTTCCTAACACGGACACTTCACTGTGATATCAGCTCCTCGGGAAGGCGCTCCCAGTCGGTGCCTCCACTTGCCGCTCTACATGGTCTCATCTTCATTTATTTACCTCCCCACGCTCAACGTCATTTGAAACTTTCGTGTTCACTTACTTGTGTACTCCTTCTCATTCGTCTCCATTTGGATGCAGACTTCCTGAGATCTGGAACTCTGCTCTCTCCTCTCTCCTGCTATAGCCCCATTGCCTAGCACAGTCCTGACACATAGAGGCTCGCAACAAAATTTGCTTGGATATAAAATAGGTTGGATATAAGGGAATAAGAGATGATATTTAGGGTCTTGATGAACTAAATTCATTCTTAGCTTACGTTTCTTTAAAACAATTCATTGGCCAAATCAACAGATCTATTAGAATTTGTAATCACTACTTCACCTCCTAAACCACCCTCACCAATTCTACAAAACGGCTGAGGACTTGAAAATTTGGAAATAGAGTGAGTGTGAATTTATGCAAACAAAGAACTCTTTCCTGGAAAAATATTTTCCACTACCTATCACTACTTGTATCCTCATAAGAAGTCACCCCTTCAGCTAGGCCTTCTTTAAGTCAAACAGGACACTGGCCATACAATGAATATATCGCTTCTTTTTAGTGGGTCAATTATTGATGGGAAATTGTTACAAAGCCATGAAAGTAAAATTGACTTCAAACAGATAGCGAATTAAAACTTCTAATCACCAGGAAAGCACAATAAAATTGGAGAGTCAAAAAAAAAAAAGGTAGAAATTTACATAAGTTAAATAGAGGATGGCTAAACAAAAACAGCTGAGTTAAACATCAAATATTCCTTCCCTAGTTGCTGGGCCCAAGCTTTCATTTTATATCTGTAGTCTAGAGAGGCCTGGCTGGGCTGTCACTGGGCAAAGGAGTCTTGCTTCAGAGTCCACAGGAGGACGCCGTAGCCCTGGGGCGCCTGTGTCCGAGGACAGCCAGACCCCAGCTCTGGTCAGGCTCACTTAGTGGGTATAACGAGAGCAAGCTCCTGGAGGCTCTGGTGAAAGCTGAGGGTGGGGATACGTGAGCTCACCGTCAGGTGCAGTGATCCTTGGAGCTCTGCAGTGAAGAGTCAGACAGAGGCTGATGCAAAGGGAGGAGAGGAACGACCCGGTTTCCCTGTAGGCGTCGCACACAAAAACCCCACTGAAACGAGTTCAGGCAAGAACAGGAGGCGGGGGCATCAGCACAACTCTTCCGAGTTTTGTTGGGAAGGGAATGGCAGTCAGGGAGCAGTAACCGAGGGGGCTGTGGAGACCGCTGCCGCTTCTCAAGGGTCGCTTGCGTGCCGAGTGGGAGAAGTAGATGATCAGCGTGAGGGAAGAGAGGTGCGGGCGGCCTGCGAGGAGCCAAGACGCGGTCCGGTGTGCCCAGGTTGTGTCCCGAGTGCACTGGTGGGCTTCGTGACAGATAAACTAGCTCTTGTGATTTCTTTTATTCTCTCAGTGAGACCGAGACAGAGGAACATGGTCTGGGAGGTCTGAGGAGATGAGATGCTATAAAAGAGCTGTTTTGGACACTGGGAGAGTGAGTGACGCGCAGGAGAACCGCGCAGTGACGCTGTCAGCTACTCTGACATTTGTGGTCTGTAATACAGAAGCCTCAGCAGGACGGCTGAGCCACTCCTCCAGCCATGCTTGCTGGCTCCTGTGATGGTTCCTAGTAGATGAGAGCTGATTTCACCGGCTTTGAAATCTTGCCCAGAATTCTGGTGAGCAGGGAGGGTACTGAGAAAGGAATGATTTCAATACAAGCACTAAAATCTAAGCTGCGTAAGGAGAGACGGGGGATGTGTGTGAGACAGCTGAGGGGCGAGGGACAGAGACAAGGAGAAGGGCTGACGGACTGGAAGTCCTGATGGGGGAAAGTCTAAGCGGAGGGAGCAGAGGGATGGGCCGGGCAGGCGGGAGGTGGGGCGACACAATGCTGACATCAGCATTTGGCAACAGTTTAGTTCTTGGCAATGAGAAGCACTAGGGCAGACGGGAGAGAAGACAGCTCAGTGTGGAAGCAAAGGTCATGCAAAGTGATCGCAGGTGACCATCTGCCAGGGTGCTGAATGGATAATCTAGGCGAATAGAGAAGTGGTCACAAATAGTGACACAGTTTGTTGTGAAGACATGAGCCAGATGCTGCAGTGTTTAGCGGATGGAGGAAATGACCCCAACGTCCGGGAATGACCACAGCACAGGGGAGCAGAGGGCCATGTGGGCTCGTGGCCTGGCCAGGACTCAGAGAACAGGAATCAAAGCCCTCGAGCAGGGAAGAGGTGGAAGAGGAGGGCTCTGTATCTCTAGAGCCTACGATGCACTGACCACGGCAGGAGATAAAGCACAAAGGAGCATATTTTTCATGACACTGCAAGGGTATCTCAGAGGCCCAGGAGAGCCTTAAGTCAGGCTGAACAAAGAAAGGGCCAGCAGACTAAGAGAGACGATGCAGAAAGCTGCACTGATTCCCAGATTAGGGTTCCAGAGCACAAGGGAAATGAGTGGACATCGGTTTATGTTAGCGGACGTGTCAGGCTGTGGGGCAAAGGGTCAGGGGGATTCTGGGAGGCTTGGGGTTCCCATAGGAACAAGGGAAAAGGGTTTGCCAGGAAAGCTGGAGTTGACTTAGTGGGCCTGTGGGCAAGCTGGGTGCTCAGCATAAGCGCAGCCTTTTCCTCTGGAAGCTGCCCGAGGCTGAAGAGGCCCAAGGCCAGGTGCCGTGGGGCTGCAGGTCGGAGCTCAGTCCCTGCAGGATGACTCCCTTGTGAGCCTCATCCGATGGCCCCGCTGTGGCCCTATTGTTTCCTTGCTTGTCTTCACAGCATCCATCACTGCCTATAGTTGCAGCATATAATTGTAAATGTGTATTAGATAATATATCATATAAATACATTCACATACTTCTTATTTGTGCCTCTAAAATGTGCTTCAGAAAGAAACCTCCTCAGGTTTGTCTGCTGCTGAATTCCTAGTCTGTGGAACACACCTGGCCCATGGCAGGAGCACAGCAAATGGATGTCCAAGGTCTTGGAGCCTCAGAACACGGTAACGGGGAGCCCGGAGACCTGAAGCATTCCAAGCTCGCAAGGAGAAAAGCAAACTGCTAAATGGTTTTTACTGATCTTTTATTTTCTTCTTCTTCTTTTTTAAAAAATGATTACGGAAAGCCATAAACACGCCCATTTTATGCCCTGAAGATAAAAGCCTCTGTTGATAAACGACTGTCAGTCTGGGATGGAGAAAGTGTAGAGGGCGACTTCCATTTCCATTCTCCATTCTCAAGGCAGAAACTAAGCTGGAAACCCATTTGTGCTGAGTCACATCATTCTTCCCACAACTCCACAGGACAGGCTTTGCCACATCACATCACACAGTGACAAAACACGGGAGCAGACAGGTTGAATGATTTGTCTAAGAGCAACAAGTTAGTTAATACAATCTTTGATACTTTGGTGAAGTCCTAACTGATTTGAGAAAGCTTTTCTCTTTTAGGTCATAGGATTCTACAAAGAGCCCAGGACCCAGGGCAGGTACCACACAGGCCCTAATGTCCAGCCTCGGAGAGAGCAGAATGGAATCAACTTTTTCCTCATTATTTGCTAAGCCTTTTTGCTGGGAAGTGCACTCACACATAACCTCATCTCATCCTAGTAACAGCTCTAAGAATTAGAGATCATCTTCAACTCACGGAAGAAAGGAGCCTCAATCAGAGATTACATCTACCCTGGGCCTGCCAGGCGTGGCCCTGTGACAAAGACCTGGCCAATGGGAGATGAGCAGAGGCGGCTGGGAGGGCCTTCACAGAGGCTGCTTAAGGAGGACCACAAACAGCCAGGGAGGCCTCAGAGGTGCTTCTGCTTTTCCCTGCAGCACCCACCTACCTGCCGGCTGAGCTCAGGCCCTCACGGTGACTAAGAAGGGGGTTTTGAAACGTAAGACAACATCACGAATGTAGAAGGGAAGGAAGCCGGGTTGCCAATGACTTTCCAGAGTTACTGTACGACACCTTGGTTTGTCACCTTGGTTTTTATGGGGGAAAACACCTTCTTCATGTTTAAGCCACTGTCGCTTTAGATTTCCCAGCATATTCTGCCCCAACTGACACTAACTCACGTTGGCCTGGAGAGAGAAGGAGAGCATACACTCAGCACCTGGAGTTGGTCTTTTCAAATTCAAATCACTTAAAGAGAGAATTCAATAAGCTTTGAATATTATTATCCAAAGAGAAAAAGAAAAGATGAGAGGAACGTTGAAGAGTAGGAGAAAAATAGAGAGGAACAGAGAACAAATGTAGGAATGGAAGTTCCTCAGGAATCTTATCTAATTGAGTGTTAACCACCAAAGAATGGGAGAGACAGAGAGAGAGGGAGAGAGAGAGAGAAAGGACATAAAATATGTAACAGGAGATCTTATCTTGAATATTATTGGATCTTAATTGCTACAAGACTTGAGAGATTTCATCTGTTATATTGAATTCCAAATTACTTTATCTGTAAAACAGTTCCAATATCACTTACATACTTCAGAGTGTGGCCCCACAGTTTAAGTTAGATAATGTTTTACATTTTTCATGAAAAAGAAAGCACAATGGATTTATATTTTTGGTGGCTGAGTATACATTTTCCATTTTTAAAAAAGGTCAATTTTCCCTTCAGCACTTCTGTCCTCACTGTTGAAGGCTGCTGATACAGTGAGTGATCAGAGATCCTGCATAGTCAGACAAGGGGCTCCCCTGTGACCCCCGCCAGGCCAAAAGATGCCTCATCCTTCCAATTTACATGTTCTTGGGAAGACTAAGAGGCTAAAAATGGAGTTCCTTTCCCTCCTAACAAGGTGATTATTTTCAGATCCTTCTGTCTGGAAGTCCCGTCCACAGGGCCCTGATTCTGTCGTTAAGGTAGTCTTGCTTCTTGCCAAGTTCCTGGGTTTCTGTCTAGGTCTCCAATGATTGCAAGATCTCCCAATATCTTTTCAATAAATTTTCTTTTAAGTTAGTCAAAATCAATAGCTGTTGTAAGAAAGCAAACAACCGCAGCAAATATATCACTATGTATTATATATTGTTATTGCTACTGTTAGTAATAGTAAAATTTATACATCAGTTTATCACTTTAGACAGAAATAGCCAAGGCTTAATTGGAAAACTAAATGGAGATATCAAGTTCATGTCATTCTCTGGATCCCCAGCAACATTTTCAACTTATTTTTCTTCAAGGGACAATCAATTCCAATCGATGTTATTATCCATCTCCAGAAAGCTCTCAGCAACAATTTTAAGACACTTTTCCATAGCTCTAAATTTGCCAAATCTGTCACAGTGAATCCAATCCCATGCCATTAAGGAATAGTAGCAGAGGGGAAGACACTTTAAGAATGTGAGTGGAGAGGGATAAATCATGGATGAAAAGATAAATTAGCAACCTGAAAGAGCAATGGCCATAAAAAGAGCATCCGTTCTCATTTATAATCCAAAGGGCTCCTGCCATCATCGGCATAGCTCACAAGCAGCACACACGGTTTTCTTCTTCACAATTTCAGGAATCAGCTGGGATAACTAATATCCACATTAAAAACCCCTCAACTGCATACTGCCTTAAGGGGATGTAATGTACCAGGCTCCTGAATGTCTCCCACTTTATCCCCTAGAATTTATGAAGAGGCCATTTGGAAGCCATGAAATGTTTTCTCACACTAATGGACAGGAGGTGAGGATGCAAGACAAGCGTCTGAGCAAAGAAGCACTGAATATTAATCTGGAGCAGTGATGCCCTGAAGTAGAGGGAATCTAAGAGCATTCTTGCTATCAGCTGCTGCACCCCTCTCTCCCAGTAAGGTGGGCAACATTCAATCTTGTGAGCACTTCGGCTGCTCATCCTCCAACTCCATCAAGCCTCCAGATATTCCTGAACTTCTTCCTTCCTTTTACTTAGTTTGTCTCCTTATTAAGCGGCTTTTCCCAACTCTTGGGAATTTTTCTCCAGCTTTCAAAGCCCTGTGGAAGCCTTTCTAGTTTTATGAGCTCTCTCACTAATTGCTGTAGGAGAACTGCCAAGAAATAATAAAAATAATAAACTAGATGAGTGGCAAAGGTTTCCAGACAAGTGACGAAGTGTGAAGTCTCTGGTCTTTCTTTTCTAACTCGTTACCAAGTTAGTGACTGAAAGTCCTCTTAGCTCTTGCTCTCTGATTTCATCATTAAAGAGAAGGCTGTTTTATTTCCATAATTGTCTGATTCCGTTTCTCTGAAGGGTCACACAGAATCCTTCCTTCACAATCATCTTCTTGCAGGGTATTTGACCATTCCACCCAAGAAGTTTTATTTGGATAATCTCATCTCTTTGTTGCCTGGCTGAGGTTAGACTACTTCAAATGTCATTGCCTGACCCAGCAATCATTAAAACACCTTAAAAGTACAAGAATAAAAATGGAGCCCAGGGTCCAAAGCGTATCAGAGAAACCAGGGATAATTTTGTGCACTTCTTTGGATTTCAATTTTCTCCATGACCTGGCTTCCAACACCACAGGCAAAGCAGATCACACACTTGTGGCTGGAACTGAAACCACAACTTTGGGAAATGCTATGATGTATGAAATTATTTATATCAACTATCAACTGTTTTGCTATGAGGATTTACTACTGTTTGAACCTCTATTAAACTTCTAAGCCACCAATTAAAAACACCAGTTCTTAGTAGCAGCTGACACAGCTGCATGGGCAACCTGCCACCTTAGCAGTATCACACCTTTGTCCACTGGTACGGGCCAAATGTTGCTCTGGTCCTGGCCCGTTCCTAAGGGAACCATATTAAAAGTACTTTCCAGTAGCTTATCTTTCCTGAGCCTATATTTGAGAGGCTAGAAGGACTAACCTCTCAACTGTAGAGGAACTGTATGAGAATAGGATCTCTACATATTTGTAGCCTCTAAGTGGGAGCTGATTTGACTTTATTTTTCAGCCCAAGCAGACAGGGATACTAATGCTGTCAATTGCTGTTCACAAAAATAAGGCAATTAATAACTGCTATGATAGCATGCTTTTTTCTAAAAGGAAAACATAATTGAACCCCACAACTAAAACCCAATAAAACAGAGCGAGAGATGGCAACTATCTTCATAACTCTTTGCAACCATTCCACCAACGTTTCTGTGGCTGTATCAAATCCATGCCCTATGCCACATGGTAAGTGATAAATAAGATGAATAAATACCACCTCTGCTGTCAAGAACAATACAACCTAGTGGTGAAGTCACATACGTACAAGGGTCCAACAGTAAATTTCCTCAAAGATCAAAGCGTTTCTAAAGGGGAGGGAAGAGACTTCAGGGAGGTCATAGGAAAATTTAAATTTGCTGAGCTGTGGTAGTTGGTAAGCACTAAAACTGGAAAGGACGGATTATCTAGGAGGAGCATGCTTTTGGCCAATAGGACTGAGAACATTAAGGGAAATAAACAGCAGTAGTCACTGATCCCCAAGCATGGCTAAAGAGTCATCCTTCTACCTCCCTTCTTCACATTTTCCAAACAGAAGAGAGGAAGCGGAAGAGGAGGAGGAGGAGGAAGAGAGGTGAGGGGCTGAGACTGTTGAGCTTGCCCCTGGTGGAGGCCCAGTAGCCCTCTCACTCTTGTCATGGAGGCCCATGACTTCCTGTCTTAATATCTGCTCTTGGACTTCACGCAGATGTCTTCTCTGGCCCTGAGCTCAGATCTGTTACCCCTGACTGAGTGAACTGGATCCCCCTTGTCCTCAATGTGGTAGATCTGGGTGGACAATGGATGGGCCTGCATTCCATGCACCGACGGTCCATCTCCAGCTATGCACCCCACAGCTAACAGATTAGGGGTTATTGTGCCCAATTGGGGGGATCATTACCAGCGAAGGCTGCTTCCTCCAGTGTTTTCCCTGTTCTAGCCCCTCCCTCATTGATCTATCTAATTTAATGCTGTCAGATTAATCTCTAACCCCTTTCTAAATAGCCACTGTCTTCACAGCATCCTTCTGTGTCTCCCAGTGCCCATCAGAACCCTTGCCAGCCAATGGGGTTCTCAGGCTGGCCTCACACTACTCTTCCAGCTGGACCTTTTGTGTCTTTTCTTCTTAAACCTTAACCAGTAGCTAAGCAGAACTCCAATCCCACAGGCACAATTCAGGTTTTAGCCTCTGGATTTTGTGCACTGTTCCACAGTTCTCATTTCCCACCCTTCCAATCCCGGCTTCCCTCCAAGTTTCTTTTCAAATATAGTACTCCCTCTAGAAAGCTTTCACAGGTGCCTCAAGGATTACTTCAGAAGAGATCCCATAAACAGCTACATGTGCATAGAACTAGTCATGATACTTGAGGTTTAAATAGCTACTGTTAAGAAATTACCACATAGGGTGTGTGAGGGGGGGGTACTAGAAATAGTTAAAGCATAAATTTATTCAGCAAATATGATTGCTATAGCTACTAGATGCCAAGCAAACACAAAGCTATCATTTTTAAAAGTCAAAGTGCAATTTTCTCATTTTTTTAAAAATCTGGGTCACAGTAGAAGAAATGCAACTCATTTCCTGTCCAGAGTTGGAAACACATATGCTCTTCAATTTTATAACCTCATTATTGGATGCATTTGGATGAAAAAAAAAAAAAGCACACCATGACAGTTTGAGGATGAGGATGTAATTTGGAAATAGAAGACCATGGGAATGCAATCATAATGGGTAACCTCTCATAAATTTAGGACTGGAAAAATCCAATGATTACACAAACTGGCCCAACCCCACTGATTTAAGAAGTTATAAACACCCTTTTCCTTGTCTTCTGGAATGAGAGCCAGTGTGCTGACATTAATTGCTACTGAAAACACAGCCTAAGAGCTCATCCAGTTGTTACAGCAAAGCAATGACCAACCCACAGACTTGTGTGGAGTGGGTCGGGATCCTAGGAATTACTACTGACCTGGGGGTTGGCTACCTGCAGGGACTCAGGTGGGTCTGGATCCAGGAAAACACTTAAGATAAGTCCCCTTGAAGTCTCTAGGCTTTAGCCAGAGAATGGCAATTTCATTAATTTTGTTTAAATTTCTGGGTAGGATTTTTTTGTTTTGTTTTTGGAGGGCCTAATTTATGTAAGGCAAGGGCTTTACCTCTGAGCCTTACATAAATTAGGCCCCAAGGATATTATTTTAAAAATTTCACTGTGGTTAAAATAATTAATTCAAACATCCCAAGTCTCATTTTCTGTTGAAAAATCTAAGACTACAAGAGTGAAGGTTCTTGTTTAAGGTCACACAAAGGGTGTGGTAGAGAAGTATCCAAATATTCATGGTTCATTCTCTTGTTTCAAAATACTCCCTGGCGGAGTTTAGATAAGGAATTAATAGATGGGCAGATGGTGTTTGGATGTATGTACAAATGCATTTATGTTATGGACATTCAGTCCAGTGCACCCATGATTTGTGGACATAAAAATGGATCGAGTGTCAGAAATCCTGGGCACAAGTGTCAGCTCTGCCATTTCCTACTTATTAGAGAGAACTTGGGACAGTTTAACTTTTTTTGACTTCAGTGACTTCATTAGCAAAATAGTTACTAGATGCTCCCCTCGCTGTAATGCATAAACGGTATATTGTTTGGAAGAGTCCAGATGCCATTTCAGAACCAGAAATACTGCAAGGTAATAAAGAACAATTCCACGACAAAACACAGACCTTAACTGAGAAGTAAAGTTTTTGATTAAACAGTGTTTCAATAATGAGTGCATAACTAATAAAATCAATAAGCCAAACTATTCAGATACTTCCAACAGCTTGCTTGGGTGCTGTCCATTAGCCTCTTCCTGTCCTTATTCACCAGTTGCTCCGCCAGCGTCCTGTGGATTCAGCAGGATGACCACACTGCCCTACACTTGGCTTTGGCTGAGCTGGGCTGATGGGAGATCCAGCAGGAGTCAGGAAGGAAGGCAGAAGAAGAAAGCTTTCCGGGCGGCCCTCCTCTTGCTCCTTCAGCTTGCCTTGCGGTTCTAGTGAGTGACACTTTCCACTCCACAGTAACCCCGTGAGTAGGCTTAATTCCTTACAATTCCTGTTCTCCAGGCCTCAGAGTAGTAACCGCCTCCTACTGGTCTTGGAAATCTTCGCATCCCTTATTGGCTGCCCCAACCTTGCCTATGCTTTTGTGAATAAACTTTATCAAATCCTACATGAATCCCCAGCTGGGTGTGCTTTATGTCCCTGGGTAAAAAACACTCATTGCCTAGATGTCATTGCCTCCCATGACCTTTAAAAATGAATGAGTTGGGTGCTCTGCAGGGGGTGGAGTGAGGCCCGCCTGGTCTCTGCATCCCCCTCCTGTACTTGTGACCTGCCACACTTTTCACGCTGGAAGAGAACATGGAGCCTATGAAGCAGGTTGAATAGTATGAAAAGAGAGTAACTTAAGCTCAAAGCTTTATTCAATTCCAAAAGCAAAAGTCTCCAGCTCGGCCCTGCATCCAGGGCCAGGACTCCCCCTCCGTTCATCTCGAAGTGGTGCCCAGTAAGGCTGAGGTTGAGCACACGCCACCCAGGGCGAGGCGGGCAAATTGATGGCTCTGTGTCCGCCAAGACGCCATTCTCTCCCGTCAGCCTGGCCATTCCTGTGGCTGCTGTGAGCCGCCCCGTCTCCAGTTTCCTCCCTTCTCCCATGACCGTGACCTGGCTCGTTTGCAGTGAGCACACCAAGTTCTGTCCCTGGCTAACAGTTATGGCTTTGTGATAATATCAGAGTCTGAAGAAGCAGACTTGTGACCCAAGTGCCTCACCTGGTCTAATACAGTGGTTTGCTTTTCTCAAAAGCAGTGTGGCGACTGGCTACTGTACCGACCTGAGCCCACACAGTGTTGTAGGCGGCCCGGAGGTGAGGCCGATCCCACGGTGGAGCGTGGCGCTCCCTCTGTGCACCAACCGAAGCCAGTTTATTACAAAATTCCAGCCCTCTTGGGAACGAACCCAGAATAATCTTCTCTAATTGTTTTCATAAAATACGCTGTATCTGTCTGGATACTTCAGAGAAACAGAAACGATTGGGGATGAGGCCCAGCAGGATTGGGGAAAACAAATTTCTTTGTTCAAACCACCAGTTGAAACCTTTCTCTGCGGCAGAAACAACCACAGACACACCCAGAACAGTGTTTGATCAAATCCTGGGGAACCTGGGGGCCCAGGCACAGTGACACAGGAAACTGATGACCAGTTATGCAGCCGAGCTTCCCTTCTCTGCAGTGCTTGTGACCGGAGGGGCTCTAGATTCATGCTTTTGCTGAATTTGGAAGGTTTGCAGAGACTTTACTGGATTTGAGGATTTCCATGGATGTCCCCCTTTCAGAGTTGGGCTGCTCAGTTTGGGGGGGGTGTGTGCGCGCACGTGCGTGTGTTTCTCTCGGCTGAGACACTTTCATCACATCCCCAGACAGCCCACGCTTGGCGAGCACATTCAGTTACTGGGCTCCAATCCATGCTGCTTTCAAAGCTCCCACAGCGAGCGTCACCCTCACCCTCCATCACCACCCGCCGGACTCTCGGCCTCGCTCGGCTCTGTCACTTCCCTCCTAACCCAGCACCTTGCAAGACAGGGTGCGGAGTGTGGCACTGTCACCCCTTCACTTCTTCTACAGCCGTAGACAGAACGCGGTGCTACTCCACGGGAAGTCAACCTGCCCGCTTCCCTCTCATGCCTCCTGAAAGCATCCTCTTTAACCTTCATCACACGGAGTACACAGAGCTACTGGAGTGCATGTCTTTCTCTTCCCAGCAATGCATGGCTAGAAAGTAGGGGTTCCCACACCTGCAGACTCAATGCAGTACACTCCTGCTGTCTCTCCCATCCCCTGGCAGGTCTCAGCCCTAGGATTCTGTCCTAGCTACCATCCTAGAAGAGTCATGTTTGTCACTGACTGTCAGAACGAGTTGCCTCTGGAGTGGAAGTACTTTATGGTAGACCCTTCCTATGGACCTGTTGCCTGTGACCAGTTGAGAGAGATCGCCGAAGCTTTCTGTCTGCATCTGCCTACTGTCTGCACTGAAATTTCCACCTGGTAGGCTCTTCCTGCCTGTCAAAACACCCTGTTACCACTCACTAAACCTTCCCTCACTTGTCACAGCAAGTTTGTGCTGCCTGTAACTACAGCCTAGACTTCCTTCTTCGGCCTGCGCTGCCAGTCCCTGTCTCCTCCGGTGGTGTGGCTCTCAGGTGACCTGGGCTCCCTCATTGACATCTGCTTCCTCAAGCCTGGTCATGTTCTGAGACAGGATCGCTTCCAGTTTCACGTACTTTGCCTTGGCCTACTCTTCCATCAGCAATCACTGTGGATCATGTCACAGGGCACAGTAGGACATTATTCCAAACCTGAGGTAATCTGTGTGATTTGTTCGTGAATTCTGAAGTTGTCCACACCTCAGTTGGAATCCTGGTTCTGCCACTTGTGCCTCAGGGTAAATGATCTCCCTGATCTACAGATTCTTGATCTGGAAAACTTAGTGAACTTGATGCTCAGAGGCAGCAAAGGGATACGTCATGAAATATAAGACACCACTAACTGACTTTTGAGACATTTCTGAGATATCAAAATTTAAAATAAATGCTAAGCTCAGAGATGCTACAGTAACACATGTGCAACATCTCAGCTCCATACCTTATCAAGAGCAAGCACCAGGCAGGCAGGCGCTCAGCCCCTCCCTTGTCACTGTGACGTTTCTTAGTGCCTCTCATCTCTTTAAAACTCTCTCAGTCTTACAGTAAAATACCAGGAGGAGAAGTAGAGATGAATAAAGGATCTTGGGGTATATTTGATTGTTTACTTTTGCCTAAATAGAAGTTTTTCTTCACTTAAATTTCCAACACACATAGTACTAGCCCGAGATGCATAGTTTCCTGGAGGGAGGAAATAATTGTTCTAGTTTGGACCCAGAGATTATTCTGTGGACCAAGAAACAAAACCATTTTCATTTTTCATTTACCCTCCCACACACACACCGCCTCCCTGGACGTGGCTCAGATCTCATCGTCTTATTCCCGAGATCATAGTACAGTATATCTCTCACCACAGGTATGTTTAGAGCAATAGTTCAATTTTTTGATATTAAAGTATTATTTTTGTACAGCAGGCATCTATATGGATGACAGAAAGGTCAGGGATGACAAGCACTACTAACTTGTGGACATTTTTCTTTTCTTTCTTGTTTTTTAATTATTTTCCCATGCTGAGGCTCAAACCCAAGTCTTTGTGCCTACTAGGTAACTTCTCTACCACTGCATGCCCAGCTCATGCAGAGAGAATCTTTTGGTCATGTTAATTAGTTAAGACTTTTTTCCTAAAAGAGAAAAGGAATCATAGAAAGATTCTTTGTAGATAAAGATGAGACAATCAGATGCTTCTATTTGCATTTCTAACAAATCATTCAGAGGTAATATGACAAAGAACTGAATGAATGAAAGTACAAGTGCTCTAAGTCTGCTCTGGAGACAAAAGCCACAAAGACTCTTAAATTTCAACCCAAAGTAAATATATGGTGGAGGTGCAATGGAACAAAACCAAATGAACACAGGAACGTAAGCCATACATGTGGTTTCCTTCACGTAGGAAGATTTTTAAAAATTGCCTTTAATACATACAGTTGGTGATCACTTACACAATCAAATTTTGGGAGGAGATCCACAAAGGGAAAAAGCAATAATTGTGTTGAATTCAAGAGACTGCACACAGCCTATGACTCTGCAGTAAGAATAATAATGAAGCTTGATTAAGTTTCTATAAAAACGGAGACCCCTCAGATATACAACAGAGACCTAAGGACCAAGGTGTCCCATGGGACAACTGGATGTCAGGTCTGGACATCGACAATTCTACTTAAAGCATTAACAGGCTTCGGAGGGTAAATGTTGAAAGGAACTGTAGGATGAAAGGTCTTTATCTTACTGTCTGGAAGAAAATACCTGGAAAGGTGCTCCCTGTCAGGACAGCACAATTAGGCTGAAGAAGAAGAAGTCAAGGTCCTTTGGTCCTTTCTGGTGACACTTATGGATTCTGTGCTACTGAAATCACCCAGTTCAGACTCAAGGAGCTTTCTGCAGCTTCCTCAGCAGGAGGCTTCCTCGAGGAGTTGAATGTTGCTTGATGAAAGACTACAAAAATACAAGCTAATGAATCATGATATCTTATGGCCCAGATCAATGGGCAGAAACTAACCAAAAAGAACTAAAAGAAAACAATGGAAAAGACCAGAAAATCCAGATCCACGGAATAGGACTTGACTGAGCCAGTGCCATCAAAGAGGAACAAATCCCATCGGGTCGCCATAGGTTTGTGGAGACCATGTGCAGCACATGGGGCTGCTGTCCCAACTTCCCCTCTGCCTGACTGAGGGCTTCAGTTCTGAGGAGGACACAGAGCAGGAGAGGGCTGCGCTGCTGCGCTGTGCTGCAGGGAGACTGGCTAGGATTTCACTCGGTCTTTGTGGTCCAGGCATCCAGCGAAGACGCAAGTGTTTGCAGAGCCTTGCAGCTGTATGAGACACAATGGTCTCAGCAGGAGGATCGGGATGGAGGCCCCAGGATGGGTGCTGATGTAAAGAACATGTAATGGGAGCCTAGGATGGGCCAGGATTGTGCACGGCACGTGTGGTATGTCAGTGAACTCGAAAAAATGACATCAAGGAGTTTATGTTCTAGTAAGGGGGAAAGAACAGTAAAATAACAAATAAGGCAATTATAAAGTGTGTTAGAGACTGGTGAGTGCTGCAGAACAAAGTAAAAATCATAAAGCAGGATCAGAAGTTCTAGTGGGAGAGGAAGAAGAAATGCTGGGCTTCCTTGGAAATGGGGGGCACTCAGTCCTGCAGATGTGGAGATGGGGAACCGTCAGAGGATCAGCCCCAGTGAAGGCTGGGGCAGGAGTGTGCATGCATGCAGTGGCTGAAGAACAGTATGGAGACAGACGGTGCTGGAGGGAAAAGCCTGAGAAGGAAGTTAGAAGCCAGAGAAGTAATGGCAGCCTGAAACTTTACGTAGGTCATGAGAGCAAGATTTCAAGGTTTGATGCCAACTGTGGACAGATCCTGTGACGTGAAATAGGAGAGGTCACAGGGCACGAGGGAAAAATGGGGAAGAGGGATTTTGCTGATAGAGGAATCCCTGTGGGACACAACTTACTAGCACCCTTCTTGAAAGAGTATACTGAGTCCCACACCCAAATGCATTCATACAGTGCAGCTAGCTACGAGTTGCTGCTACACAAAAGAGGTGGGGAAACTACCTTGGAACTCAGAAATTCTCTGGAGTACTTTTGGAAGCTTCACAACCAGTGGTGGAAGGAAAGCACAGTGGGTGTCAGGGTGACACATCCAGGAGCTCCAGGATTCAGCAGATCAAGGACAGAGGTCTGGGTTTCTGGTTGGGAAAGAATAGCCCCCTGCTGGGATGCAGCTGGAAGGTTCTAAGTTTTATGGCTATGTCCAGAGGGCCTCCCAAAGTCTCACGCAGTCACAGGTGGGCTTTTCAGAGGTACCTGGATCTAGAGTGTGTGACCCTGGGATTGAGTCATGGTGCAGTACTGGGCTCAAGGGCACTAGGATTAAAGACGTGAGTGCTACCTGCCCTGAGAAGTCTGGATAAGATAAAAGGAGCAGAAAGATGCTGCTAAGGCCCCAGTTTGCTAGTTTTGCTACCTTCTGTCTGCTATGAACTGTTTCTCCTCTGAGATTCCTGTCTGCCAAGCCCCCTGCCTTGGAGCCAGAGGATAATGGACTGAAACCTCTACACACTGTGATCTAAATAAACCTTTCCCCCTTTGACTTTGGGTGTTGGGTATTTTGTCTCAGCAATAAGAGAAAAAGTAACTAAGACTATAATGTAACCTGGAATGAGGGCATGCTGAACACCAGTGCCATGTTCTACTGCACACAAAGGACATCACAAAGTTGGGACAAAGTCTGGGTACAAATGGAACATCAGATGCATCAGGAGCTACCTAGCTCCTCTAAGATGTGCTTTATTTATAAATTAAAGCTGATAAAGTACCTATGTGCAGATATTGCTGAAAGGACTGAACCATATGATGCATGCATAGAATTTAGCACAATGCTATTCTATTATTAATAAACCAGTATTGTTCACTCTGATACATACCATTATTATTTAATTGGACTTAATATAAGTATAGCTAATCTAGCTATAGGCAGGAAAGGGTACCTGAGTGCTAGTAACTGCTGGGAAATGGGTGTATATGAAAGTCCTCTTCTTCTAGCTTAAGTTTATTCAGTGAAGTAGGAAGAAGGAAGCATCAGTGGAGTAGGGATGGGAGAGGCTGTATTGGGAGTTTAAAAAGAGGTAGTGGTGAAAAATGCACATCCAGAATTTGAGAAAGGTGCAAAGTGGAGGTTGGGGCCCATGCGCTTTGCCTGCCTGTCACCTGCAGCCCTTTGGTGTTCACCGAACCAGCAGCTGCTCCCAGAGCCATGGGAGGACAGAACAGCCCGTGCTCGCTGTGCATGGGAGGGCGTGGGTGAGGAGCGGCCAAGCTCCTGAGGAGGAGCTGGGCTCCGCAGTGCTTGACCTGTGGAGAGCCACCACCTGGACCTCAGTGAGGTGCCCTGCAGGGAGGACTGGCTCGGCCACCCACTCGGGATCGTGCAGGGCTTTGTTAGAGAAGTTGAGCTGGTCCCAGCACCCGGAAGGAAGCTCCCCTGCCACCATTCTATGCTCCTCGGGCAGAGAAGGTGAGCTGCACAGGCGCCAGAAGCACCCCACCCCCCCCGGTGGAAATGAGAAGACACGTAAACAAGCCTCAAAAACAGACTTGTGGATCACTTACAGCAACCCCAAAGGGAAATGAGATGGAACAATCTGAAACTCAACCACCTGGACTCTCTGAATTGGCAACAAAAGAGGACCTGGGAAAAATGAAATCAGAAATAATTACTCAGATAACAGCAAAGATTGTGCTCATGGTGTAAGACATGATTAATAAATCTAGAGAGGACACAGATGAAAAATCAGAGGAGCTGAGGAACATGATGGAATCCCAACATAGGAAACAAATGGAATCCTTAAAACAGATGCAAACAGATTTCCAGGAGATTAAAAACTTCATCGAAAGTCTGCACAGCGGAATGAACCAATGTGAGGATAGAATTGCAGATATGGAAGAAAAGATTGCAATTAGTGACCAGGAAAACAAAAATTGCTTTAAAATTGTAAAGGAAGACAAGAAGTCAATCTAGCAGCTGCTAAACGATGCAAAGAAGAATAACATAAGACTGACTGGAGTCAGTGAAGAAAGAGGAGAGAGTGCAGATGACATAAAAACACTGTTCACAGAAGTAATAGCAGAAAACTTCCCAAGGAGGGGAAAAGAACTTGACATACAGATAAGTGAGGCATATAGGACTCCAGCTAGCCTTGATCAAAAAAAATCTACACAGAATTTGAGAAAGAATGAAAGTGGAATAGAGTTTGATTACCTGGAAAAAGCCAGGACTTGTATAAAGAAGGAGTTGTATCTGGCTAGTGTCAAGCCTTAGGAGAGACTAAACTTATAACTGTGGAATATCATGTTCACCACAGGGGATTCAGGTGATGCTGCAGCTGGGTTGTTTGTCATGAATGGTACATCTTAGCTCTCAAGCCTTAAAGTCTGTCAGATGCGGCTCTGGAGTGCTGTCACCACAGGAAAGCACTCAAGCACATCTGATGTCACAAGTAGAAGACAATGGTTTTGGCCCACACCTTAAATGTGCCTCCTCCTGCCAACCTACCACTTCCACCCAACCAGGTCCACAGCCTCACTAGAAGTTTCATAGGTGCAGCCATGGGAAGGCAAGCAGGAAGTGGACTAGCTGTTGGAAGCTGAGCCGGGCATAACTACTTAGGGTCTCCCTATCAGGAGCAGAAATGGAGAGTCTTATGCTAGCAGCTGCGCAGCAGAGTCAGTGACAGATGGGTTTGGAATGTGAACTTCGCAGTGGTCCTGGCAGCTGCATGGCTTTTCCTTGTTCCTGCTTATTTGCAAGCCTTGTTGCACATGTTCCTGGTGATGATGTGAGCTTCCCCACATCCCAGCCAGCCATCACCCACTTTTTAAGAGACAGATAATTGGTTTCCGTTGGCTGGAACTAAGCAGTCTGACTGAGACAGTGGTCAATATGATTCGCATGGAGAGTGAAAAGGTTACTGACTCTAAAGCAAGGTGTTCATCAAAAGGATAAAGTGCAGTGCAAACGGCATGCAAGGTGAATGCATCACTAAGTACCTGAGCAAAAACTGCTTGCAAATATGAGAGTTTCAGAACTTAGCTGCAGTCTGTGTTATATTCTATGAGGCAGAGCAGTAATGCAGAAGGTTGAAAAGAGGTATCCTCGTCTATTTTAAAATGAAGTTAAAAGAGACAACACAAAACTGTCCAGCATGTAGTAGAAACTCAATAAAGAATTGTTTCAGTAAACCCCAAATTGGGCGCACGGTGCCATTAAGTAACACTATGAACAAGCTTCTTTCTGAGCAAAGCAAAGATCAGCAACTCCCTGCAGGCAGATTGCTGCATGACCAGAACACATCATTAAATTGGAACATCAACATCTATAAAACTCATCTGAACAAGTCTAAGCCCCATGAGGCGGGCAGCACAAGGCTAAGGGTTCATATCCCACACACGTCCCCGAGGTTCATGTGGTACTGAGGGAAGGATGTGAGGCTGCATAGGGATAGACTGTGTTCTCAGAGTCCAGAATGTTATGCCGAAGCACGTTTTAGGCTCCTCATACCTACAATCACAAAGAAATAGGAACCTTCTAAGGGAGATAATTTCCACGACTTTTCTTGACAATTACCTGACTGTTCATCCCAGAAGAATTTTTAAGAGGTAAGCACATATTAGTGACCTGTATGGCATCTCTCTTTTTGGAACAGCTAGCTGGAAATAGGTTCTACCTAAATCATAAAATTTTTTAAGCATAATTTATCTTTCTATTCCCATTGTCCAATGCAGGGTACACGTTCCACTCATTTGTGTTAGTTGGGGGGTGGTTGTTAGGCAACCGGAATCAAGGATTGCTTATGTCAGAGAGCTGTGCCTGTCCCTCAAGGTTCCTATGAAAGGAAATTATGACCATTACTTAGCATTTATGACAAATGGCCCACCGGGACAGGAAACACTGAAGGGGGCACATTTAGACAGCATGGAGCATGAGCAACATAGGGCAATTTATCCAGGAAGCAGTTTCAAGTAGTAGAAAAACACACCGTGTCGTTGTGCAAATAAGAGGTTTCCCTTAGGATTTATTTAAAATTAGTCTAAGTAATTGAGTCATACAAAAGATAAAGAAGTTACATTTTAACACTTAGGAAGCCACACTATTAATTGGTAAAATCAAATATAAAGAGGATAAACACGCTGAGATCAACTCTTACGATTTTTAGGCAACTCTGAAGACTTAATTTTAGAATACGAAAACACTCAAAGGGTATTTTGTAATTACAAACCAATAAGAAGACCCATCCAGGAGGAATAATTACATAATTTCTGCATGGCTTCATTGTGTGAAGCTCAGAGAACCGAAATAAACAGATTCCTCTGTTATTATGACTGCTGCCGGCAGTGACTCACCGTTACAGCGGGCAGCACATCCGAGAATAGTGTTTTGGTTTTCCCTCTGTGTACCATATAAGAAATTAAGCAGACTATATTTCCTCATAACTTACAGTTGTTTTAGAATGACCCTCCAGCTTGATTTCATTTCTAAAGTTCTGGCCAGTAACAAGGTCAGGAGTAGGGTTAAGCTGTGACTAAAATACAAGACATTTCTGTTCCGGAAATGTTTTTCATTTGCCTTAAAGTGCTGGTTTTCACTGGTGGGAAATTAATTTATATTTTCAGTGATGTGTGGTTCATGAATATTTATAATAGCAAAATGCCATCCGTGTAAATAATTGGAGTTCAGTTCCTAAATTCTTGAGACTAACTCTATAAATCAAGTTGAGAAATGTTTATGTATTTGCTTGAGTTTCAATAAATATTGTAACAACCTCATTATAAATCTCTATGTATTATTAATAAGGAATCATGCCACAAGCCTACAAGTACGAGATAACCAACAAACAACGTGACTATAAACAAGTTACGCTAAAAACAGTAAAATCCTCCATTCATGCCAGTGGGAACCAAGAATGTGTCAGTTTTTGTCCTTTAAGTTGAGTGTACTTAATCAGTTCTGTTTTGAAATCTAGCAGCTCTGGTGGCTCGAGAAAAGCAATGCACCATTTCTTCTTTTGTTAGGACAATATCTGCTCTTTATAATTTTTTATTAGCCCTTGTTTGCAGGATATCTGCTTACATTCCTCGTGAGGAGCCAGTACATGGACACAGCATATCTTACTTTCTTCAACCCCCCGCCTCGTGCTCCTTCCAACTCCTGAGTGCCCTTCCCTTTTGCAAAAGTTCTATTTCCATTTTTTCCTTCGATTTCCCTCCATCCCCTTTCTCTTCTCTCCCTTTCCTTTCCTCCCATCTCTTGCTCCTTCCCTGATCAGTGGGCTCAGTGTTGGATTTTTTTTGCCTGAGGAAGACACAAAATAAATCCCTCCAGGGCAGGGGGCTGGTCAGTCTATTGTAAGCTATGCTGTAATATAGACTCTGGCTTGTGCTTACATCTAATCCACCCTCAGTTTAATTTACATGTCTTAAACTATCATGCTAGAGATGCAAAGACAAAGAAAGCCAGCCCCTGAGCTTGAGGAACACAGAGTCTCTGAACTTCTACACCTGAGTATATAGTTATGCTCCATATCCTCTGTCCTATAAGCAACGAGCTATGTGTATCTGTGCTGGCCACACTCAGATAAGCTGGTACAGATCACAGCTGTACCAGCCTCTTTACCTGTGACAAATTACTGGCAATGTATATTTCTGAACCAAGCCAGCGACTGGCAAAATGAAGGTACTTTAATAGGTGATACACATTTCACAGTATCATTTACTAGTAGCCCACCCAAAGGATTTTGTTTTTTAAGATAGCAAATGATCGGAGAAGGCTTTGTACACCTAGTGTGAGTGTAACAGTTAAGTTTCATTGTGTCAACATGGTTGGCTTGGCCACTGCCCAGGGATTGGGGGAGCACATTTCTGGGGGTGTCTGGGTGGGTCTCAGAAGCAGGGCGTTGAGGACTAGATCTGTCGCTGGCCCTTCCTCTCTGGAGCTCTTCCCCTGTGCTGCTTCCAGCCACCATGAACCCAGCAGCTGTGCTCTGTCACACCCGTCCACCACGATGTGCCTGCCTTGGGCTCTGTTGAGAATGGGGGAAATTCCCGAAACTGGGAACTTAATTAATCCTTTGCTCCTTATGTTGTGGGTGTCAGGTATCACATCCCGAGGTGAGAAAGCTAACATGATGGCCAGGTCTTCTGCCTTATCACTGCTCCTCCGCCTTTCTTTTCAGGGTCCAATCCCTGGTCACTGGGCTCTGCCTGGAATGGATGCAGGTGGGGCTGGGCTATGTCACCCCTTAGAGGTTCTGTCTGTGCTCTGGGTCACACAGGAGCCCACTGCTTGGTCCTCTGAACTTGACCCGTAATTGCAATCCTGCAGAGTGTAATCTGTTTCCCTGAAGAAAATTAGATTAGAAAGAGAAAGTGAGGGCCAAGAGAAAATGCCCTGATATGTATATGCTAGGGTCCAGGTCACTGAAGAAGAAAAGCAGAGGTCTGTGGGGAAAGAGACCCTGTCCATCATTTGGAGGGCATCTGGGGCCACTGCTGCCCCACCCATGTCCTGGGAGGTCAGAGTTTGCAAATTGCCAGCTCCTCTACACCTTCGCCTTCTCCCTGTGATCACTGTGCATGTCTAGAAAGTCCCTGACACAGGAGGGCATTGCTGTGTAAATAACAGGGGCCTTGAAAAACTGAGCAGTGGGGCTACCCAAATCCAGAAAAATACCAGTGGAGGCAACAAGGCTGGACTCAAGGGAATGGGACTTGAAGTCTGTTGAGAAAGGACCATTTATTAGTTGAATGGCTTTTTGTTTCCTTTTTCATATGCAAAGAAGGGAAATTAATAACAACTTCATGTTTCACAGCATTGCTGGAATAATAAAATGGAACGATAGCTATGATCCTGTGCTGTAACTTGTGACAAATTGCACACAAGTTAACAAATATTACACCCTGGTGAGAGTGAATGAGTTTATGTAAAAGTCTTAACAATGTAGCACTTGCTACCTGTGTGGTTGGTGCTATGTTGTAGTTATTTGGAAAAATAAACTATAAATGAGTGATAATGATGAAATATGAAATGGAAGAAGCAAGATTAAAAGGTTTATAAACTGAATCATCTTAACAATACTAAAATACACAGGGTTAAGGAGGAAGACAGAGGAAACAGTACCAAAATGGTGCCAGTAATCCTCTTTCTGCAGAGGAACGACAGGCTTAGGAAGGAGATTTATTGGAATGTCTGCTCCCGTCCCTCGTCTCCTCGATCATAACCTCCCACCCCGGCCCGGGGTGTCCATGCAAGGTGGCCTACTGACCCAGGTTGGGCCTAAGGGTCTCTTTCTAAAAAGTCTAGGTATAAAACAGAGAGAGACAAAATTTTTCTTAGCATAGGTGGGCTACAAATTCTAAATCAGGCGCTTTTTGGTCATTCTTTCCAGACTACCAAAGACACTGAGAACATAACAAAAGTGTACAGAGGACTAGGAAGAGACCACAAGTGAGTCCTAATGGTTTCTGAGGATCTGGGAACAGAGACATTGCTACTGTAAGAGTCTCCAGGATTCCTCATTCAATGTACAGTATGGCTACATTTTGCTTTATTTCATTTGATTATGCTTTCTGCATGTTTTACCAAATACAAGAGATTTTTTTTTCTTTATTCTTGTTGTTTTTATAAATTTTCCACCATGGGTACACAATTCTTTTATAGACTTTTATAAAAAGTAAAAAATTAAAATTAAAAAATATAGCTACACACAATCTGTGAATAGGAGAGTAAGATTTAGAACTCTTAACATCAGCTACTTTGCAATCACCCAGAAGAGTGTATTTTATATCAGGTTAAAGATTTTTTTAAAAGTCGACACTCAGGACTCACTAGGAAAGGAAACTGCAGAATTATTATTATTGCAGAATATCAGCACTTGGTTTGTCCAGAAGTCTCCAGATTCCACTTAACATGAGTAACATTAATGGTGTATTAATACAAAGCCACAGCCTACTTGATCTCCACTCACATTCTTGCAACTGAGTCCTTTCTTGTAGCAGTCATGGATTAAGTTCAAAAAAGCTCTTTGCAAAGAAAATATCAAAAGCAGTGTCATTTCCTTGGCTCTCTGTCTTCATTCGGTTCAAGCACACTCATTTGCCAGCTTAACAGGAGCCTGTTCCATCCTACTCCAGTGAAACAGTAGTAAAATTTGATCAGAACTATATAGCAGAGGGCAGCCTTTTCTTTCTTAGATTAAATTTGGCAAACAATTCCAAGATAAATCTCAGGTTGTTGGGAATTCTAGATTTTGCCTATGTATTTCTGGTTTGCTTTCCCTTGGGTCTTAACATAGGGGATTTTTTTTATTGTTGTCTTTTGAGAGGACAAAATGAATTCACACAAAATAGGTAAACCAAGATCCAGATGGGATTTGTAGGAACCAGTGCTTCCTGGGATTTCTATTTTTTCCTCAGCACAGGAAAAGAGCAAAGCAGCAGCTCTCTGCTATAGTTTAGAGAGCAAATCTAGAGAGGTATGCAGCTCAGTCTCCACTGCCAGCAATACCATTACTGAGTGTTCTATTTCAAACAAGCATGAATAGCAAGTGTGTCTCTGGCTGGTCTTTTTATTCTCTCTAACAATAGAAAAGACTGCTGCTAGCTATGGGAGAGCAACATCCACAGGTTATTTTTCCTTTTTGGTTGGGAGAATTAGGTTGATTTATCATCATTTATGGCCAAGAATATGTCTGTAGGCAGAATGTACAATTAGACACAGTCCCTTCTGAAATGCAAAAACACATGGAGGGGGAAAAAAAACTCCACAAGCTTGGCAAATACATTTTTCATTCTAAATAAAAAGATCTAATTTAGGCCTTCAGTGGTAGATTCACAAATGTCTGTACCTTCTAGCTCCACAGAAATCGAATTACCAAGAATGATATTCCTACTTGGCAAATTCAAGAGAGACTGCAGGACCGCAGCAGATCCGAACTTCATTCTTTGAAATCTGATTTAGCAGCATCAATTATTGGCCCTATTTAAAGTTGCTTTGGTTTTCACTCTCTTCTTTTGGTGACTTTTCTTAATTCCTAATGCCTGCTTATGGTATCTGCTTTGCTCCTTTTATTTTTCTATTTGTTTCTCTTGTTCTTTGTTGCTCTTTAGACTTGCTATGTAGTGACAAACTTTCTCACCAAATGAGTTAGCAAGTTCTCCACCTGAAACAGACAAGTGAGGGACAAGGTGTCTCTGGAGGGGTCTTTCGTTCACACGGGGTGACTGATCTTTGCCCTATGGACATAGGCTGGCCTGAGGGCCCTGTCACTCTGCAGAGCCCTGGATGTCACCAGAGTTGACACCCGTGTGTCCATCTCGTCCACTGTCCATGCAGAAAAAGGGCTCAGCCAGCACTGTCTCCTTTAGAGGAAGTAAAAAGGTCCGGAAAAGAAAAGCAACTTGCCCCAAGTTCTCTAGTTGGAAGAAAGCTGAACCCAGCGTTCCTGATTCCCTACCCCAAATTCTTGCCCAGCCTATTTGGCCTTGCCAGACTGTAATCAATTTATACTTTCAAAGCTGCATTTTTATTTTTTCAACTTAATTCCTCAAACAGCAGTGCATTCTCAGAGGTTTATAGCTTTGTGCCATTATCTAGTAATCAATATCGCTCTTGAAAAGAAACTCAGTAAAATTTCTATCCGAAATTGCAGCTGCTTCTTGAGAGGCCCTTCAGTCCCCTGAATGTACCAGTTTTGTGAGTCATGTCAGCCAGCGACTCTTACGTAAGAGATAGGCAAAGGAGAGAGGGACGGAAGGCGGCAGAGGCAATTACCCAGAACCCAACAGTGCCACCATCAGATGAGCCAGGTAACTTTCCCAGTTTAGAGATGGGAAAGCTGAGGCCAGAGAGGTGAAGCAATGTCCCCAAGAATCCACTGTATGGCAGAGCAAGATCTCAACCTCAGCCACTGTGACTTCAAGCTCGTTTTCCTTGAACTGAATTTTTGTAAATCAAGTAGAAGACAGCGAAGGGGCTCTTCAGAGAGATGTGACATATTACTCACAAAGATTACTTTTAAGTCTCGGATATAGAAATGTCCTTGTATTATTTCTCTGGCCCTTGGAAGAAGAGCACGTCCCCAAAAGACTCCTGTTAGCCATGCCGTTAATAAGTCAAGCTGGTATACTTAAATGGCGGGGTGCTTTGGTCAGTCAAAGGGATCACTGATTTTCTCTCCCTCACAGGGAAATGCACCAAGGTCATGGATATCCTGGAAAAAAATAAATGTTTCAGAGGAGCTCTGTTCCCCTGGAGCCAGGCTGACTCCTGATTCACTCTAGGAGGTCACTTTTGTCACATCTGAGTTCATTTGTTGCTCTCAGATTGCTCATCAGAAGCAATCAAGGATTAAACTCCAGGCACTATGTTTTGTACCAAGGATTATTCATTTTAGCAAACTCATTTTTAGGTAACAGTTTTCCAAGATAACACAGTGAATGAATAACAGAAATGTTCCGGAAAAGCCAAGCACAAATCAGTGTTTGGTTTAATTCCCAACTAATAATGATTCTTATAAAATCATTAATAGTAATGCCTATAACTTATACTGAGTTCAACAGTTGACTAAATATTTTCCCATATATAATGTCACTTAATTTTCACAAGCAATACTTCAGTAAAATTAAAAAACCCAGTGAATGTTAATCTGCACTATGAATTGGGCTAGGTCCTGGAGATAAATCAGTAGGAAATGGTCTTTACTCTCAAAAAACTTACTACTTTTATGGCTATAATCTTTTGTATATATTGCTCATTGAGTCCATTTATACCCAGGAATGAAACTGCAGTTTTTTGGTCTCAAACATCATTCTTTCCTTTTTCTATAAGCTTCTGCTTAGAATGGGAATTGAAACTTAGAGGAAAGTACTTGTGGGCATATTTTAAAAAATTATTTCTCTAAATTTATTAGCTTTTAGTTCATAATTTTTATAAATTTAGAAATTTTAAGGAAATATGTACCTTTGCTATCTCTCTTATGTCAACTCAACGCTTTGCATTTATATTAAAGAAAAGTTACCATTATATGTTTGCTTAAGTAGAAACAGGACCCAGGCTATCATGTTCATATAACATAGTCAGCCATGGAATCATAGGGCATAATAGCTCAGAGTGCTCTGATACATTATTCTGTGTCTCACAGCTGAGAAGAGCCAGCCTATGTGCAAAGGACAGGTTATGAAAGAGTCGGACAAAAAGAAACAATGAAGAAAGTTTCGAGGACTCTGGCTTTAGGACGAGAGGTGAACGGCATCTGGATCACCGTCTTCACCTACATGAGAAGTTACATCCGCTGTTTTTTTTGTTTTTTCAACGTCTAAAGACAGAAGAAAATGAATCCAAACTGCATCCCCAGGGATTTAGGTTAGCTATGAAAAATGATTTGCGACCAGGTGAGATTGTCATTTCCTGGAACAAGATACCAAGGGAAGTTGTGGAATCTCCTTCCGAAAATAGAAAATGATTTCTCATCTCTTTTTACGGTTTAAATGCGGCACGGCCCCAGGCAGAAAAACGGACTAGATGGCTTCTCTAAAGTTTTAAGCTTCATAAGTTATTACTAGGATGATTTCAGCCACGAAAAGCATTTTCATGGTGTGCCTACTGCGTAGAGGCAGAAACCTCAGTTCAGGGTTTTTCCTGAATCAGCTTTAAAGGAGTATTGATCATTGTTTCCAACAGTTAAAGGCCAAGTGTGGGAAGAGGCTCGCGTTTGGAGAACTGTTGTCTTGTTCATTCATGAAGTTTCGTGATAATCCTAAACCATGGAAAAGCCCAGTGGGAATCATTATTTTGAAATTCTGAGATGATAATATGCTCCAGCAAGGCCTTTGCCATCTCTCAGGCGTTTTCTCACTAAGTAAAGTTGACACTGGATTACAGCAGTCCCAGGTGGGAGGGGGACAGAGTGGACCCACAATGTCACGACATCCAGTCTGCGACCTGACAACCAAGAAATAGGCTTGGGAAGTGCTGAGATTAGGCCGGAACAGACAGTTTTGTAAATGTGAAACTGAGATCAGAATTCAAGTGTTTTGTCTCCCTACTGTGACTTCATATTTTTCATTTTCTAAGACCCAAAGCAATGGCAATTTGAACAAAAGTATGTTTCAAAATATATCTAGACATATAAGAGATTAGACGAACAACACAGAATTCCTGGAAGTAATTGCTACTCTCCGTATCATGAACATAATTCAGGAACTTTCGTCCACTGACAAATATGGGTACCCATCATTTCATTAATACTTGTCCACTAGATTTTAACTTCGTATACAAATAAAAATCTATATCTTTTCTTATGGGTTTGGAATATGTTAACTACCAACTTTCTATAAGTGTTAAAAGTAAACCTGAATGATTTGGGTTAATCTTGACTTGCTCAAGTTTTAATATTCTGCTTGACTTTGGGTAAGTCATAACTTTTTGTCTCTTCATCTGCAAAATGTGAAGTAGAATATCCACCTAGATTCGATGAGATATTCTATTTTTAGGGCTTAACACAGAGTTAATGCTCCTCAAACCGTAGGTGCCACTGCTGGTATTATCATTGGCACATAACTCAACAGGCAGAAATTTACCCCACATGATAAGGAGAGATACAGCCTTTCTACCAGGCATCAGGAATGGAAGGGCTCTTTTTTAGGACAGTGCAACTCCCGAAGCTGTGAAGCCCAGGTATCCATGACCTGAGTTCAGTGGAACACACACTTCCTGTGTTTCTGAGGACTGACTATGCACCGGAGACTCTATTAGCTGTGGATGTAAACTCGAAGGCAACTGTCGTGCTCCTCAAGGGTTTTCTGGCCCAGTGTGAAAGAATCATCACAACAGATAAGCACAGTACGACATGGAGAAGCAAACAGTGAAAACAGCCCACTGGGAGAGAAGACAAGAGACCAGGAAGAGGGTGGGCGGGACCAGGAGGGGACTGTGGACAGCACAACCCAGCTGAAATTCTAAGCCAAATAACAACAAGGGATCATGGTCACTAAGCATGTTTCTTTTCAACTAAAAATTTATTGACAAGAAGAGGTCACTGATCAAATTAGCTACTAGACTACCTAGACTTGTTTGATTGGGCAGAAAGACTCACAAGAATCTTCAATGAGACAGAGAGAGAGAGAGAGAGAGAGAGGATATTTTGGGTACCAAGCCTTGCACATATACATAGCATTTACCGAGTAAGCCTTTTTCAGTAAATTTGTAATCTGTATGTGTGTAGAGGGTAACTGAAAATATAAGAAGGTTCTTTTATCATCTTGTTTTTACTAACAGGACTTCTCAAGGAAAATTATCCAGGTAAGGTTTCCAGTGTGAATTCTCATGCTTAGCTTGACAAAAGCCAGATTTATAAAGAAGGTCATGATGATATTCCCAATGCTTCCACTGACTGGATAGTCATCTGATTATGTGGCTCATATTTACTTGGGCATGAAATAAGATTTTAATTTCTGCTGAATTTTAAATATAAGTGGTAGAAAAGTGTTACTAATAACAAGCCCTTTTAAATAAAGCCAGAAACTTTTAGATGTATTATTCATATTAACAACCTCAGAGAAGATGGTTAGATGTTTCAAGCATTGAATGCTTATGAGGATATCGCTCACAAAACCTGTCAATCCATAGGCATTTTCTTCAGAACCGAATCTCTTCTTCATTAGGCACTGCAACCTTGGATGGAAGTGTTGGGAATTCCCTGCACAACACACAGTAGGATTCTTCACACTACATACTAGGTCGGGATATGACCAGAAGTCACAGCAGCAGAATGACGAAAATATATGGCAAGGTAAATACTAAACCACATGCCTTTCCTGAGATTACTGAAAACACACAATCAATATAAACACATTGCAACTATTTGTCTTCAGGTAAATAAAATAAGAAACAATTCACCAGACTAAATGCTCTGAAATACTGTTCTGTCACAGTGAAAACACACTCAAGTCCACCGTCCCCAGCTGCTGATGGTAATATTTATTCAGAGCTCCCTGCTTTGCCAAACTCCCTTCCACTCCTCCACTTATTGGGGGCTCTGGTCCCGAGCGAGGTGCCCCTGCCCACCCATTGGAGCTACCTGCGTAGAGTAAGCGTGTTTTCAGCTAAGGGTTGGGGTGTGTGCTCTCAAGCCAAGAAATTCTCAGGTTGGCCCTGAATCTTCTTGTACTCAGAACCTCCTAAATGCTGTTGGTTCTGCACCTTAGCACTGGGTGTGTTTGTCCTCTCCTCTCCATTTCTTTCTTACTGAATGAAAGACCTACGAAAGGAAAGGTTTTTGTCAGCCTTTGATTGCAATGCTGTCAGAGCCAGAAGAGAGAGTTCCAGTATTTGATGCTCAATAAACACATTTAAACAAAGGCATGGGTTTCTCTATTTCTACTTGGTTCTGTGTCCTCAGGCCTCCCCGTGCCACCCCTGTGCCCATGGGACCATTGGCATCATGAGCTAGGTTTTCCTTTCTCTTACGCTCCTTACACATGGCTGCATAACCCATTTTCTGAAAGCACAGATTTGTTTTATCTGTAAAATCTCTATGATTAGACACTCCTCACCATGGTTGCAGAAGGGCCATCAAAGGCTCTAACCTGCCTTTCACCAGATCCCAGCCTTCACTTTCAAGACAACATCCTCCGCATCGTGAGTCAGCCCTCAGACTGTCGCGCCAGTTTGAGTCTGTGCATGCACGATCCTTGCCCCTTTACCCACTAAAGGATCGCCATCCTTAAATATTTTCCTGAAACGCTATGCAAGGGCCACCCTTTTGTCTTATGCCCCATCTTACTCTGCCTTGTGCTATAGTTATGTGTGGATTCATATCTTATCCCCAGCTCTCTAAGTTCCTGAAGTCCAACAATTTTGCCTTACTTACCCTTCACCCTAAAGCCCCCACCACACAGACCAAATGTTCAATACATATCTGCTAAATTGAAGCGATTGCAAAAATTAGAACATAGGATTGGATAAAATGGTGATACTTAAGTTATCTACCATCATCTTGTCCAGACAGGTTAACTGGGAAAGTGAAAATCACAATGCTCCGTAAACTTAAAGGAGTATAAAGTTCCGGTTATGTTTGAATCGTGTGCCATGGAGCACAAATAAGGAATGAAAGCTGTTTGGTTATGGTGAGTTTTTCCCTGTCATTTCCGGTGGAGGATGAGGAGAGGGGAAAAGGGAGCATTCTCCTTCCCCAGCAGATGAGAAATGAGCATGTAAACATATTTCAACATCAGCGTTCAGCCTAATTACTAAAATCCTGCATCACAGGATTTAGAAAAGGTTCAGTATGACTTTTTTAGGTTTAAAGTTCCTCATACATTTAATGTAGTAAGTTGATCAAGAAGCTTTAAAAATAACCTATCTCCAAACAAATAAAAACAAACTCTTTCCTGGAAATACTCTGACTCTCCTCTGTGCGCCTGGAACTGGGACAGAGCTGCAGATGAAGGGGAGGAGGTCCTGGCAGTCGGGATGTGCCAGAGCCCTGGGCAGGGGGAAGCTGTTTCCGGGACAAATGCTGCTCACTGTGATGCGATACTATCTCAGAGGGGCGCACGCATCTCCTACTCCCTGACTGCGGCTTTCCCACATTCTGGGTAGCCGGTGATACTCTTTTTTCTTTCTCTTTAAATCTAGAAAAGGAGAAAACATCTGCCCATGATGTGAGAGAATGGAGCAGCCTCCTCTTTGGAGCGAGGGCTGGGTTACGAATCAGTGCTCTTCTGCTTCTTCCCCTCATTTATGTACAGGTTTACTGGACACCCCGGGCTGGTTTGAAACCTCCCGGTGACGTCAGTGAGACCGAGAAACTGGAGCAGAGGAGACAGCTGCGAAGCTCCCAGTCTGCTGAGGTTTTGTTCTTCTCTCCCAGGGTGACATCCGAGACAGATATTATCAATCAAGCCCTCCTGGCTCAGCACCAAATCAAAGGCACTGTATCACTCCAGGCAGTAAAAGCTGCAATTACAGGATGGGTTCAGCTTTTTCCCTAGGAATATTTTGTTCATGACAATTAATAATGCAATTAAAACTGAATTAAATGAGAGGATGATTACTAACAAATCTAATTGAAATACGGGAGCAATGTTTTAATGTTTCATGTGTCAAATAATTAAAGGTCGCTCTCTACATATATTCTATATAAAAATTCAAAACAACCAAAATGCTTCCTTTTCCCAAAACACGAATTCAAGCCATGCTAAACTTTAACCAGTGGCCAAGAAATGTCCAGTAAAAAAAAAACAAACCCACTTGTATATAACATAGCATTATTCTCATTTTGGAAACAAAGAAAAACAACAACAACAACAACAACAACAACAACAACAACAACAAGAAGACCCATGACAGCTGACAGGAAGAAAACTAGTATTCTGTGAATTAACTTATTTCTTCAAAAACATCCAAAATAATACCAAGAAGAAGAAAGCATAGCCAGCTGCTTTTGGTTTGTTAAACACAGCATTATTTACTGACTTTTCAAGCTCTTTTCAGAGGAATAGTCTTACTTCCTTGAGTATATAAAAGCATAGTGGAATCTGAAAAAATATAACACTTAATCTAATTATATAGTTTTGAAGAAAAAGTCTCTACTCTGTCTCTTTTGTTTTCTCTGATTTTTTTAAAAGGTAACTTTAAAATACTAAGGATATCCAAGGCCAATCATAACAAGCCTCACTAATAAACACCCTGAAGACGTTTGTTTGTTTGTTGTTTGCAGTGTCACCGAGGAGATCTAGACACAGCCCACCCTCCACAGAGAGAAGGATTCCAAACCCACTGCTATCTGGATTCCCAGCCTTCTGGATTGTTTCTTGGCCAGCAACGCTGGTGACAGAGTAAGGGTAAAGTGGAATTGAAAGAAGATCGGGGATAAAACTATGGAAGAAAATATCAACGTCAATCTCAAGTTTAGGCAGCCAAACTGAATAAGATCTACGGTCGAGTAGTCCAGAAAGTCAACTAGCAGGAAACAGTATTGCTCAGCACGTTATCCACAAAACACTGTCAGCATCAGCTCACCCTGTGTTATTTCATCAGCTAATATTACATGTGATATACGTTTCTCTAGCTTAAGAAGACTTAGTTTTGCCATGAGGAACAAGCAAGAGAGCAAGTGTTTGAGCATCGGTATAGGAGTTCAGGTTAGCCAGAATAACAATCCCATCATGTTTACCAAAGGTAGGGATCTAAAGAGCTCTCTACCATATGATAACTCTATTTTCCCTCCTCCATGCTTCCTAACAGACAGTAATCACAGGTAGAGCTACAGCTAGCCTGTGCAGTCCTACAAGGCTGAGATTCTCCGTGGATCTGGCCCTGAGCTAGACTCACTACTGATGTGGGCCCTGCCATGTGGGAGAGGTGAGTCTGTCGCAGCTGCTCTCTTGGTAGACACATGTCCTTGAACAACTCCACGTAAGGACAGGATGCAGCGAAAGGGCACATGAAGAAAACACTTCAGAGACACTCTCAATGTGATAGTTATCATCTTTAGATGTTGGTTTAAAAAAGTGCACTCTGATGCTTCAGCCTCAGTACTGTGCTAAATGATGGAAATACACATACACACAACATTCATAGAGCAAACCTAGCTAGGAACTTGAGAATCACCATCACCTCCCACAGCTACCCCCACTACCAGTACCAAGAAGAGCAAAGTAAGCCAGGCGAGGTGGCACACGCCTATAATTACAGCACGTGGGAGGCTGAGGCAGGAGAACTGCCTCAAGTTGGAAGCCAGCCTGGACTACATAGTGAGTTCAAGGCCAGCCAGAACTACATAGAAAGATCCTGTCTCAAAAAAACAAAACAGGTCTGGGGATTTAGCTCAGTGGTGCTGCCGCCTGCCTCGAAAGCACAAGGTCCTCAGTTTGATCCCCAGTACCAAAAACAAACAAAGAAAAAAACAAAAAACTAAAGCAGACCCTCCCTACTCAACCATGAATTCGGAAGAGTAACAGGTAGGCATTTCTCTTTCTCCTAGAGAGGCACAGAAAGGGATGCTCTTCTTGAAAGACGCTGAATGAAACAATGAATATTCATTTTTATGATTTCCCCTGATCCACACTGTCAAAGGGATATTAGTGCCCATTCTGTGGGGAGGGGATGAGGGATGGATCTTTCGTGGAACTCCTGGGCATTTAGAGCTCCATTCTTCCCCCCTTGCACCTTGTTTCCCTTGGCTGGATCCTGGAGCCCAGAGAAAGGTACTGAAAGTCACAGAACTGGGTTCAGAGATTCACAGTCATACTTTCCGAGGGCTCCCTGTGCTTGTAAGAAGTGTGCAGTCTACCACATCAGTCCAGAAATTGCAGTGAAGCCAGAGCAACAGCCTGCATCTGTCCACACAGCAAGCTAGTCACTTGTTGACAACTTGAACTGGTCCAAATGACCTAGGCCATTTACTCATCCATTCAGTTTTTCTTTCAGCAAATAGTGATTGACAGTTGGCGGTAGACACGGGGTGGGATGTGCGAGCAGGCCAGCTTATATGCAGTAAGCATCGCCTCTCGGATGTGTGATCAGCCCATGCAGAGTGCTCACCATGGCCCTGTGTGGAGCCCACTTTCCACGCCACACTGCGGGGCCTTTCTCCTTCTCTGTGACCCTGTGTCCAGTCCCTGCCCTCCATCCTGCGCTGTGCTTCTACCCATCCCTTGTACGGCCTCCACTGCCCACTCAAGGACAGAGGACAGAGGGACTGCTGCTGTCCAAGCACGCACGGCTCCCAGACTGCCTGGCATTGCCCATCTACCATTTGATGGTACTTTGATTTTTAACAGAGATGTCCTGCGTGAGTTTCCATGGCAAGACTGACAAACACTCATGAAGCAGAGACTCAGAATCAATCAAAGCAATAAAAGGAGAAGTTGGATCCTTTCTGACGGATGGGATGACTCACACAGGGAGCCTGAGTACCGAGCACCTGCTTCATTATCCAAACCCAGGCGGAGGAGCCTGGAGGTTCTTGTACTTATTCACAGCAGTTTCATAAGCAGCACACTTCACTCACCTTCTTCTTGCTCACAGTACAAATGCCATAAAAATGTTCTGACTACTGCCTTTGTAGGGAATTAAAATGTTTTTAGATAACAGCATTGGATAATTCTAAACAAACAGAAATAAATATCATATTCATAAAAAGCACAAAATAACTTACATATATTCATTAGCTAAAAGTTAAATATTTATAAACTTTATAAACAAGAACTTAAAAGTGTTACCAATAAATTGGTAATTATACAAATTGTATTTATCATAGGATGGAAAGATTAAGGATTTTAGAATTGCAGAGAACTGGGTTTTCATTCAGATTTTGCTCAATATGTGCTCTATGAAAATAGGAAAGTTAGTCCCATAAAAGCTTTAATTTCTAATCTGTAATATAAGAATACCTATTTAATAGGTTCTAATGAAGAACATATAAATACGTATAAAAATACTGTAAACTGGCAACAATAGACATTTTATTATGCTAAACAATATAATAAAATTTCATTTGTTTTGTGTTTGTTGGGAAGGGGAAAATCATTACATGGTAATTTCAGAATATGTTACCTATCCTGAGCTTTTTCAGATATATATGAGAATAAAAGATGTGTATATAATCTCTTCTTCTCATTGCCATTTTATCTTTTTTTAAGGATGGCTGTCATTATAATGAAACTGTGGTATTTTAAAAAGGGAAGTATAACTCCAATTCTAAGACTGTGTCCTTTGTATCTCAGAAAACCTTTCGCGATTATGAGCCTGAAATTTTACTGGACAGGGCCCGCCTAGCACAGCCTGTATGATAGCTCTGAAGCTCTGCCTGCCTACTGAAGCATCAGGATGCCCTACCTCTAAGAAAGCCTGCAGCGCATTCCCACAGTCTTTGATTGATTATCTAGAAATCAGTGAAACACCAAGGAGCTATGCAAGCTCTCCATGAGCCGATTTCCCAAAATGTCACAGAGCCTGAATATTTATAATCTGGCTTTGCTACATGTGCTCTGGACCCAAACCCTGAACTTGACTCATTCCTGCCTGCAGACTAAGACCTGATCAGCAACATGAAGGCCTTGCAGGGCTTTGAAACTGCTGCTGTTGGAGTAAAGACTACCGAGTGATTCTTAATTTTGAAGTAAAGCCTTCAAACAGAGGTACAAGGACCTAAGACCAGGGCTAGGCAGAGGACATTTGTACCAAGTCACTCAGCTGGATATGCCTAAGCCCCAAGTCACACGGGTTCAGCTCCACACACACACACACACACACACACACACACACACACACACACATGCATTCATTCCTTTGACAAGAATTAAGCACTTCTTATGTGTTAAAAGCTGTTCTAAGCATTAAGACAAATCAGTTAACAATACAGACAAAAGCGCTTGTGCCGGGATTCACATCCCATCCATGGCCATGAGTAACACAGGAGGGGGAGGACCCAGCCATCTATAGGGTTTATCTGTCTCCGGGGACCCCCTCCCTTCCCTGTTGCTTTGTCTCTGGGTGGCACACCTCCCTGTCTTCCCGTGGACTGAGGTTGAATGTCCCCTCGGCACTACCTCTCCTCGGGGCCTCCTGGGCTCTCCACATGGCTTTTCATGGCATTTTCTAGGCTTCTGTCTTCTGGATGTCTGTCTCTCCAGCTAGAGGGCCAGCTCCTCTGGGGGAGAAGCCCGGTGAGGACTAATTCTTACGAAGAATTGTCCACTGACCACAGGGGATGACATTCTCAAAAATGTGCCGTTGGCGAGGGATTGCAGTCCTACTCTACTATAAAAGGAAGATTAATGTTGATGTTAACTGTGATTAGGATGCTCCTTTGCATACCATCCACACCAAACTGAATAATTCATGAACTTTGGCAACCTTTTGTTTGAAATACAGCTATTTTATGTGCACTATATACACACTGCCTTATTAAAAGCTGATCCAGCAGGGATAGTAATTCAAAAGGTAAGTTTTAATTAGTTGACACAAGAGCCTTGATAGAAATACTAGTTTTATGACTTGATTGTCTTAAAATGCTTGATTTCATTGATGCTTCCATCATTGGAATGAGTTGAAGAGTGTAGTTAAGATGTTTATTTCCTTCAACCTAATGATCACAAGAGAATTAAATTACTGTGTGATTTTAAGAGGGGAGTCTTAGCTGCTGAGGAACTTCCTGTGATGGGGGCAGCAGAGCTCCTGAGGGGAGCTGCGTGGAGCAGGGGTGGCTTAGGAATGGTTGCACCTGCACCCCAGAGATGTGGGCAGGGCCCTGTCTGTCTGACCTATGGTTTTGCAGTCAGGACTCTCTCAAGACAGGATCCATCAGATTCACTGTTCTTTGCCGGCTGACTGCAGTCTTGGAAACAGTTTTCAGTCTGTGTTCAGTTTGTGGAACTTTACCTCTGTTGATTCAACTATGCAAGGAGAGAGGAAGTTGCATTTCTGCCAGGGAGAGAGGTCTTAGGAGCCAGCTAACATTCCTTCCTGCAATCAACTTAATTTTAGGTCTTCTACTGAACTGATGGCCTGAGCCATCTGCCTAAGAACTAAGTACCTTGTAGTCTCAGTGAGAATGTGTTTCCTCTTGCTCTTTGTCTAGTGGAAGAAAATCTTTTGCATGACTTGTCAAGGAAGTAACCTCAGGAAGGAGCTTGTCTTTCTGCCTCCAACTTGAGGCATGCAATTCACACTTCTTTTCTATGACCCTTCCTGACTCCTAGCTTCATGAAGGGAGCAGCAGATATGTGACACAAGGTAGCTGAGTGGCTTATAAGTGTGTGTGCAACTTTTTCAAATAAAATAGGAAGGAAAAAGAAATGTTATATGCACTTTTTGTCATCACAGTTGAATTACAGGAATTTCTCTTGTACTGCTTGTTTAGGCTAGGGCTAAAATGCCAAGAGGAGAATAATACTGGTCCCCGCACACACACACCAAAAACACCAACCCATTTTTTAGTCTTGAATGTCTATGAATAAATTGTTGAATAAGCTGTTGATCGAAATAAATTTTTCTGCTGTCTGTACCTATCAATGTCCATCAGCAGAAGGCAATGTATTCAAATCTTTATTTGTGTTCAGATTTCACTGCTTCTTTTTAGAAGTACATGTTGGGAGCACATAACTTTTAATTCCTCAGGTGGAGTTGGCACAAGTGCATAGCATATCTCAATTCTTTGTCTCACCCCCTTTCCTCCCTTCTCTCCCCTTCCATATTCTGATCCCTTTCCCATTTGAGAAAAATCTCTCTACTTCCTACTATCATTTATTTCACTATTTATAATTTGGGTTTCTCATACAAGAAAAGCTATGCAATATTCAAGTTTGTGTGTCTGATTTATTTCACTTAACATGATGGTCTCAAGATGAACCTGATTTCCTACAAATGACTTGAGCTTATCCTTCTTTATGGCAGAGTAGTACTCCACAGTATGTAAATACCACATTTTTAAAATTTATCTGTCTAGAACACATAGGCTCTTTATCACAGGAACCTAGTCTCGGGCACATTTTTTCCTCATGCTGGCTAAGTAATTAAAGCAAAGAGTCTTTTCTGCACTAAAAAAAGAGCTACCATTCACAACAGAACTACACATAGGATTGTAACTGAATGGGTCTTGAAACTGGCTCTTACACTCTTGGACCACTAACTAGCTTCTGCTCAGCGTTTAGCAGTGATAAACAGACTCTGTCATGCTCCATGACTTTTCTAGCAGTTTAAAGAATAAATGTTTCTGGGCATGTTTACAAATCTATTACTTAGCTCCTAGGGTGATGGCCATTGTAGCCAAAATTGTTCTAGATTGTCAATAATCCCCTACTAAATATATTAATTTCAGGTATGTCGCATTCTAGGAACAATATGTGAGTTGAAAAGCAATTGAACCATAAAAATAATAATTCTCTCATTGCTGAAGAAATTCCCCTGGGATTATTTTAGTTTGGCTCCCATAGTGCATTTCAGTGATTGCTTAAATATAAGTAACTGATGTGGGTGTAACTGAAAAATGGAGAGTTCAATTTTATTTTCTCACCCAAATTTACTGTTAAGTGTATTTCAATAGGGAAAAAAGTATATAAGTAAAGTAACTTAAAAATAAAGAAGTCTAATGAATTCGACTGGAAAAAAGATACATGTGCACTTAACTCTTACAGAGTTATATAGAAAGAGGTAAACCATTGTCAGGTAGAGAGCTTATGAGGAGACTCAGTAGACTTCCAAGCCTTTAGCTGTTGAAATATGAAAATGTTTCACCACCTCCAATTTAACAGTCTAATTATGATGTCCCATTTCTAAGTCACCATAGAAGAGTGATGGAGCCACTGGAGTACCTTAAAAATGATAGACACTTTTGGGATGAGCAGCCCTTGTCTTGATTCTTTCCTCCTAAAATAGAATACTGTCCTACTTCTTGGGAAGCACCCTTTGTTTCCATAGAAACCACCTTATCTAGCTACTGTCTCAAGGCTGGCTCCACACTGGGTTGTGTCCTTTCTTGTTTTAATGCACTTACTAGTCCCCCAGACTTGGATGATAGAGTTGAAGTCATTATGAAGACTCATCCAGCCCTGTCTGCCCTTTCAGCCTCATCTCAAATAATTACTTCTCCTCTTGTGACTCAGGACAGTAATGCCCCCATACCACTGCTGCCCAAATGAATCAAGCTATGCTGTATTATGCCCAGAAGATCTTGGTTCTGGCTCTCTGTTCAGCTATGACTACTTACTCATCAAAATGCTAATTATGGGTCACTTCCTTTATGTCCCCATCTGATATAGCTGCATCTATGTTCTGAAAGCAGGTTATGTTCATGTCTATTATTGTTGTAATACACTGACTTGTAATTGTTGATTTATTTGTGGGTTCACCCTATCTGATGTTTATACAACTTTGGATTCTAGAAACCTAACATAGTACCTGGTACATAATAAGAGCTCAACAAATGCATGGTGGAAAGATGAAGGAATCCACTACTCTAGTGGATAAGAAGAATTGTTAGAAAGTTGATCTAAATGGCGTACCATTACTAAAACAATCTGAGATTCTAACAGGGCTAGTGTAACCTAAAGATGATGTGAAGAAGAGACAAGGAGTAGAGAGAGGCTAATACTTGTTGAATTAATTCTTTGGACCAGGCACTGGGCTAAATTCTTCTACATTTCATACGAACATTACAATCAGACACATACCAGCCACATCATTTTTTGTATTTCATTCTTAATTTGAATTTGATTTTATGTGTACTTCTTTCGTGCCTGTACCTATGTTAGGTGCTTCTATCATGCCACGAATTTGACACTATTTCAGGGAAGGCATTGTAGACTTATTCACAAGGAACAAAATTGGATAAAGGGGTATGCGGTCAGGTAAGTTGTAGCCATCTTCTCTCCTTTGTAATATGTCTTCTTTTGGAAATTCACAATAACATTTGTATATCACAGGTCTGAGAGCAAGGACCTCCCTAAGTATCCACTCAGGTATTTTCTAGTTTCAAGAAACTGCTCCCTTTTTTATTTCTTGGCAGAACATTAATGTTCCACCTTTCGAAGTTCATGACTGCCTTCAGTGGGAGTTATAGTAAATAGAAGGAAGATGGTTCTTTCTGAGCCAATTAGTCAAAATTCTCTTTTGAATTTCTTGTTTGATGAAAACAGAAAAAATTTAATCCCTTTTCCTTTGCATATCCCTCACATTTTTTATTAATTTTAGAAAAAAAGTGGTCAGAAGAATATTGTGGGTTGGTATATGAGAATTAATTAGGCTCAAAGTTAAGGGTAAGAGTGCATTGCTCTTCTGATTTCTGTATCAACACCCCCAAAAGTGATACTGAATGAATTCCCGAGGCACTGAACTAGGCACCAAGCAAAACAATCACACCAGCCACAGTGTCTGCCCTGTGGAAGACGTGGCACTCAGAGTAGTCAAAAAACTAAGTGACTCCAAACAAGCAGTGCCCGTGTTTAAAATATATGTGGAGATGCTTCTGGGACTATGCAGTTACACAAGGATAAATCAATGTCAGGTCCCTGCTTGGGTCTGGTTTTTGGTATCTGTTGTCTCCCGCCTATCCTGTCATTCCATGCTTCATGCTGTGTTAGCCCTCAAAATGGAGACATACTTCACAGACAACAGAAGCATTTTAAACAAAGTACTTTAAATCTCTCCATAGCTCAACATTTTAAAAAAAATTTCACTAACTATTCATTAGCCACCTAAAATATACATTTGGGAGTGGTTAAAATCTTTGCAATTCATCGAAACTGCTTATTACTTCATATTTCTTTTTGTAAGAATTTAAGAGGAAAGATCTTCCAATATAGTTTTATCTTAAACTTCAAGCCAAGCAAAATGAGTATCATTCACACATTTCACCCTGGCCTGAGGAAACCTAATTTACTATTCCAGGAAATTCCACTCACTGCATTCTGTACTTTTACAATGAAAAAGAAAAAAAACAAATAATTTTTACTACAGGCACATACTCAAAGTATTTTCCTAACAAATTCATGTAGTTTTATAAAGCATAATATCTCCCCTGGCATTTTGCTTATCTTTAATTCCTCACTGCTCAGTGATTTAACCAGAAGGCATCTCCCCGCTCTATTCCTGAACTGTCAGATAAAGTTTGCCGTCCGCAGCGTCACCAGCACCTACCATATCCAGGAATGTCGCCGAGGAGGAGGCAAGGCGCTGACGTTCAGCATCCCGAGGGGGTGACGAGGGGCAGGACCCCACCACTGGGCAGCTTAGTGCATTGTCACTGACTCCCCTGTGTTCCTGCAGCCACATAGGCACCACTGGGCTCTTTGTCCTTTTATTGTTCCTTCTGATGGCATGTCACCTCCCATTGCAGAGTGATATCATTTTCAATATGAATACAAATGACTTAGCAATCAGCAGACAGGCGCTCCACAGGAGCATCGCATTGGTCTCCTTTAGAAATCAAATGAGAAAGTCAGTCCGCAGCCAGGTCTGCAGGATACTTCCCACGGCATGAGGAGCGTTTCATCTAATTTACCTCCGAAAAGGAAGGAATTGGAATTTCCAAAACTGCAGAAAAAAAATCTGCCTTCAACAGTCTCTTTTGCTTTCTCTGTCACTCTGTTTTCTCCTCCATGCCTGGTGATATGTCAGCATGTTTGGGGTTTTCCTTTTGCCGAAGTTTACAGCGATCAGATTAATCCAATGCAGTTCTCTCTCCTTCTACCTCGTGTGTTGCACTGGGAGCTACGGAGCCTTCTGTCTGACTGGATCTGCATTGTTTAGCCCAGTCAGTGCGCGGTGAGAGAACACCTCTCACTTGGGTCAGATTTCCTGAATGACATATGGTCGACCACAACAAAGGAGAGAACCCTGGAGAGATGAAAAGTCCTTTTCATTGCAGAAGATTACAGAGCAGAGAAAATGTCCATGTTACACAAAGAAATAACAGTGCGACTGGAATAATGAATTCCCCTTTGAGGTTTGGGACCAGCTCCTCCGGCTGCAAGCGTGAGTCTGAACTGTCACCTCCGGCCCAGGCACACTGATCTCTAAGCAGACTGCTAGTCTGGGGCCACCAGGGTCACTACTCACCCAGCAGAAAAGTCATAGTTCCAAAGATCCTCAGATCTGGGAAGATGGAAAGGCAGGTCCCAAAGTGCCCAATTATGCTCCAAAATCATTGGACAGTGAGCACAGGGTCCCCGCCTTCTGGATCTCCACCTCCAGGGTGGCCATGCTACTCACAGGAATGGCGATCCAATGAGATCTGGGTTTGAAGCACCCCCTCTTTGTCTCTTGTTTTAGGCCTTACTCAGTCTTATTTATCTTCCATTTGGGTTATCTGATTTCTTCCTTTCAGATCTGCTTCCACATCTCAACTTTCCGACCTCCATAGAGTCTCAGAGAAGCCAGCCGAGGACAGGACTCATTTTGTGCAATGACGGCAACTTGTATGAAAACCACAGTTCACAGTAGATCACCATCAGACATGTAGTTTTCTTTCCCCTCCCTTCCTTCTTTCTTCTTTTTCTCCTTCTGTCCTCCCTCTTTTCCTTTCCTTCTTTCCTTCCTTTCATTTTTTTGACAGAGAGTCTCACTATTTATCCTCACTTGGCCACACTATGCAGCCCAGCTTAGCCTCAAATTCAGGATTCTCCTGCCTCAGCCTTTTAAGTGCTGGGATTACAGGCCTGCACTGCTGTGTCCAGCTGGAAACCAGTCTCTAAATGGACTTTCTCTTGTGGCTTTGCCTCTCTACAGTTTATTTTCACAGTAGCATTCAGGATAATTCTTCACGTCAGGGCCCACATTTATCAACCAAACACTGTCTCCCTGGTGTCTGCATCATTCAAGGAGGGAGCAAACGCTTACAGTGCACCAGAGGTCGGAGGTAAGGTCTCGTGAGCTCACTAACTCCTTGCTTCCTTCCTCACGGTGCTGAGCCGGGAGTGCCGTACTTCGGGAGTTGTCAATGGATATTCCATGTGCTTCGAAGCGCTCTTCCCCAGTTGGCTTGAGGCTCTCCCCTACACTTCCTCAAATCATCACTCAAACGCCACTGTTACTGAGACCTGGCCAGAACATCCCTACCCCAGCACCCTCTGTACTTCGCTTTATTATTCTTTCACAGTATGTATCATTCTTCATGGTACCATGTGATTTACTAGCTACATCATGTTATCTCTGCACTAGAATCCAAGACCCAGAGAAAGAGGATTTCTGTATTTTTGTCACGGCTTTATTCTCAGTGCCTGCCTTAGCACCCAGCACAGAGTAGTTGCTCAGTGAGTATTTGTTGAAAATGAATGAATCAATAAGGGAGTAGATATATGTGTGGGTCCACAGACTTACATTTAACAAGAAAGAAGATAGTGAACCAGTTCATAATGAAATAGAAGTAGTTTTCATGAAAATAATATTTTGGGCCAAGGACAATGTTCACAGTAACTCTTTTATAAGAAAGGCTTTTTTTTTCTGGTGGTTAGGGGAGGGATGTAATTATTGAGAGGGACTCAACAGAGAAGAAAAGGCACTGGTAAATATGGTTTGTTTAATCTAACCAGGCAGCAGGATGGCATCTGAAACTGTTGCTAAAGGATTATTGTTACATTATGAAAGAAATGTAGATCATCAAAGATTGGGGTCTTTGACAAGGGAATTTTGAAGATGATGGCATGGCTAGTTCACCACTTCACACTAATTCACACACAATTCACACTAATTCGCCACTATGTCCACATTGAGAGACTATGCTTTGACTCCCGAATGGAACAAAACAAGAGAAAAACATAACGTATTTTCTTTTTCAATTGGATAGCATCAATCAAGAAGCAGAATTTCCTTACTTTAATTAACAGTTTTAAGATATAATTCACCTTTATAAAGTGTCCAGTTCAGTAGTTTTCAGTATATTCAGAGCTGTGTAACTGTCACCACTATCAAATTTTATAACATTTTCACCATTTCAATGAGGAATTCTATCTCCATGCAATGTTCCCCTGAACCCTCAGCCCCTGGCAAACCCTAATAAACTTCCTGTCTGGATGGATTTGCCTACTGTGAATATGCTAAATAAATGGAATCCTACAATATGTGCATGTACTATACATTATACTTATATATGTCATACATATCGCACGAGGATTTTTTCACTTAACATGAAGTTTTCAAGTTTCATTCATGCTGTAACATGTATTAGTACTTCTTTTTTTATCTAAAAGCCTTCAAGGCATGGATATACACCATTTTGTTTATGCTGAGTGCCTTTCTATTTTTTAGCTATTACATATGAATAATGCTTCTTGGACATTCATGGATTGCTTTCCTGTATGACTATGTTTTCATTTTCCCAGAGTCCTCTGACTCTGGACTCTGGATACAAATCTAGTTATGAGATCACCGAGTTATATTATAACTGTGTGTCTAGCATTTTGAAGGACTGACAAATATTTCCAGCATCACTGTGCTATTTTACAACCCCACCAGCAACATATGAGAGCTCTGATTTCTCTAGATCCTCTCCAATATTTGTTACTTTCTGCTTTTTTTAGCTATAGCTATCCAAGTAGAGGTAAAGTGGCATCTCACTGAGGTTTTAATTTCCATTTCCCTGGTGGTTAGTGATGTTGGGGCTACTTACATATGATTATTGGCCACTTGAATTTCCTTGCTGGATAAATGTCCTATTTAAATACTTTGCCTTTTTTTTTTAGAAAACATTGGATTATTTGACTTTTTTATTGTTGACTTGTAAGAGTTCTTTGTATAATCTGGAAACAAGTATCTTATCAGATACTTGATTTACAAACATTTTCTTCTATTCTGTGGATTATGAAAAAGTCTTTTCACTTTTTAAATGGTGTTTTTGGGGCAAAAATAAAGATTTTAATTTTAATGAAGTCTATTTCACTTACTATTTCTTGGTTATCTGTGCCTTTGTTGTCCTAAGAAACCGCTGACTAAGCTGATGTCATAAATACTTAGTCTTATATTGTCTTGCACGTTTTTTATTCTTTTAGCTCTTACTTGTAGGTGTCAGATTCATCTTGAGTTAACTTTTGTCTATAGTATGAATTAGGAGTCCAATTCCATTCTTTCCCATGTGTCTTAGCACTGTTTGTTGGAAAGACTGCTCCCCCAACCCACATTGAATTGTCTTGGCTCCTGGGTCAAAAATAGATCAGTCATACTTATATGAGCTTATTTCTGGGTTTTCAAAGCTATCACATGGATCTAACTCTACTTTACATCAATATAATACTACTGTTTTTTAGTAGACCTTTAAACTGAAAAGGGAAAGTTCTCCCACTTCGTTCTTCTTTTTCAAGTTCATTTTGACTATTCTTGGTCTCTTGAATTTCATATTAATTTTAGGATCACTTTTTAAAAAGAGGCAATTGGGACTCTGTTAAGGATTGTGTTGAGTTTGTAAATCCACTTTGACGAATAATGTCATCTAAAAATTATGATTTACCATCCATGAACATGGGATGCTTTTCTCTTTGCTTAGCTCTTCATTAGTTTCTTTGGATAATTTCTGTAGTTTTTAGTTCATAAGCCTTGTATATCTTTGGAAAAGTTATTTCTAAGTATTGTGTTCTTCTTTATTCTATTGTTAGTGTAATTGTTTTCCTAATTCATTTTAAGTTGTTTATTGCAAATATATAGAATTATGATTGAGTCTGTGTAGTGATCTTACAATCTGAAATCTTATTTACTAGTTATTTTAGTTTTTCTTTGGCATTTGTGTGGTTTTGTGTTATATGTTTCTTAGGATCCTATCTCAGAACTTATGCTACCTGCAATGTTAACTTCTTTGGCAATGAAATTTGTTTGGTTTATTTACCAAAACTGAAGAAGAAAAATTTTTCTTTTTTGAGTCTCTTAGAGAAAAAAACTGATCCTTAGCTAGTAGTCTTAAAATAATAAACTGTAATTTCCCTCTTTTACCAAAAGTTACAATATTAACAGTCACATAATTATGCTACTAATAATAGCTAATATATGTAAATATGGAGCATACTTTTCAATTTATCTCATTTAATCTTCCTAACAACACTCTGAAGTAAGAACAATTTTTGTTCTCATTTTACAACATAAAGTGAGTCTCAGAAGGGACCTAAGGTTTCCCTATGGACACAGTTAATTAGCTATAGTAGCATTTCAAGGATCCAAATGTAATTTTTAAAAAAACCAAGCCTGACAGACACAGCCTCATTCACCAAAGCATGCCAGTGGGTGCCTGAGTCTGAGTCCTTGGACTGTGGACTCTATGGACTCTTCATCACAGCAGAACCACTAGTGGTTGAAATTCCTCGGGGTGGGGGGCAGTGGTCTGGACACATGAACTACCTTAGGCTAGGATGCTGTCTGCAAATGGCCCGCTTTTGCTGACTGCTGGAGGCACACGTTGCGGATTGTGGATTGTGGTCTCCAGCTGAGAAGGCTGGAGGTAAATGGAAGAAAAGTGATGGCAAGGATTCACATACTTACAGAAAAATGTGACTAAAGATTTGTACTTAAAGCTTACTAGGAGCAAAAGAGATGAGGAATAAATGTTATTACCTAAGAGCACAGAGGCCGGTAGGCAGTGCATCAACAGCTAACTGTGAAAGACACTGCACCAGCCCCGCCTGGGCATACAGCTTCACTCAGTCAGGAGACACACAGCAACACCAGGTGTAGCCCTGCCACAAGCTGGGGCTGGAAACCAGTGAGAGAGCCAGAAGCCATCCACGGGACAGCACTTGAAACTTTATTTCCAAGCAATCTCCTTATGTAGTATTAGTATTGTTTTGATATGAAAAAAATCAAAATCTAACTGGTTTATTTTATTTATTTATTTATTTATTTATTTATTTATTTTTGCGGTACTAGGGATCAAACTCAGGAACTTGCCACTAAATCGCTGGCCCATAATCTAACTAACTGACTTAGAAACAACAAGAGCAGCTCTAATGATTAATATAGTAATTATATATCTTAAATAATCATAGCAGTCTACTAGTAATGGAACTGATAATTTATCTTTAGGCATTATTTTAGAGTTTTCAAAGGGCAGTCACATTTATCATTCTGTGTCACAATCACAATCTCCTAAAAGAGAAGGGCACCTTCATCTTGATCTAACCAAGCAGGAAACTGACATCCAGACTTAATCTCAACAAACATCAGTGTATCCGCTACCACGGCAGGCACCGTTCTCCATGCAGTCCAGTCTACCGTGAATCTTATCTACCACTCATAATACCTTTCAAGGCCAGCTTTGTTAAAATTCCTTTCTGCAGATGAGTCTCAGGAAGAATTAAAATTGGCCAATCTTGTAGCCAGTGGGAACCAGGGAGGATTTGAATGCAGTTCTCTAGAATTTTAGGCTAACGCTTTTCCAGGAAGAAAATTTATGATAACCCTAGAGGGGTGGAGAATTATTATCTTGATTTAGGATATTTGAAAATGAACTAAGAAAGGCACAGTGACTTATCAATGACCGCAATACAGGAACTGACTTCAAGTCATGTTGGATCAGATCTTCACAACTGATGACTCATTGATTCATTATCCAAATAACTCATAATCCTTAGCTCACTCCTCAGTTTACCTCATCTACACACTCTGACCAGAGGCCAGTACAGATTGGGCAGCAAGCCGAAATCTGTAGGCGTGGAAGACAGAGTTAGCTGACTTACCCCAAGTCTGCTGCTTTAAGAGTTTACCCATATCCATTAGATACCAGTCCCAGACAGCAGCAGTAAGGGAGTGAGAGTCAGCCCCCTTCCCTTCCCTGGAAGCCATACACTGTTAGATTTTGTGTGTGTGTGTGTGTGTGTGTGTGTTCACACTGGTGGGATTAAAGCCAAGTCCATGAAGCTTATGACCAAAGAACCCTGGGAAACCTCAGTTTGTCCCTGTGCAGTAGTTTTTAAATAGAGGAAAAGTGAAGAGGTAGAAAGTCCTTGGAGCTTTGAAGCACTGAACATGTGGAGCTTTGATAGATCTTAATATATTATTCCAGAATATGGCACTTTTTGTTTGTTTGTTATGTGTAGCATCCAAAAGCAGCTGGGTTTAAACTAAAGCCATTTAATGGTACCTATCGGGAGTTGATGAATAAAGGTACTGTACCTACACCAGCATTTGTACGTGCCGCGGGGTTTCTGTAGTTCCTCACTTAATAAACAAGTTTACATTTCTGTAACCATTGTCTCCATTTCAAAGACAATGGGATCAAGGATCCCAGAAGTCATTTATTCAAAGTCAGCAAGCTAGTGAGTGAATCTGGGATTCCAACCTAGTTATGTCTGTCTCTTTAGCTCTTGCTTTTGTACTCCTAGAAGCCTGAGTAAAATAACATGGGAATAAATGACTTATCCTCAGACACACAGCACTGATTAGCCTTGTGTTCCAGGGAGAGTCACTGATCTCACTGAGCCTCAGTGTCTTCATGTTTAAGTGCAAATAGAGCTGCTGTGTTGATAAAAGACAAATAGACAACATATAAATAATAACAATACAGATGTTCCTCATTTAAGGACGGAGATACGGTTGGAGCTACGGTCCAGTGACTAAGTCATTGATGGAATTGGTGGTTAAATGAGGAACTGTATAGAGTATGTACAGTTCAAGATTCAGATCAAAGAAATGGCCAAAGGAAATTCTAACTTGATGACTTCACTTTAATTTGCATAACTCTTACGTGCAATGCTGTAATGTATAACATCATAAAACCACAGTACTGTACAGTACAATCAGCAAAAATTACAGTGCTGTATAAACAAGGTGTACTGTACAAAAAAGGTTCTATAAATAATATACAGAACTGCACAAAAAAAGGGATGGGTCATAAGTCTGAGTAGTGGGTAGTAAGTGAACAGTCCTTTAATAGGTAGGCCATTAAATGAGGAATATTTGCATAGATGTTATGGGTTTAGGAGATAATTTAAATCAGTTATTTGCATTAAAACAGCTGGCTAATAATAAAGTACTACATAAATAATGAATTTTAAATAAATTAGAATTTCTATGGAAAAGAGATTGTAAAAAGATGAATTGGTTTTCTTATTCAAAGAACTGAGAGTTAAGCCAGAAATGCATTCAGGGTAACATTATCTGATACTTAGACTCGGGGAAGTATCAAAAAGCTCCCACAGGGGACTTTCCCAGCATCCAGTCTAAGAACACATTCCACAGAAAACACAAAGGTGCGTGCGTGTGCATGTGTGTGTGTGTGTGCGTGTGTGCATGTGCGTGCGTGTGCACACATGTGTATTCTCTTTTTGGGTCTGTGTCTGTGCCTGCCCGTGTGTGTCAGTGCTGCAGTAGCCTCCTGTTCTGATGTGCACGGTGTGGTCACCCACAGAGGTCCAAGCGCTCCTGGGAGTGGCAGGGCATCCTGTGTGAATGCTAGGGCTAGGTGCTCACACTCATTCAAAGTCTCAATATGTAGAAGTGTATACTATTATTTTTCCAAGACAAAAACGACCTTTTCATCTTCCAGAAGACTGGTTGTGAATGTTTTTTAATCCCCCCTTGGCAGGGCACACATGTCCTCTAGGACAGGACTGTGATCTGGAGATAATAACATGCCGGTGTTCTGACAGCCTCTTCAAGAGTTATTGCTGGAGGCTGGAAGCCAACTTGGCTCTGGTTCACGGAGTCTGACAGAGGCACCTCCTCGTGATGGCTCTGTGCTTTCATATTTAAATAAATCCTACAGGCATGGGCAGTATAATTAGATCTTCAGAGGTGCTAAGAAGCAATTCGATTTTAGAAATCTTCCCATGAAAAAAGAAAACCATAGGTCACTGAGTCCAACGTGGTCATTTTGCAAATAAAAAACCCCACCCCTTCAAATGGACTTGTGTGAGCTTATTGCATAGTTAGAATCATTTTTCTTTTCTTTTTTTTGGGGGGGGTATATAAATTAGAGGTGTGTCTCTGTTTAAAAAAATAACAACACACTAAGAAAACTGTGTCGCATGTTTAACTACTGCCTGAATGCTGACATTTCCTGTAGAGGGTTAGAAAGGAGCCACAAGACCCCATGGGGTAATGAGAAACCTACAGACCTGAGTTTAAGTCTCATTTAGCCTCTTAGTAGATAATAAGTAATCTGATTTCTCCATGCCTTGGGATTCGTGTCTATAAAGTGGAAATTTGAGGTATTATTTAGGGTTCCTGCAAAGTTGCTAGAGCCAAGCACCAATTACAATGGACATAGTCCAAAGCCGGGGGATTGGCCACATAATGAAGCCGCTGAGAGCACTGAAAGGGAAGAGGCAGTGCCAACCTCCAGGGAGACGCAATAGAGGGATTCAGACACCTTTGGGTGACTCTGGCTCTGGTCTGTTTCTATTCTCCAGATGGCAAGCAAATTCTGAGCCCAACTCCTCCCCACAGTGGGACATAGCTGTGGGCTTTGTCTTCCAGCCTCGTGATCAGAGGGAAGGACATTTTCTCCCCTTCAGTGCTTACTGTAAAACTCCTGTGGGAGGACTCCAATTGGCTCATCTTTGGTCACATAACAACTGCTCTGACCAGCAAGTGGGGGGCTGCAGAGTCCTAGGGTTTGGATGAGGAAGAGAGGTTTCCTATTCTGGACAGAGGAGACCATCTGCAGCTGCTCCAGATACCCAACTCTGGAGCCCCAGGTCAAACAAGATGACAGGCACAGAGGAGCTTCCCCAGAATGCCAGCTGCCCTGTTCCACTGCAGATCTTCTTGGAACAACTTTAAATGTCTTCCAGGCAAGCATGGGAGCCCTGAGCTCAAGGGCAGAAAGATCAGGGAATACAAGAGATTTTAAGTAATCTCTATGAAGGGAAAAGAGAACTGTCCCTCAGGGAGCTAGGGCTCAGGGTACCGGGCAGAACCCTCAAGATTACACTGGGCCCTATCTAAGATTCTACTATTCACAGCACCCTACCTGGAGCAGCTTTATGAAGCATGTACTCTCTTCTGCTCTTCTCAGCTTCAATGGTACAAAATGTAAAAACCTAAGAATTTGCTTTGTTTTGTTTTGTTTGTTTTGGGGTGGCTCCCCTGCCACTTTTGGCACTGTGCCTTGAATGTACACTGTGGAGCAACACTCTCAGACAACTCTAAATCAGTGGACATGGAGCTGATGTCCCTATTGTATAAATGCATGCCACCAACCCAAACTGCAGCTATACAACTGTCCTAACAACACGCATCTCCTTTTATCCAGTGTAATCTGCAACTGAGGTTCTCGAGATGCTCCCTGAGAATATCCTAGAGATACGGAAAATACGGAATGATAAGCACTTTTCACATGGTCTTTGGCTCTGGTCAAGAGGACAGGACTTCTGGCCAAAACAGTTATATGTAAGCCTCATTCTTTCATTCCATGAATATTTACTGAGCCTCTACAATGACACAGCAGTGTCCTCAACAGCAGAAATACAGAAGGAACAAACCCTCCTGGACTTATATTCCAGGGAGGGAAAAAGAGGCCATAAATGAACAGCAAGTGAATAAGAAAATAATAAAGTTGGTTAAGGGACAGAAGGGTATAGAAAAATGGATGGGAGAACAGTGAGCAGAAACGGGAGGAATAAAGGGGAGCCTGGTAGCCACACTGTGGAGAAATGCCTGTAGAACGGGCAAGAAGGGGAGTGGACAGTGCAGTTGGTAAACCAGTCCAGAGGTGCAGATTGGTGACACTGGCCACTTGGCCTGGTTGGTAGAGGTAATCAAGTGGTCAGATTCCTGGTGCATCTGAAAGGCAAAGCCAGCAGGATATGCTGAGCCTGAAAAAAGAGAGCCATTAAGGATAATATCTGAGTTTCTTCTGAGGGTGCCCAGACGCACTAAGAACCCTTTGGTGAGAAGGGTCTCTTTGGATTATAGCAGTCTTGCAGAGTTGTATTAGAGCAGTCTTCCAGAGCTGGGTTAGAGCAGTCTTCTGGGGCTGGGTTAGAGCAGTCTTCTGGATTGGATTAGAGCAGTCTTCTGGGGCTGGGTTAGAGCAGTCTTCTGGATTGGATTAGAGCAGTCTTCTGGGGCTGGGTTAGAGCAGTCTTCTGGATTGGGTTAGAGCAGTCTTCCAGAGTTCCTGTTCAGAGAGGCAGGCTTGAGACACCTATCCAAAGCGAGTAAGAGAGCTGCTGGATGCACAAGGCCTAAGTCAAGGGATAGACCTGGGCTGAAGGTGTAAACAAGGTAGTCATCTGCTGCTAGGCCTGCTGGAGACCAATTTGGGTGTCTGTGTAGACAGAGACAAGAACTGAGCAGCAGGACACTGAGCAGGCTGGAGGGAAGGGGCTGGAGAGTGTGTTGGGAGCCCGGATGAAAGCACCGGCTGCAGGGAAGAGAAGGAGCGTGCTCCCAGGAGAACACGGCAGGTGTTGCTAAAGCAGCAGTGAAAGATGAAAGGGTTTCTGTGGAGCTGTGGGCTGCAAAGCCAGGTCTGAGTTCGCTGAGGAAAGGAAGGGGAGAAAGCAGAGGACGTAGAGACAAGCCTTGGGCTTTGCTGTGAGACAGAACAGACTCACAGGGCTTGTTTCTGGTGCAGGGCCCGGCTTGAGGGAGAGAACACGAAGGCCAGAGACATTAACAGCTTGCATGTACACCAAAGATAAAGGGCTGGGAAAGGTTGAGAATTGAAGTTTAAATGGAATAATTGATGTAAGTGTGTTTTCTCAATTGGAAAAGGCTATACAAGTGTCACATGTTTAATAATTTTTCTAAATAGACACTTCCACTCTAACTTTTCTTAACTGACATCCACAATGCATTGTATTATGTCCCTATTATAAATATTTATGGTACTACAAACTCTCTCCTGATTACTTCTTGTTTGTGTTCAACTTATAACAGTTGCTTTGTTAGCCACAAGAATAGCTATTGAATTTGAAAAAGGATGAAATTGTTCATGTTGCAATGAACTCACCCTTCTAGTTTCCTTTCATTCACTCATTCCTACCGGATCTGAAGTCAGACAAAAACACAAATGTCACTTTGAAAGGCCGCTCTAACAAAAACACATCAGATGCTTACTACCCAGAGGCCGATAGCTGGGTTTGTGAAATCCACACGTTAGTTAAGACCATGCTCTCTAAACATTGAATTCTATCAACCCGTGTCTTATTTATTTTCTCTCCGTCCCACATTTTCTATTTCTCCTGAATGTCACGTGCAAAGGCAAGGACACGGAACTACATCGACAATTTCATGAATGACACTGGATTTGTACACGCATAAAGTACCAGAGATTGGGCAGGGCTAGAAAAAAATTTAGAGAAGTGGAAAATAAACATCCTTATACTAATTTGGATGATAATGCCTTTAATGATTTCAAGCTGGGAATGCCACGTTCCATTTCGATTTGGAAAGGTTGCCCTGTGAGGGTGGATTGGAAGTGGGGGAGTAAGAGGAGGGAAAAGAGTTGGTGGGTGCGACCCCAGGGCAGAGCCATGGCTTCCGATGGTGGGATCTTCACGCTATGGGTTGAGTATAGTTTGTTCTCTCTAAATCTCATGCTGAAATTTAATCCCCATTATGGGCTGTGAAGAGGTAGAGCCAAGTGGGACCCTTACAGGTGGTCAGGGCTTTGTTGGAGGGAACGGGTTAGTCTTCCATGTGGTTAGCGAGTTCGTGGGCGAAGTGTTATCTTCAGAGAGGGTGGGCTGTGGAAGCCACTCTGTCCGGGGCTCTTGCACACTCCTTGGTGTCAACGTGTGAGGCTCTGCACCCTCTCCAGATGTTGCCAACGAGAACCTATCACCAGACTTAGTTCTTTCAATCTCTGATCAGAGACCCGAACCAAAATAAACTACTTTTCTTTATCACTTACCAAATCCGTGGTACTGTTCTATTAGCAACAGAAAATGCATCAAGGCACCTCAGAATGTAGCATAGTTCCTGGCGTTCTATAGATCCTGTATATACACCAAATAGCATATGGTATGTTGTATAGATAATAAGTAATCTAGAGGTAACTACTGACACTCAGATAACTACAAAGTATAATCATATCTTGGTTAAGTTAAAGCAAAGTAACCCATCTGTTGCTAAAATTAACTTTAAAAAACCTACCTTCGTGCCAACATTGAAATGAGTGAGTCAGAGGGTAGCTATTTGAGGTGCACACATTGAAGGCTGAGGGGTTGTGAAGCAGGGGAGACCCGGGCACTCATGATGGGCCTTGTGGAATTGCAATGGGGAGAAATGGCAGTGAGCGAAAGACATGAAGAAAGAGAAAAATGAGGAAGGCAGGTTGAGCAAGACAAAAATGGAGCAACTCTGGAGGAAAGAGACATCATCAGAAAGAGAACTCGTTCAGCTATGGAGAGTAGAAGAGATCACCAACTCCAATTTCAGCCCTCATCTAGATGCATCTTTAAAATCTCCAGCTTGATAACATGAGAAAACTCATGCAGGTATGTGTGCCTTGCAAGTGAAGGGACTTGGGAAGAACAGGTTTTGTTGGTCTTCACTCACTTGTTCTTCGAAGCAAAGGGGAAGAAGGAGTAGACTGCAGTTGGAGGGACGAGTAGAAGATTTTAGCTCCCGAGTCACCAAGTAAGATATTTTAAAAGTAGTTTTGTTTTTATAAATGAAGCATATGTGGCCACCTTTCCACTTGACAAAATGCTTGCAGACAAACTCCTGTCAGCTGAGAATGCTCCAAACTGTGCCCTGTGGACCCCCTAAAAAGCATGTGTACTCATGAGGGATTTTACTCATAACCGAACCCCAAAAGACTACAACAGCAGACAGAGAACCCCGAGTGGCCCCGACATTGTGGCTTCCCGAAGGTCCCCTTTCCGACCTGTCTTTTCTCTACCCCTCAGCTCTCTTTCATCAGGACTATCCCATACCTGTGCTCTGGGCTCATTCTACCCAGGAGCAAATTAGCTAAGGACACATTTTCATGCAGTCACATGGTCATTCCACCAGCATCTCATTATGTGTTTGGTACTGTGCTAGATGTTGGGGTCACAGAAATGAAAAACACGTTTTTTCTCCCCTTGAAGAGCTCAGTCTAGTGGAGAACTCGGACAAACAATAAGCAGTTAAACAACAGAGGCTGAAAAATCTATCCTGCTCTATATTTAGCTATTTTAACAGGCACAGGCTGCTAGGAGGATCCAGAGAATGCTAACTGCTTTGGGTGGTGGGAGTCCTTTTTTGCGGGGGACAATCTACCTAAGTCTTAATGGAAGAAGAGAAGACAGAGTGGTAAAGAAAGAAGAAAAAGGCACTTGAAAGAAATATTACGTAGGTATTTAGTAATTCCTTCCTTGAGCGTTTGGTGATAGGTTAATTCTGAACCCAAATAAATGAATTTCCAACAGTGGATGTCAGCATCTTAGCAACAGAGATATTTTTGGATCGTTGTCCTCCTTGGTGTTTCTGGCATCACACTGCACACACTGCTCTTCTGAAAGTCTCATGAGGACAGAGCTTTCTGTCTCACTGCAAGCCTACTGTCTGCTCTGGCTAATGTCTGTCCGTGGGAGTAGTGGGGGTGGGTGAAGTTAAAGTGAATATGTTTCCACCGCAGGAATTAATTCAGTGCAACAAAAACTGATGGACACCTACAGTTTGCTTATCCATCTCCCCCATGAGACTGTGAAGTCTCAGAGGGCTGAAAACTTGTCTAATTGATCGTCTTCCTGGGCAGCTGCTGCAGGAAGGTACAGACTGAGGATAAAGACTGGTGCATGCAGGGAAGCTCTACACCCTGGGGGAGAAGAGAAATCGAAACAAAACGAAACAAAACAACATAAAAGTCATGAGGTTCTTCACCCATTTGGCCAAGGAAGGGGCTGGCTGCTATGAATACATTTAGGAACAATGCAACACAAGGCAAGGCACCTTCACTGCCTGGAAGTCTGCAGGGGCTCAAGCAATGCTCTACACCTGAGAAGGGCAAGGACACCTGCACATGGTTCAAGGGGAGGAAGAGCATGTGACAGCTGGGGTGGAGAGGGAGGAGAGTCTAGATTAGGGATGCAGGGCTGTGCAGAGCATCCCAAGGCAGGAAGGCAGGGTTCCTTCAGGGCAGGGTCAGCAGGCTGGTGTGTGGCCAGCACACGCAGGAAATGTGAAGTGACAGAAGGGGGTCTGGCTGCCTTAGCCAATTTCCCGTCCCCAGGACAAATTAGCAGACACCTGCAACTTAAAAGAGGTTCATTTTGGCTCAGGGTTCCAGTCCGTGGCCTGTGGCTCTGAGGCAGAAACCGGATGGCAGAGGGGCCGGGCGGAGGAGAGCTGCTCACCTCATGGCAGTCAGGAAGAGAGAGAAGGGAGGAGCTGGGGACATGAGTGCGCCCTCAGGTCGCACCCCGTGACCTCCTCCAGCAAGTCAGCTGTGAGCCCAGCCATGGGTGAATTCACTGATATGCATAGCACCCTGTGATCCAGTCCCCTTCCACACCCAGGAGGCTTTGGGGGCATTTCATATCTGAACCATAGCACAGGCGTTTTTTGACAAGGGGCTCTGTGGTAACTGGTTTTCTGTATTGGCCTGGCTAGACTCTAGTACTCATGTGTTAATCACACACTGATACGATGCTCTGCAGATGTGCCCAACGTCGGTCACCAGTCGTCTCCAAGTAAAGACGCTACTCTCAGTAATAGGTGGCACCTCATAGGTCAGTTGAAGACCTTCAGGGCCGAAACAGATTTCTCAAAGAGGCAATTCCACCTTAAGACTGCATCGCCAGCGCCTGCTTTCATTTCCAGCTTTCTGGCCTCACCTATGAATTTCAGACTCAACTCCAGCCTGAGTTGCTAGGATCCGAGCTTGCCTAACAAGCTTGGACGGGCCCGACCCTACAGGGTGGGAGGCAGCCCCTTAAAATAAGTTATATATCTAATCTATTGATATATATGTATCTATTCACATCGATAGCTGAAACCCTAGCTGTTATAAAGCCCAAGTGCCATTTTTAGAGGTACAGATCTTAGGTGAGGGGGAAATATACGATTATAGCTCAATGGCAAAGCACTTGCCTAGTATGTGCAAGGTCCTGGGTTCAATCCCCAGCAATGAAACAAAACAAATCAAGCTCTGATCTTGCTTAGATGTCACAGGCTGGAGCTCCTGCCACACTCAATGCTGCCATTTGGGCTGCACACTTTTGTCTTGTGAGAGAGGGAGAATAGAAGAAACAGTAGATCTGCTTGTGTCTTTAGGGACATCGTGGTGCTCCTGAATTCCCCATATTCTGAGGCATTTCTGTAAACAGCAATGGGAGTTGCTCCCAGACACAGAAAGCAAAGCTTGTAACTGAAAAGCTTACAAAATGGATTTCCCCTCCTCCCATATCAAGCAGTATTGTTATGATCATCCAAGTCCCCAAACACAGCTTGGTTACACCCAAAATCGTCAAGTATAATTATGTATCAAAACACAACAGAACTATTTTGTATTTTCAAAAAGAGATGTCATCCAAACAGATTTTTATCATTTCAATTTTATAGCTAGTTTGAGGCTTTTATGGTGCCTTTCTACTGAAGAGTTCAAAATGTGCTACTGACATTATAATATTAATTTGTCATTCAGTAGAGCTAGCTTCAATGAGCATTTATCAGTGTTGTACCAGGTGCTTTGAGATGTATACAGAAGTAGAATAACATCTTGCCTTTCTAAAATGCAGGGGAAACACTCATTCTGGATAGCTGAGTTTTTCTATCAATTGGACAGATATTTATTGCATATTGGCTGTGTACTGCACCAGGCACTAGGTAAATGGGGAATAAAGAGATGCTTAAACATGGTTCCTGCCTGCAAAGGATGAATAACAATATAAAAAATGAAAGAATAACAAAATTTACCCATACTGTCAGATGTTCTTTACTGATATTTTATTTAGGAACATAAAAAAGCCTTTATCATGAAGATGATCTTTGAGGTGGGTCTTAGCATGCTCACAATGGGACTCTAATGTGTATGTCCCACAGCTGGGCAGCTAGAACCACCAGTGGCCCATGCAAGGCTGTTCAATGCATGACTACACCACTTTTCCCACAGCGGAACAAGCTGCCCCATGGGACAGTCATGCGTGTACTGCTGATGGCTCAAGCCAGCGGGGATGTGTTAAACCCTGAGTGAGTGGTTGTCCATTGCCCAGCACAGTAGCAGGGAAGGAGCAGGAATGGATAGAGGCATACAGTAGTTTATTCTGGGAGTAGGAGCTTCCTGACTAAATCCAGGAAGTGAGAGGGACCTTCCTCCTGGGAAACTGAATATAAGGTTCCCAGGCAGGTGACCCAGCACCTGGAGGAGCATCTGTTATTATCATTCGTCCAGCAAGGACAGCTCCTACAAGGTGAAGAAATAGTGGTGAGAAATGAAAGGACCCGAGAGGTGAGAGATTAATCAAGTTCCACATTTGGAAGAGCTATGAATCCAACTAAGGAGTGAAATTTTAGCAGGCAGCAAATGGGGAGTTACTTCAGCCCAGCTGCCTTGGCTTTCTAACTACGCCTTTAAAGAGGAAAACTATCAAACTCTATTGCATGTGGTATTTACACACAAGGGAGTATTATTCTGCCATAGAGAAAGATAAACTTGGGTCATGTGTAGAAAAATGGAAAATGGATGCACCTTGAGACCATAATGTTAAGTGAAATGAATCAGGTACACAAGCTTAAATACCGCATGGTTTCTCTTATATGAGAAATCCAAACTATGAGTAAATTAGAAAACAAATGATAGATAATAGGAAACAAGAAGACATACTTTTTTTTCAAATGGGAAGAGGATAAAGAGATGGAAAGAAGGAGAGGAAAAGGTTTTTAAAAACTGAGATGTGCTATGTACAGTACATGTAACAACTCCCCACACAGAATGCAATCTTTTTTTTTTTTTTTGGTACTGAGGATCAAACTCAGGACCTTGTGCTTGCAAGGCAGGTGGCGGAACCACTGAGCTAAAATCCCCAATGCAATCTTTATGTACTTCAAATATGTACTTTAAAAAGTAAAAACTAAAAAAATAGTCTATTACATATTATTGTTCATTTTGCCAAGAACAGTGGTGGCGAATCTATGGCATGTGTGCCACAGCAGGCTGTTTGTATCATTGGAAGCGCTAAAAGGTTCACCATCACTTGCCTAAAAGTTCCTTGATCCATAAACCACTCAACAAAGAAAATTCCGAGGCCGGATGGTTTTGCTGGCAAATTTTACCAAATACTTACAGAGTTAACACAAACCCTTATCAAATTATCCCAAAAGTGAAAAAACTCAGTACTATTATGATTCTACAACCACTCAAAGGAAACAAAAATCCAGGAAAATACAGGCCAATATTTCTTGTAACTAATATGAATTTAGTTGGAAACAACAAAAATGCTAGGAAATTAAACCCAGCAAAATATAAAAGCATTAGATGACAAAATCAGGTGAACTTAACCAAAGAATCCAAAGTTGGCTTAATATACAAAAATCAATATAAGTAATATGCTGTATAAATACAATGAAAGGATAAAAAACACATGATTATGTCAATAAACACAGTAAAAGCATAAGATAAATTCCATATCCTTTCATTATAAAAACATCCCAAAAAATTACAAAGAAGAGGAAAGTATTTGGACCCGATAAAAGACATCTGTGAAAAACCACAGCTACTATCATATTTATGGTGTAAGACTGAATGCTTTCCCCACACAATCAGGAGCAAAGCAAGGTGACTGTTCTCACTACTTCCTAACCTCGGGCTAGAGATCCTTGCCACTACAATCAGCCAATAAAAAGAAATAGAACTTACTGGGCTTGGAAAGGAAGAAATAAAACTATTTGTATCAGCAGATGACATAATGTTACTGCTAGAAAATCTCAAAAGAATCCATTAGAAAACATAAAGTAAATAAATGAATTCAGCAAGTTGCAAGATAAAGATCAGTATGCAAAAGTCAGTTATATTTCTATGTGCTAGCAATGAATAATCTGAAAAACAAATGAAGAGAACAATTTTACTTGCAACAGCGTCAAAAATAATAAAATACTTGGGGGAAAATATTACTATGCAGATAGGAGACTTGCACACTGAAAACTATGAAACAGTGCTGAAAATAATTAAACAAAAAAACTGAAAAGCCATCCAATGTGTATTGACTGGGAGATAACGCTAGATAATATTGTTAAGATGATAATATTCCTTAATACAATCTACCTCTAGTGGAACACCTACCAAGATGTGCCCTCCCCCAATTTTTTCAAAAATAGAGATGTTGATTCTAAAATTCCTATGGGTTACAAAGGTACCTAAATAGCCAAAACTGTCTTGGAAAAAAACAAGTTCAAGGACTCACAATTTTTGAATTTCAGATGATCAAGACAGTATGGTGGTGGCATATGGATAGACATATAGATCAGTGCACTATAAGAGAGTCCAGAAATAAATCCATACATCTATGGTCCAGGATACTCAACAATCCAGTTGGAAAGAATAGTTTTCAATATATGGTGGTGATACAATTGGATATTCACACACAAAAGAAGGCAGCAATTGGACTCCTATCTCAAAAGATACTAAAATTTTCTTGAAATGTATCATAGACCCAAATATAAGAACCCAAACGTTAAACTGTTAGAAGGAAACACAAGAGGAAATATTTATAACCATGAGTTAGAGAATGATATCCAAAAGACGAGAGTTAAGAGGTTATAAATTTAACTAAATTAAAATAGTGTGCCACAAATAATATCACCAAGCAAGTTAAAAGACAATCCAGGAAAGGAAGAAAGTACTTGCAAGTTATGCACTTGATAACTGAATATATTCCTGTCCAAAATACATACAGAATTCAGTTGATTGAGACAAACTATGGAATTTAAAAATAGATTTAAACAGTTTTCAAAATATACATACAAATGGCCATTACATACATGAAAAGAAAACATCATTATTCAAGACAGATGCATATAAAAACCACAATTATATATCACACCCACTAGGCTAAAAGAAATTAAAAAATAAAGATGAACAATAGCAAGTGTTGGAAAGGATGTAGAGACACTGGATTGCTCATTCTGGTTGGATTATAAGATAGTGTAGACACTTTGGGAATATTTAATAATTCCTCAAAAGGATAGTGATTCTTCTTTTAGTTCTATACAAACTCTTTACATGAATGCTCATTCCAGCATTGTTCATGATAAGTGAAATGTAGAAACAACCCAAATGACTACAAGCTGATAAATGGGTAAACAAAACATAGTATGTCCATACAATAGAACATTATTCAACAATAAAAAAGAATGAAGTACTAATATGTGCTATATAAATGAATGCTGAAAACATTATGCCAAGTGAAAGAAATCAACCACAAAAGCTCACACACTGTCTAATTGCATTTATACAAAACACCTAGAATAGGCAAATCTATGGAGACAGAAAGCAGATTAGTGGTGTTCAGGGCTTAGGAAGACAAGAGTAAATGCTGATACAGGTTACTTTGGGTGTTACAGAAACATTTTAAACTTAGATTTTGGTGATGAATATACAATTTTGTCCACATACTGGAAATAAGTGAATTGCAATTCACAAGGATATCTTTTATGACATGTGAATTATAACTCAATAGAGATGTTGAAAACAAATAACAAATGTGTGCTAAGTTACAGCAAGTAACATGCAAGTCATCATGGGAAACAGAAGAAGAGCATTTCCACAGCCCTGAAGAATAGACAGGATTTTGATAGCAAAGAAACAGGTCGGAGAAGCTTCCATGGGCAAGCTAGGGCAAATTATTACACTTCTGTGAATATATCTCTTTAATGATGCACATGTGCTAGTGAGCCCCAGTGGAGAACACATGTTCATTATTATTTCCATTGTCTTCCTGCAAGACTTGATCAGGGTTACTTTAATCAGAGCCTCAAAGGACAGAAGAATACCAAATCATTAAAGACACCTGCAGGCCACAGCGACTTCAAGTCTGGCTTCCTCATTCTAGTTTCTCTTCCCGAGTAATTTAAAACAATTCCAAGTGGAACTTCAAGAAGCAGAATAAAGTAGGCAAGAAGGATCCCTCCCAGAAGCAGCCTATTGCTGACATCTGTAATTTGCTTCTTCGGTCGTGAGGTCTGATGGAATCCAGGCTGACAAGAAGATTTTCCAGATTTAGAAAATAGCTTATAGTCTGCATCAGGTGTTTGAACCAGAAAAGGCAATGGGATATGTGTGGGCTGTCTTCCTTCTTCCTGAAACTGTGTGGTTGTTGAGAGGAAGCTGGGAATGTGGGCATGCAGCAGGTGTCTGGCACTGTGAGCAGCCCCACTGATGCTCTGCTGGGAATGGGTTCGGATTCACCATGAGCAGTGTTGTTTTGGGCAAGTCAACACCTAACCTCTTCCCACCCAGTGCCATGGGCATCATTTCCAGGTGGGCTGACTGACTCACAAACTAACTGACTTACAAAGCATTTGGCAGGGTCTCCCTTGCTTGGTCTATGGCAATGGAAACACAAAGAATTTTTTAAAATGCTTTTTGATTGAAGAAGCTCACATTCTAGTGTGAAAGCAGTTTCTATAATATATGAATCAGTTCTCAGACATTATTTTTGTACTTCTTCCACATGAATTGTTTCTTGCCACACAAATGGTGTCATTTTAGTTTCAGTGGCTGTTGACCTATTTCAAGGCTATTAGCTGGTTCCCTAACATAGTCATATAAAATCCCTTGCGAATGTGGACTGACCAGTCAAAACAGGTCTAATTTCCAGGCTCCTGAGTTGTATATATGTCCTTATCTTAGAAGTGGTCCATTTTTTTGGAATGCATTAATATAAGAAAGCACAATATTTTAAACATAGAAGTTTTCATGTTGTATTAATGGTCCTCTCTGGTAAGCAATTTGAAACATGATTTGCATACTGAAATAAAGAGATGTATGTTACAATACAAGTGAAATTTACATGAAATTTTTAGTATATAACCATGAGGCTTCAAGACAGCGGGCTGAATTTCAATGTGTATAATGATGCTAAGGTAGGCAAATTTCAAGGATCTTGGCCTGGAGCTGTGGATTGTTCATTGCACAACTTTAGGGCTACAGTCCACACAGGCTCTGATTTGAACTCCTGGGAGTTGTGCATGAGCAGTAACTGTTGAACTTCTCATCTAGAAAAAGAACTTGGTAGAACAAGTCCACGAAAGTCATGCTGTCGAGGCTCTGGCCCTCTCTTGACACTTGTTTACAGTAAGTGGCCTTAATGCATTCCTATTATACTTTGATTGGAAAAGAAAGATCACGATGTCTAACTGAGGTTAAACTTAGGAGTCACTTCCAGGAGTGGGGGAATGGGCTGGTTGACCTGTTAAATGCTTTTCTATCCTTGCTGACTTCTGGAAGCAAAGCTAATATTACATTCATACAGAAGTCTCACAATTTTCAAAATACATAAAAATATTCTTAGCAGGGATCTTCACTCAACATCATAGAGCTGATGCTATCACACTATGGAAATAATTATGGAAAAAAAACAATAACTGTTGATAAAACACAACAATTCACTGTGGGAAGCAAAACCGTCAAGAAACACTTGGAAAGGCCCCTTCCTTGTCTTCTCTCATCTCACATTTCTTAAAGAGAGAGTAATAATAAGGGATTAAAGCCTTTGTGAAAGTCATTACAATGATCTGAACACCACGGGATTATTACTTAAGTAGAACGTTTGGACATGATTTCCAAAGGTCCTTGAGACTCAAGACCTCAGGACACATTGTATGCCTCACACAAACATAGATAAGTAGTGCTTCTGTCCCTATGAAAGATCCATGTTTTGACTTTTGTGGGACATAAAGTCTTATAACATCCAAAGGTATACTTATATACCTTGGAGCTATTATCCAGCTATTTGTAGTAAGATCTAAATATCAGGGAGAGAAATAATAGCCTAGCCCATTGTTGCATGAATTCTAGCAATGCCTGAGTTATACTGTCTAGAAGGATAGCATAGGAGTCTGGTACTGTCAAATCTGCCTGGCTTCCTCTGAATTAATCATCCGTGTGCTTTCTGTGCTTTCTCAGGGGCCTGCTCTGCAGCCTGCTACACACTTCTTTCCTTTCACATGCTCAGGCTCCCAGGAGCTTATGGGCATGCACCATACCACTTTGTTTTGTTTTCTCATCACCTGCCATGTTGTCTGGTACATAGTGGGTGATCAATAATGTTTGATGAATGTTTGAAAGGGATAAATTAATGTTCAAATTAAATGTTTATTTTAGACACTAGCAGTCAAGTTTGTGGATTGCTGAGTATGGACAACATAGCCTTATGGATCAGGATTGATATTAGCTGCATTAGCAGAAACTTGGCCACAGTGGTCTATTTCTCTTCCATAACAAGGAGCCTGGGGTAAGCAGACCAGAGTTTTTGCAGATGCATGAAGAAGATTCTTCTCTGTTCCTATGCCTGCCATCCTAGTTGCTAGATGGCTGTCTGTGACAGCTAAGCTCTATTATCAACCTGATGGACTTCAGAGTTGCCTAGGGGATTACTAATGCACACTTGTAATTGTGTCTGGGTGGGCCATGGAGTTGTGACCTCAGGGTCTACATCTGGTCTCTGGTCCCTTCCTCTCTGGTGCTTTTCCTCTGCTCTGCTTCCTGGATGGCATGAACTAAGCACCTTTGTCCTTCCACCATGATGTTCCTGCCTTGCAGCCAGTCAACCATGGACTGAATCTCCTGAAACCATAAGCCAAAGTAACTCATCTCCTTTATTGTAGGTGTCAGGTACTTTGTCCAACAACTGGAAAGCTGACCAATATACTATCTCCATCTTTGTGTGAACTGACTATAAACAAGGGGAAAAGGCAACGTGAAATAGGGCTGTCAGCTGTCTGTCCCTTTAAAGAGCCTTCCAGAGTATCCTGGGCCACTTCTGCTTAGATCTCAATGGCCCAAACTTAATTCTATAGCCATCACTGACTATAAGCAAGTTTTGAGAAGGTAAACAATTTTATGTGGGCACTTTGCCTCTCAGATTAGAACTAGTGCCCTGTTCGTTAGAATTAGAACCCTCAGACGTTCTTTCCTTGTAGCCCTTTTCTGAAACCAAGGCTATAAACACACAGCAATCACCAGTGACCACTATGCCACCCATCCTAGCAGCCCTGTGCCCTTGGAGTGCGGGAGTCTTCTGATGATGCTGTCCTGACCCAATGCAGGTTCTATTAGTCTCTCCTCCCTGCCCTTCTTCTGAATCCTTCAATCATGATTAGACTATTGCCCTGGATTCCAGATCTAATGCCTGATCTTGATCAGACAAGCCTACTCTCCTTTGCTACCTGTTGATATTGCTGCTCTTTGTCAAGGCTCTACCCAGGTGTTACCTACTTAATGAAATTTGCCAACTTTCCCTGGTCAAAAGGAGTCAGCATATTGTTGTACAAGGCTCAAAGGTAAACCTTGAAGACAAGGGCCGTATCTTGCCTTTTCTAGTAGCTCAGTATCTGGCAAAAGAGAGGCCCCTGATAAGCATCTTTTGCACAGCTGTGACACTCTTCTGATTCCTGGAGCATTTTCTTGTTTCTTATTGTCATTCACTGCCTGGCTCCTGTGTTGAGGTCCTCACACTGCAACTACAGCCTTTTGCAAATGCCTGTTAGGACACAGACAGATGTACAGCATAGACATGAACTGAACTGCTCTCTGTATACCCGTATTCTCATCTTACCCAGCCACTGTCTGATGTTGGGAGAACTGTTTATTTGGAGAGCTTTCCTGGTGGCTGATTGAGGGTGGAAGGCAACCCTCAAATGTTCTTTCCTTCCAGCTTCTTTCTGAACCAAAGGCTATAAACACACGAAGATTACCAGATGTGACAGATGTCAACAAAAGAGACAAAACACAGACATTACAATCTCAGTAATCAGAATATGACTGTGGAACTTCACATAGGATATAAAACTTGGTCCACAGTGCAAATGAACAACAACTTTTCTATATCTTTATCTACTTGTAGATTTTTATTCTCTCCCTCTTTCTCTTTTTCTCCCCCCTTCTGGAAATTGTTTCCCCTGATAGTAGGGTTATTTTCAATGAAGGTGTTCTTGTAAATGAACTCTATTATGCTTGCTTTCTATGTTGCTCTCCGTTCAACAACAAAACACTGTCAATATGTTGGCACCCTGGAAAAAATTTTGTTTCCCCTATGGCTTTCTTCATTAGAAAATATTTGCATACTGAATTATTGGCAAAAGATTGCAGCTTTTCTAATTTTGGAGTGCTTTGAGGCAAGCGAAGCAATGTGTGAATCAGCAGAAGTGACTTTCAATCTTTCATCGCTACCACTTATTTATTGACATTCTTAGAGGTTATGTCAAGTTGCTCCTCTTCCCTGTGGACCTCATGTCTACAATAAGTGCTGCTGTCTTAGTCTGGGCAGTGCTGCCCAAGAGAGAGAAGACCTCGTGCTACGTCGAAGCTCCTCCGAAGACTGGCCAGGAGATGTTATGCTAGAGGCAGCTGCTCTAAGCTGTCCTTCAGGTCCTCTTTACACAGGCCCAAAGATCGCTGACTTTGCTGTGATTTCTGCTGGAGATGGTAAGATGGTCCCCACCTCCCGCTCCTAAGAGGTCGGAGCAGGAAAACAATCGCCAGAGACAGAAGTTACAGCCCAGGAGAAACCGTGGAACTCTTCTGAAAGAACTGACTCTCCTCTTCTAGCTCATTCTCCTTTCCTTCACAGCCTGCCTTCTGCTAAACTGGGAAATTAACCCACTGTGAGAACAAAAATATCAGAAACCTGAATAAACAAATTACTTCTAATGATTTATTCATTAAAACAAAGCCATCTCCAGGAAACCTTGCTCTGTTCTTTCTGCTACAGTTTATATTAAGCTTCATTCCCAAAGCTCTCTACATGCGATGCTGGCTGTTATTGCAACATTAACCAATTTTTCCTGAAGCAGTATTCTGAGAGCTCTCTGGGTCTAGGGTACCAGGTCTTAATAATTCTCAGTGTTCAGATCATTTCAGGGAACACATTGGGAGCACAGTGAATGTTTAATAAATAAACAAAGAAAAAATTTTCTAGAAATAGTTTATACATGCATACACATAGAAATGCATGTGTACAAACATGCATGTGTATATTTAGCTTATCTTGGATTGATATCTTTGACAACAAAAAACTAGTACAATTCTGCATCTGCCAAAGAATGGCATATGTGGAAATACTGTATCCAGACAGAGACCTAAAATGTTAATATGATGTTTTTAAATATATCTCTTAAGCTTCAAAACAGACTTTGAAAATCTAAGTGGGTGGCAGAAGTAGGAAAACCAATTGCCACAGAGCTGATTTTCAAGAGAGCAAAAATGTATGTGGAATCATATTCCAAGTAGTGGAGCAATCACACACACCTGCTCCTCACGGGGAAAATGTATGCTCCCTCTGTAAGATGCCCTGTGGCTTCTCCAGGGACCCAAATCGATTCTAAGCACTGTCATGTTAGACAATGCCCTGGACTCAACTCTATCCACAGTCCCCGAGAATCACCAGCATTCTGAAAAGATGAATATTTTTAAAGTTGTGCAAAATAAACATAAGGATTCCTAAAAACAGCAGGAAAACATGTCTGATTTCTTATTCTCACATAATAAAACAATGCCATTTCTACTTTCCACTCTCTCCATATAGTACAAATCGAGACGTTTAACGTATTTTGCAAGTTTCCCTTACATGATTAAAGAATCTTCAGTTCTTTTGACATTTAAATTATACTCCGTGCTGCTTATGTAATGATGTGTCACTCTTTGCATTTAGTTTGTGGTTGTGCAAGCTGCATGGAGTCCTTTGGTTTCTGCTTCTTTGTTTTTAAGTCAAGGAGGCTTTGCCGAGCTTCCCCGGTTCCGAGCCCTCTGAGGCCGAGTCTTCATGTGCGTAGCCTTCCTGGATTTGGAAGACTGTCACTGAGTTTCGGATGAGTGGCAGGCAGAATAAATGACATGGTAACAAACCAAGCTCTCCACCCCTTGCTTCATTATCTCTGGGTGAGGACAATTTCAAAGGACCATCAGAGAGAGCCATCAAGAGAAGGAATTTGCTTTCTAAGGCCTTATTGCACTATTGTCTACTGATTTATTTGCTTACCGCCATTTTCCCAAAGCAAGGCTAATGCTGGATTTGCTTGGAATCTGCTCAGGAATCAGCCTACTGTCTTATGTCAAATCTAGGAGGATGGTTGCCATCATCCCAGCACAAATGTCATTTCCTAAGTGCTTCATCCAGGTGGAGAGTGCCTGTTGCCCGGTACAGAGATGATGGGATGCTTGGTGGGAAGCCTCCCTTTCAAGTCCTGTCCACCTTCCTCTGGGTGGAGCTGGAGAGATAGCTGATGTCCAGCTCTGGAGTGTGCTGTGTTCTGGCAGGTATGATGACTTCAGTGGCTGTTACGAACAACATCCCAGTGACCCCAAGGGAAGATGCAGCAGACAGAAAGACCTCTAGAATTTTTGGATATACCACATTAAATAGCAAAAGGGAATTCATAGATATCATTAAAGTTACAGACCTTAAGATACAAGGATGACTTTAGATTATCCCAGTGGGCTCAATCCAATTCCAAAAGCTATCAAAAATAGAGAAAATTCCACTCCCCTGGCAGAAGACACACTCAGTAGAAGGGGAAGACAGGGAAATGCAAAGTCTTAGAAGCATGAACCTTGGCTCCTTTGAAGATGGACAGACAAGGTGACAAGGAAAATGCCCAATGTAAAGAAGCCGAAAGAGGTTCCTGTTCATCTTTTGGGAAGAAAACAAGGACTCAGCCTCATAGCCCCAAGGAACTGAACTCTACCAACTACTTGCATGAACATGAAAGAAGCCAGAAAGAAAAGAAGCCACACTGAGACCTTGGGTTTAACTCATGAGACTCCAAGCTAAGGACCCACTTGACCCATGTTCTAATTGACTTTTTCCCCTCCAGTACTGAGGACTCAGCTCAAGCCCTTGCAGCGAGCAACCTTCTGATTTTTCTGTTTTGAGACAGGGTCTCTCTAAGTCAAGTTGCTTGGGGTGGTCTTGAACTTGCAATCCTCCTCCCTCATTCTTCTCACTAACAAGACTTCTGATCTGGAGAATCATGAAATGATAAATGGGTGTTGTCCTGAGCCATTTACTTCATGTTAATGTTATGTCAGCCACAGAAAATGAATAATAGATCCTCTGACACAAGCTGCCCCTCTTGATGTACTTCTGCAATGTGGCTGAATTAAAAAGAAAGTCAGTAAATTTTTATTGTGGACAGAGTCTCCATATCATGGGAAGAATCAAGGCACCCTTTTACTTTTTGAGGGGTCAATGTTACAAGGGTCTCCCACAATGGCTAGAGAGCTTCTAACTTTGGTTTATGGGGAATAAAAGTCCTGAGGAGGAATTCCCCTCAGTGGGAAAGTCTTGCTGGGTCATTTGAGTTTCACATCAGTGTCTAAGGGTTTGAATAAATGCACAAATGGAAGGCTACCTGGACAAATGGATTGTCTTAGTTTTTCTCCAAGTGAACAAACACTTGCGAGTCTTTAGTATAGTAAAATGTGCCCATGTGATGCAGAAGTAATGGTCTCCAAATCAAGAATAGTGACAGCTCCAGTCTAGAGCAAATCCGTGAGCAAAGATTCAGCAAATATTTGTTGGCTAGATAGAAGCATGAAAGAATAAATTATTGGCTGCGTCTAAAACCCAACTTTTGTTTTGTTCCTTTTCTCATGACAATGAAGTATGAACCCTAAGACTATCTTCAAGATCCATGTCTCTTCACCTCTTCAGATCAGAACAAGCCCATCCTACCTGCCCAGCAGACTAGTCCTCACTGAACTCTGGTTGCTTGGATTAGCAATTTTTCAGCTCTTACACTATTAACCTGATTGTGTTACTGATTGCTTTGTTTCTAGTTTATAAAGTACCCATGCTTTCCTTTTACCTTTTCCAAAGAAGATAATCTTCTTGATAGAGGAAACTGGATAGCAATGGACAGAACTATGGGTGCTAGAGCGAAGCAGGCCTGGTCTGTTACTTAATATGTGCACATAAGTTAACCTCATGGTATTTTGGTTGCCTTTCCTGTAATGTGGAGATAATAAGAGTTTACTACACTCTTATTGGGTTGTTGTAAGGATTCTATTCCTTTACATGTGCAAAATACTTAAGTTGGTTCCTGGCACAAACTAAGTGCTCACTGAATATTAGTTATATATTTGATTTCCCAGTATAGTTCCCATCAGTGACTAGAAGATATTAGATATTCAGTAAATAATTGTTAAACCTTGGTTATTAAACAGAGAGGAGAAAAGTGATAAAAGACACGCAAACTTTTAACTATTTTTGTAATTGTATTAGTCACTTTCCTTTCGTGGGGCAAAATATCTCACACCCCAAATTAAAGGAAGAGAAGTACATTCAGTGTTGCAGTTTTCAGAGGATTCAGGCAATGGATGATTGCCTGCCTCCAAGACAGAACCAGTATGGCAGAGGGGTAGGTGGACGAAAGCTGCTCACCTCATGGTAGCCAAAAAGAAGAGAGAAAAGGAAAGAGCTGGTGACAAGAATATTCGCTTCTAGAGGCCCATCCTCTAACCCAGCCCCGTCTCCTAACAGCAAATGAACTCATCAATGATTAATCCAGTGGTGAATATCGTCCCCCCATGATGTAATCACATTCTGAAAGCCCCAGCTCTGAACGCATGAGACCTTGGGAGGATATTTTATATCTGCATCCTAACAATAATTTTCCATTTTTATCACTCATTTTTGATGAACTTAAAAGACAAAACAAGAATCTCTTATGACTTTTAAGTGCAAATCTCCTAATGATCTGTAGATGCCCTATGTAGTTCTGAGTTAACATTAGCCACCTGGGTGACCTCTAGCAAGTCATTCAAGTATTCTGAATCACCATTTGCACATCTCTCTGTTAAGCATAATAATACCACTCCACTCAGCATGGCCTTTCTAATTTCTAAATGAGTAGATTAGAATAAGTGACTCAGATCCTGACTCACCACATTCAGTAGCTTTATACTTGACTTCAGTGAGGAAACTAAAGCCCTCTAATGTGATCTTTTCCAAATTTCCATCACCTTCAACTCTCTACCACGTAGACAAACACATCAAAATGCATTCTTAGGTCACTTCCCTCCTTTTCCAGAGGAAGAGAAATTCTTCCACCTAATCAGTCCTAACCTCCTTCATGTACTGTTGATCTCCTTCCTTCCAGTACCCCCTAAAGCATGGCAATATCACAAGAAAATCAAGCAACTTTTACTACCCACCAGTAGTTACTCCCTCCAATTCCTGCTTCTTCAAACTAGCCCTTGCTAGGGCCTGTGTTCTCTCATTCTGAGAACATTGCTTAAGTTTCTCTCATTCAAAAAATTCAATTCTCCTCCATCCAACATCTAGTATCACTTATTTTTCACTCAAAGCCATCATTTCCTTCTCTTTAACTGGATTTGCTTCCCAAGGTACCAACTGATCTCCTCATTCCTAAATCTAGCATTTTTCCATCCTCATCCTTATCTAGCTCCATCTCTTCACAGCATCTGACTTGTTGATTATGTGCTCCTTGTAACTCCCACCTTTGTCATTTCTGTGACTTCTTCCTATTGTAGTTCTCCTTCTAACTCCATGACTGCTGCTTCTTCTCTGCTCTCTCTTCTGCCTCTGCTTTCCTTCTAAATGATTGCTTTCCCCATGCAATTTGTCTGCATTCTGCTTATCTTCCTTTGTGAGCACCCCCTGTAGCAGGGTAGTGGAAACACTCTGAAGGGCTGAAGGGGAGGGAAGACCTCTTCGTTCCAATTACCACTACTCACTGAATGATTACACATCTCAAAAACTGGATAAAAATGAGTTTTGTTCTACTTTGGTTTTGGTTGAAGCCCCCACTCAGCACATGCCAACTAGTACCATATTCCAGAATAAAGTGCTATAATACTAAGCATAACTCAGAGAGGAAAGGACATCTTAGATTAGAGCCACACAAGTGTACCATTACCAAGCACAATGGCAGGAATGGTGGGAGGTGTTGGGTGGCATAAGTAACCTGCTGAAGGAGTCACACTTCTGACATCACTGAAGCTGTGGTCAACATAGGTCAGGATAATTCTCTAGGGGTCCCATGAAAGTGCCCAGGAGAAGGGTCATGCTGGAATATCTGGAACAACCAGAGTAACCCAACAGTGGATTATGTTGGTGCCAGTCAAGGGAGATCTTTCCTACCCTAACACCATCTTCTGCATGCCCAAGGTGTGGGAGGATGGAAAATTTAAATTACCATACCAATTTGAAATCTCAACCATTATATAAGATCAGGTACTTTGATTACTAATATGAGACTCTTGAGTAAGTGGAAGTGACCATTAAAGGTCCTGTGCTTGCTGTCTATTGAGGGCAGCTGCTCAGTGTATGAACACATAGACTTCTGAAGTTATGAGCATCAAATTCATAATCCCAGCGCCTAACTATGCATCTCCTCCTGGATCACATACCATTCAAATCACACATGTTCCAAACTAAAGCCACCCTCACATAAACTTCTTCCTATCTCTGTATTTTTCTCAGTCATTGGCATCAGCCATCCCTGATGCCCATACATAAGTGAATATTCCCAAGAGCAAGACCAACTCCTAAGCACTGCTCTGTTCTTTACACTCTGTCCTTGTTACCACTGTGCTAATTCATATCTTTGTCATTCTTCCTCTGGTCCTCTAGACTAATTAGTCCCTGTGACCTGATCTTGATGTCTCAACTCTATTTCTGATACATTGAATCCCTTCCTTATTTACAAATAAGGAAATAGTTCTAGACAGCATAAACAACCCACTAGAGACCCCCAAGTAAATCAAGTGTAGCTAGGAACCTGTACAATGTCTGCCTGGTCTAGGATTCATATGCAGCCTGCTGAGCCACACTAGCATCTGTCAGATATTGCACCTAAATGTAGGAGGTGTAATCAAATTATACAAAGAATATCTAAAATGTAAAAAACTTATGACAGTGAGAGATACATTGCCCTTAACCATCCCCCAAGTACTTGCTTGCTCCTAACACATTTAGTTCATAATCCTTACCACTTTCTGCAGCACCTCTGGAAGTTCTCTGCCCTGAGTGTCTTTCTGAGACATGATAAATACAGTGAATGCTGCTCCCCAGTACCATGCAACAGAAAGCCAGCTCATAAAAACATGTGGTATCGGTATCTTCATATATCTTATTCACTGGATCTGGCACTGTGCAACTTTTAGGTCTTCCTCAAAATCAAAATGACCTTGGAAGGGAAATGTTTTGAATCAATTCAGTATATTGGGGCAGGTACAACAGTGCAACTTAAGACACTCACAAAAGAGGACTCCGGAGCTGCTTCAGAAAGTGGCAAGAGTGATGGGATAAGTGTGTCCAAAGTGAGGGACATGGGGAGTATTATGTCTTGTATATGTGAAACAAGACATGGAGTGCCTCAGAACATGAACAAGAATTTCCTCCAGTCAAGAAACATCAAAAAGAGGGAACCCGGTCCCGTGGATGCCATGTGCGGCATCTGAATTCTCACAGCAGAGGCGCCAGGGTGAACATAAGGGCCATGGTTATGAGCCCCAGAAAATAGAGCAGAAGTGAACAACAGAGAGGGACTTTCTGACGCTCCTCAATGAAAATTGAAGCCCACTGGGAAAGTGAAGAAAAACTTCAATAAAAGCACACTGGACCATCATGGTTGGTAAGTTGGTGGGATCAGCACCTCTCATGGAAACCCAGATTCACTCACAGGGGAGAACAGCTGGAACCTGCAGTAGAACCTTGCAGAGTTTAATCCTGCAGGAGGTCAGGGACCTCAACTTGGACCTTGCAGCCAGAAATCAGCCTGAATCTCAGTAGACTACAGCTAGCTTGCTGAGACTAATTGACTTAGACCTACACCCTGTTGCCCACATTGCCTACCAGGACAGCAGAGACCTGTCCTGAGGGAGACTTTTGTTTGTTTGTTTGTTTTGTTTTATATATATTTTTTTTTTCTTTGCTTTTTCTCTCTCTCTATCCCTTCTGGCTCTATATTTCTCTCCCTTTTTGTTCCTGATCCTGTCCCATTCTGAATTTTTTCTCTCTTTCTCTGTCCTCTCGACTGTCACTTTTATAGAAAGGTGAATACAATTTCTAGCTTCCCTTTGTTGTCAGTTTGTTCTATACTCGTGTCTGTTCTTTTGCTCTGTCTTTTCCTCCTGTCTTCAACAGATTCCCACAATTTGCATGATCTTCCAGTGTCCTCTGGCCTCACCTGTAACCTTTCCCTCTCCCTGAATCTCTCTACCCCTCCCTCCCCAAAACCTGCTAAATCCTTATCCTGAAGGGTAAATTTGCCATACTGAAGGGTTTACTTACTACAAACATACTTTGGGCTGGCCCTAGATTTTGATATAGCTTGTATGGTTAAAAGTAACAGATTAACTGCTACCACAAATTGTCATTTTCTAAGCTATGTTTGATGCTGATTGTGTCAACTGGGCTAAGGTGTTGTGATTGATCTAATCAATTGTCTTCCCTGGTATACTGAAAACAAGATTGCCTAAGAGTCATTAGAGACTCAAAGCCTAAAAAGTCCAGCTATGCCTGGAAGATATCTCTGAGAAGCAATCACTCCATAGGGGCTCTAAACACCAGTGATATAGATACTCAAAATAAGAAATATTAGAGTATCAGCCCAGGAATTAAAGCTAAAAACAGCACCAACAACAGAAATAAAAATGAAAAGACACCTTGGCAGGGCACAAACACAGACTTCCACCTCACCAAAGGCAAATTCTGGAGAAAATGAGGTGGAAATATATGATAATCAACCACATGGACACCTTGAACTGATAGCACAGGAAGTAACAAAACAGATGAATGAGGCTCTAGAAAAATTCAAAACAGAAATAATTTCCCAGACAATTACAGAGACGGTGAGCAGAGTGAAAGACATGATTAGAGGCTCTAGAACAGAAACAGATAAAAAAGTACATGAGCTCAGAACCATGCTGGAAGCCCTGAATGCCTAGCATAAGAAAGAAATGGAAAGCATGATCGCCCAACATAGAAAAGAAATGGAATCCATGAAACAGATTCAAAAGATATCCAGGAGATTAAAAACTCCATTGAAAGTATTCACAGGAGATTAAGCGAATGTCCAGATAGAATATCAGGTATAGAAGACAGGATTGCAGTTAGTGATCATGAAATTTCTTAAAAATAGTAAGGGACCACGAGAAATCAATCCAGCAGCTGCTAGATGATGCAAAGGAGAATCACATAAGACTAATAGGAGTCCACGAAAAAGCAGGAGAAAGTACAAATGACATAAAAAAAACTATTCACAGAAGTAATAGTGGAAAACTTCCCAGACAGAGGTAGAGAATTTCACATACCAATAAGTGAGCCATATAGAACTCCAGCTAGCCATGATCAAAAAAAAAAAGCTACACCTAGACATATAATAGTCAAGGTCCCAGAAACCTAACAGAAGAACAAAATCCTACAAGCAATTAGAGAAAAGAAACAAATCACCTACAAAGGAAAGCCCAGCAGTATCACAGCAGACTTCTCAACACAACCCTCAAGTTAAGGAGAGCCTGGAGTGAAGTATTTCAAGCCCTAAAAGAAAATAACTTCCAACCTAGACTGTTGCATCCTGCAAAATTATCTTTCAAAATTGATGGGGGAAATTAGAAGCTTCCACGACAAAGAACACCTGAGAAATTTCATGAACACAAAACCACCACTCCAAACAATTCTAAACAATATCTTAGAAAAAGACAATGACGGTCACAACTCCATGAAGCCCAACAGAGGGAAGCCACCAGGCAAGGCAAGAAACTAAAGGGAAAGGGGGAAAAATGAAAAATGAAAGAGCCAACAACCGTAAAAGATCATGACAAGGATGAGTCAATATCTATCAATTATAACTATCCATGTTAATGGCCTCAATTCACCAATCAAAAGAAAAACACTGGCAGAATGGATTAAGAAGCGAAATCCAACAATATGCTGTATACAAGAAACACACCTAACTCAAGAAGAAATTCATAGACTGAAAGTAAAAGGATAGAAAACAGTTCTCCATGTGACAGGAACCCAGAAAAAAAGCAGGGGTAGCAATCTTATTTGCAGACAAAGTAGATTTCAAACCAAAACTAATTAAGAGAGACAAAGATGGTCACTACATCCTTGTGAAGGGAACAATCCAAGAGGAAGAGATGACAATCATAAATATGCATGCGCTAAATATGAATGCCAACAACTATACAAAACAAATATTAATGGACATGAAAAACCAAATAAGCACTAACACAATTGTAGTGGGGGACCTCAATACCCCACTGTCACAAATAGACAGACCATCTAGACAAAAAATGTACAATGAAATTCTAGAACTGAACCAAGCGTTTGAACAAACGGACTTAATAGATGTCTACAGAGTATTCCACCCCACAAAATCAGAATATACATTCTTTTCAGCTGCACACAGGTCATTTCCCAAAATAGACCACATGCTAGCTCATAGGGGAAGTTTAAGTAAATGCAAAAGAATTGAAGTTACCCCCTGTATATTATCAGGTCATAGTGCAATAAAATTGGAGATCAATAGCATAAGAAACTGCAAAACCTCCACAAACACATAGAAATTGAATAACACTCTCCTGAATTACCAATGGGTCACAGAGGAAATTAAAGAAGAAATCAGATACTTTCTCCAAGTAAATGACAATGGCAGTACAATATACAGGAATCTATGGGACACGATGAAAGCAGTTCTACAAGGGAAATTCATAGCACTGAATGCAGATATTAGGAAAATAGAGAGAGCTCAAATAAACAACCTAATGCTGAACCTTAAGCTCATAGAAAAAGAAGAGCATGACAAACCCAAAGCTTGCACAAGAGAGGAAATTATAAATATCAGAGCAGAAATCAATGCAATGGAGACTAAGAGAATGGTACAAAAAAATCAGTGAATCAAAGAGTTGGTTCTTCAAAAGAATAAATAAAATCAATAAACCTTTAGCCAACCTTATCAAAAAAAAGGAAAGAAAAGTCTCAAATCCATGCAATTAAGAAAAAAAGGTGAAGTCACAATAGATCCAGCAGAAATCCAGAGGATCACCAATAACTGCTTTGAGAACATGTACTCTAATAAAATGGAAAACACAGAAGAAATGGACAGATTCCTAGATACATATGAATTGTCAAAGTTAAATGAAGAAGATATAAAAATTATAAATAACCAAATTACAATCAGTGAAATTGAAAACCTAATTAAAACTTTACCAACAAAGAAAAGCCCAGGTCCTGATGGGCTTCACTGCTGAATTCTACAAGACATTTAGAGAAGAGAAGAACTACCGCCATTTTTCTTTAAAGTCTTCAATGAAATTGAAAGGAAAGCAATACTTCCAAATTCATTCCTGGAAGCAAGTGACACTTTGATTCCAAAAGCAGAGAAAGACCCAACCAAAAAAGAGAACTACAGGCCAATCTCTCTAATGAACAGAGATGCAAAAATCCTCAACAAGATACTGGCAAACAGAATATAGAGGGTCATCAAGAAGATCATACACCCTGACCAAATCAGATTTATCCTAGGCATGAAAGGATGGTTCAACATACATGAATCAATAAATGTAATACACTATGTTAACAGAGCCAAGGACAAAAACCATATGATCATCTCAGTAGATGCATGAAAAGCATTCAACAAAATCTAACACCCATCCATGATAAAAGCCCTACAGAAAATTGAAATAGAAGGTCTTTATCTCAACCTGATTAAGGATACCTATGAAAAACCAACAGCCAACATCATAATAAATGGTCAAAAACTGAAAAGTTTCATGCTCAAATCAGGAAAAAGACAAGGATGTCCACTATCACCACTACAATTCAATATCAATATAGTTGTGGAAACATTAGCCACAGCAATTAGACAGGAGAAAGAAATAAAAGGAATAAAGATAGGAAAGGAAGAAGTTAAACTGTCATTATTTGCTGACAATATGATACTCCACATAGAAGACCCAAAAAACTCTGCCAAAAAACTTCTAGACTTAACTGACAGACTTAGTAGAGTAGCTGGATATAAGGTCAACACTCAAAAAACAATAGCCTTCTTCTACACAAATAACAGACTCACTGAAAGAAAAATTAGAGAAACAATTCCTTTCACAATAGCATCCAAAAAAATGAAATATTGGGCCAGAAATTTAGCTCAGTGGTTCTGCCGCCTGCCTCACAAGCACAAGGAACTGAGTTCAATCCCTGGTACCAAAAAAATAAGAAAGAAATATCTAGGAATCAATCTGACAAAAGAAGCAAAAGGCCTCTACACTAAAAACTACAGCACTCTGAAAAAAGAGATTCAAGAGGATATAAGAAAATGGAAAGACATCCCTTGTTCCTGGGTAGGAAGAACCAATATAGTGAAAATGGCTGTACTTCCAAAACTGCTATATAGATTTAATGCAATGCTGATTGAAAGTCCAACAATGTATTTCACAGAACTAGAGAAAACAATCTAAAAATTCATTTGGAACCAGAAGAGACCTAGAATAACAAAAGTAATTCTAGGCAACAGACACATGACAGGGGGTATAACAATCCCCAACTTGAAACTATACTACAAAGCTACTGTGATAAAAATAGCATGGTAATGGCAAAGAAACAGACCCAAGGATCAGTGGAATCGATTAGAAGATCCAGAAACAACTCCAGACATACTCAGGCACCTCATCTTTGACAAAGGAGCCAATCATACTCATTGGAGGAAAGATAGCCTATTTAATAAATGGTGTTGAAAAATTGGATTTCAATCTGTCAAAGATTAAAACTAGACCCACACCTATCAACATGCACTAAACTAAGATCGAAGTGGATTAAAGATCTAAATATTAAAACAGAAACATTAAATTTGCTGGAATACAAGTTAGGTAGAACACTTGAAGACAATGGCATAGGAAAGGGCTTTATGAACAAAACCTCAGTAGTATGGGAAGTAGCACAGAGAATCAACAACTGGGATCTCATCTTATTGAAAAGCTTCGGGACTGCAAGAGAAACCACCAACAGAGCTAAGAGACAAGCTACAATGTGGGAAAAAAATTTTAGCAGCTGTACCTCAGAGAAAGGACTACTATCTAGAATATATAAAGAACTGAAAAAAATCAGATGCCCCAAATTTAAAGACCCAGTTAAAAAATGGGCATCTGAACTCCACTAAAAGTCCTCTAGACTTAAACAAATTCTGTAAAGTATCTGGATACAAAGTCAACACACAAAAAACAATAGCTTTCCTCCACACGAACAATAGACTCACTGAGAGAGAAATAGGGCAAACAATACCTTTAACAATACCATCCAAAAAACTGAAATACCTAGGAATCAACCTAACAAAAGAAATCAAAAATCTCTTCTCTGAAAACTATAGACTTTGAAAAGAGAGATTGAAAACGATATCAGAAAATGGAAAGACATCACTTGCTCCTGGGTAGGAAGGATCAACATAGTAAAAACAGCTATACTCCCAAAATTGCTATATAGATTCAATGCAATCCCAATTGAAATCCCAGCAGCATGCTTCATGGACCTTGAGAAACCAATCCAAAAATTAATTTGGAACAAGAAAAGACCCAGAATAGCAAAAGCAATTCTAGGTAACAGAGACATGGCAGGGGGTATTACAACCCTTAACTTGAAACTATACTATAAAGCTACTGTGATAAAAACAGCATGGTACTGGCAAAGAAACAGACCTGAGGACCAGTGGAACAGATTAGAAGATGCAGAAACA
>NW_004624742.1:28778105-28827182 GCF_000247695.1 Heterocephalus glaber
TGTAAATACCGAATAGTTTCTCTAGTGTGAGAAACTGAAAGTGTAAATAAGGATCAAAAGGTATAATAGATAATGTGAAATAGGAAGAAAAGGTCCAAAGGGGTAGGGGAAGAAGGAAGGGGAAGGGGAAAGGAAAGAAGGGAAAGGAAAAATTATGAAAGAAGGAAAAAAATGGAAACAAAGTCTCTGTAAATAGGGAAGGGTGGAGGGCGCACAGGCAATGGGGGAAAAATAAGAACCAAGATGCTTCATGTACAGGTACAAGCACCCAATGATAAATGTAAACGTATTGTACACCTAAAATGTACCAATAAAAGAATTTAAGGGGAAAAAAAGAAACATCAAAAAGAAAAGAATCCAACATAGTAAAAAAGTAATAGAGCCCAAGACGGTTCTGCGATGCGGTAAAGAATCGCGGTATCTAGAGAGTTCCGTCATTGCATATGCCATGTCTATTTTAGTGCATCCTGTTATTAAACAGAGAAGGTTTTAAATTACTATACAGCTGTACTGGCTTATCCAAAGCAACTCCAGTGCCAACTTGCGACTTTCTGCCTGAGACACCATTGTTTGTCAGGCTGAATCAGAGGATGTTTTCTTCAGGAAGCCAGCATGCTTCTGGCACCACAAGTGAGCTGTTCTTTTGGTTTCAACTTATTCATCTGCATCTCTATCTCATAAATTAGATAATATTGCTACCCCCCAATGGCAGTGTTGGAAGTGTTTTTTTCCTCAAATTTATCTATATATTTTTGAGACAGCAAATCCGACTTTTTTCTCCCTGCCTTTTTAACCGCTCCTTCTCCCCCCTGGAAGCAAGATGCAGTCTCTGAGCTCAACGCCCCAAGGAGACGTGGGGAAGGTCAGAAAGATTTAGGAGACAGTAGAAAAGGAGCCATGGAGAGAGTAAGCAGTCTAGGTTGGGGTCCTGAGAACAGAGAGGTCCTGGTCTCTGCTTCCCAATACTATCACCGGGAGGCAGGAAAGACCCCATGAGGCATAAGGCTTAGTCTAGACACCACTGCTGCCTATGAGCTCTGAGTCTCCCAGTCCTGAACAAACAGGATCAGAAGGAGCCTGGATTAAAATTCCTCTGGCCCAATCATGATGAGGACAGAAGGAAGTAGGACTGTAGGACAACAGGCTTCTTCTAGTGGTCAAGTCACCCTGAGGGACCAATGGCAAAGATGAAGCTGCCCTTTGTTCATACGTGGTAGTAGGTCCAGGACTTGTGACTCACCCCGGAGGATGAGAACACCAAGGAGATCTAAGCTTAAGTTATCCACCAGGTAAGCAGAATAGGACTCAGACAGAATTTCAGATATGTTAGTGAAAGTGAAGACAGTGATATTTGTTGCAAAATAAGCAATAATAACAATACCATACATTGGATAATTGTTTAGACACTTGGTTGATAGTGATATCCAAAGCTGCCTCTAGTATGTGGGAATCAGGGAGATTCTCTACACTTTACAGTTTTGTGGGGCATAATATTGTGGGATACACTGCTCAAAGATGTAATCACTCAATGAAGAAAAGACAGTCAACCCCCCTACACTTCTGCATCTGAGTACTTATCTCAAAGTCCTCTCTTCCTGCTCCTTCATTGTAAAGAAAGTCATAAAAATGCAATGTGGGAGGAGATGACTGGAACTCTTTGTCCTCGATGCATGTTCTCTAAGCAAGTAGCCCTGGTTGCAACAACTTTTGCACCCCGATTTTCCAAACACAACATTTTCCATGCCATGTCAGGACTGCATATGATCCCAACTGTCTCCACTAGTCCTCAAAAGCCTATTAAACAAGTCAAATGACCTTGGTCTTTGCCCGGTGCTTTGTTCTTAAATCACTGTTAAAGCAAGAAAAGTAGCACAAATGCAAAGATATACAGTGCATAACCTTATCCCAATCAGCCCAGGCTACTACCTAAGGTTCTTCTGCATGGTCTGCAGACAAGAAAAACATGTGCTTGGGGTCTCAAAGTAGGCAGTCTCAAGGTGATGAGAAAGAGGGAGCGAGACATAGGAGGGAAACATGTCAGTGTGCAGCCAGCAGCCCTTCATGTCTAACTTCCTTTGAAGCTAAAAGGTCATTAAGACAATTCTTTTTCACTTCAGCAAGAACAGAGTTTATTTCTAAGCTAAAAACAGATCAGAGAGAAAAAAGCAGCACAGTTTATATCGCAATCCTATACCCCTCATTCATATCTATCACATGACAACGAGCACCAGCCCATACCAATTCCTTAGCAGTGTTATCTAATCCTAAAAACTGCCCACAATCTAAAATTTATTATCCCAGTTAATGAATAGGAACTGGGAATCAGGGGAACTTCCAGGCAGAAACAGAGCTGGAGGCTGAACGTAGCTCCATCCTGCTCCAGCCGCAAGTCCTCACTCCTGCCACACAGCGCTCTCCACCTCCTCTTCAGCCCAGGACAACAGCTGATGCTCAATGGCCAATGAAATGGTCTCATGTGTTCGGGCCACTCCACAGTCAGAATGACCTTATAACAGTACAAGGAAGACCGTGTCACTTCACTGCGAGAGACACATTTCCCATCACCGACAGGACAGATTTCTCATCACACGTAGAATAAAACCCGAACTCCTTTCCCCAGCCCAGGTGAGGCCGGTTTTCACCTGAGCTCAAGCCTCACCACGCCTGCCCCATCGCCAGCTCAGCTCCAGCCATCAGCCCTTCCTTCTGTGCTCACAGCTCCCCTGTACCCCCAGAGGCCTCCACCTCTGCCTTTTCTTAGAAGTTTCTTCTCATGGATCCTAGTGTGGCCAAGACCTCGCTTCTCACAGCTCAGCTGACAGTGAGGTGGGGTCTATGCAATTTTTGTCACCTATGGAAAAGGTTCAATGGGTCTCTGCTTAGGGGAAGTGACCCACTAATGACGCCCCAATAAAACAAATGGTGTAATGTCTGCTTCCCTTTGGAGATTTTTATCTTCGCATTATATCTTCTCAATGGCTCCTACCCTCTTCCTCTTAGTGGTAACAATTGGATCTATCCACCCTAGTTAGATTTAGTTCCACACAACCTGTTTGAGCAATACTGAGTTTCAGACTGCCAGTCTGGGACTGAGAAGTTAAATCGACGCTGTAGGGGCTATTTCCAACCTCAGTTCTCGCTGAGCTGTTACAACATGCATGACATTTGGAGACAGCTTCTTGATGCAACACGAATTGCCTGTGTTGAGCTGGGGTGAAATAAAACCCCTTCAGCCTCAGATTCCTCATTATTTCCAGGAAACAGAATCTTTAAGATTTGTGAGCAGTAATTTTATTGGCCGGTGCTCCGGGGCACAAGTGACCCATGATGGCAAGGGAAACAGGATAAGACAGGGAGAAACCAGCTGTGATTCTGCTGCAACAGCAGAGGCCTCAGCTGAACCTTGCGGGCCCAGGCTCGCCGGCCCTTCCATGATGTCCCAGCGGAGGCTGAGTGTGACCCACAGACTCCGTCACAGGATACAGGCTGCTCCTTCAGAGGAAGGAGAACGACAGGACCAAATGGCTGTCCGTGGTCGGAAGCAAGCCATGGACAGGAGTTGGAAAAGAGCTTTCACCCGCCAGCGTCCGAGGGCAGCTAGGTCAGGGAGTGTAGCTCAGCCCTCAGGAGTACCTGGGCCGTCTCCACTGGTGCAGGCTGTGGAGGGTTCTCATGGTCATTGCTAAACTGCTTGTGACTTCAAATGGGACCGTGAACTGGACAGCATCTAATCCCTAGCACTCAACGTCCAATAAATAATGGCCACACAATGAATGAGTGCGTGAATGTTGTACTGATGTCACATCCTGTTGTCAGTATTTGTCACTTCCCACGTGCTACTGTTTGTGTCTTTGCTTGTTATTAAAAGATGTCCTTCCAGGTGTCCCACAAGGGTCCTGTTTCCCTCTCACAAGGTGACCTCTGTCCCATCACCTTTGCCTGATGATCTATACTTCCAAGTCAAATGAACTTTGGGCTGAATGGGTAGAGCCGGGCAGATATCCACTGGCCCTTTGGGAAAATGTTCCACTGGGCACTTAGGCTGACAGAAGCACTCTCACAGAATTTAAAAGAAATCACTTTTTTTTTAGGAGATAATGCATCTGAATTCAGAGAAAGTCAAATTATGTAGCTATTCTTTTATAAAGTAAGAATTCACACTCCGCTTTATGGAGTTGACCTCAAATTTTAAAGGGATTCCTCCAATAAATATACCTTTTTACATCTATCATGTTAATTAACAACCTCATGAGGCAGTAATTTTCCTATTTCATAGAAGTGTCAGTGACATATTAGCAAAGTCACAGAATTAATTAATTTTGAATATTACGCTAGCCCCACTCCCACATTACTGCACAGGTACTGTTTTCCACTTCTAAAGCATGTCTTCCTGATGTAATATTAATTAATTCTTTCATTCCATTATCAAACATGCTTCCACCACTTATTATATGCCAGGTCCAGCCTGCAAAATGAATAATGCAGTGTTTCTACATCCAAGCATTCCCACAGGACGACCAAATGTTATAACAAAAGATAGATCGGCACAAAACCTCAGATTTTTGTGACCTGAATATACTTCCTTCAATTCCCATGTTTTTTTATTTAGCCACCAGGGTATGCAAAGCTTTCAAATATGGTTCTTTAGAAGCAGTCACCTTCAACTTTAAATAAATACCAATAAACAGTGAGTTTCTTTTGCAGCTTTCAGGATGGCAAATATCATCTTTAGAGCAGGCTGTGTCCTCTCAAGTGAACATCCTCACTGTCTGCTACTTAGACTCCAGTAGAAATGGAACCTAATGGTCAAAGGAAAACTACATTTGCTCAGAATTGTACATTCAATGACTCTAAAAAGGTAATGACAACAGCTTTATTGCTAATGTTTTGAAACCTAGTAACATGATGATTACACAAATACAAGATGATTTGGGGAGAACCAAACATGTAAAAAGTATTCTTTTGGGAAAATCTCCAATGAGAAGGCTCTTATGACATAGCATCTCCCTGGAGACTGGTATGGAATTTTCTTGCAAAAAACATTGTATGTGATAAAAATGAAGTGCATCTGTTTCCTTGGAAACAAACTTTTCACCTTGATTACACAGCATTTTAAGCCAAAAAAATTAGTAATTAGGCCTAGAAAGTACCTATTTTAAACTACTGAAATTTTCAGACATGTGTTATTATTAGAAATAATATGCTATAAAACACACTTAGCTCAGCTGAGGTCAAACAAATAAACCCTTACACAACTTAGAAGTTAACTACTGATAGAATTATCTAAAAACTCTTCTATTTGAATAGCTTAGAAAATCCTCCAATTAAAATCATTCTCTGACTATAACAATCTCCTGTCATAAAGGAAAAGTCAAGAAAGGCATCAACTGAGTAATAAAAATATTAGCTATTAGAAAATGTCATAATGAGAAAGGCAGCACTGCGATTCCAGGAATCGCAAGCCAATATCGTCTCCTGGAAACAGAACCTGCTCTCTAAAGGAAATAAATTCTGTTTTCTTTACTAAAGAGCCTCAAAGCCCTACACTTTCAACACCCCAGAATCAAGCTCCTGGATTCAGTGGAGAAGTAGGGAAGTTTCTTCTTTTGTATTTTATTCTATTTTTCAGATAAAATTCTAAACAGAAGTGGAGCATTAAGGAGGTTAAGGCTAATCCTGAAATTAGTTAAGACTGATATTGGGCTCATAATTATTCCTTTTGTAAAATTAATCATATACTTGAATTCCATACTTTACTTAAATTCTGAAATAAAGATGTTACAAAAAGCATCCATTTTTGCTTTTTATTTCAAATTTTATTTAATGCACTGATTTAGATCAGTTTCGAACATTATATCCTGTCTTCAAATTTGAAATCACTAAGAGGTATCTCTAATGTGCAAAGACAGTTATCTCATAATATTTTTAGTTTTGGAATAATTTTAAACTTATAGAAAAGCTGCAAAAATACTTGAGATTTGTCATTTACACTTCACCCTTCATGCACTTCCCCTAGTGTTTACACCAGGCATATCGATTGTGCAGTTATCAAAACTAAAAATGAATATAGTATTATCAGCTAAACTACAGTTTTCATTAACATTTCTCAATTTTTCCACCACTGTCCTTTTTCTGTTCCATGATCCAATCCAGCGTCTCATATTGCATTTAGTTTTAAATTTCCTTTTTCAGCTCCAGTCTGTGGTGGTTCCTGCCTTTCTTTGTCTTTCGTGATCTTTATTCTCTGAAGAGAGCTGCACAGTGGATTTGTAGAAAGTCCTCGCATGTATAACGATCCACTCATTTCCACTGTACCTTAGAGGGTGACCTTCATATCTGATGCCTGTATTACACAATATTTTAATTGTCAACACCTCTCTCTTTTTCTTTCCTCCCCCTCCTCTTAGACAATAAGCTCCTTGATTTTTTGTTTGTCTGTTTTGTTTTTTTTGAGACAGGGTCTCGATATGTAGTTCAGACTGGCCTTGAACTTGCAGTGATCCTCCTGCCTCAGCCTCCTAAGTACTCAGATTACAGCCATACACCAACATGCCCAGTGACAACAAGCTCCTTGAGCTCACCCTCATATCCTTGTCTCTCCATTACTTAACAACGCAGTGTAAATACCTAAGTGGCGCTATGATTTGAATGTGTCCTCAAAAGTTCAGTTGTTGGAACTTTAAGTGTTAATGGTATTTGTAGGTGAAAGCTTTAGCGAGTAACTGGGATCAGATGAGGTCATGAGTGCAAGGACCTCATGTGGCATTAGTGTCTCTCCGGGAAGAGGAGGAAGCTCTCCCTGCACCAGACAGCAAGCAGCTCCTGCACCATGTCCTTGGACTGCACAGCCTCCAGAACCATGGGCAAATAAATTCAAATCTTTATAAATTGTTCTCTCTCCAGCGTTTTGTTAAAGCAACAGAAAATGGACTAAGACCTGAGGCTTCAAATGAAGACTGAATCCATTCTTGGTGGATGAATGGATGAATACACTGAAAAGGCAAAGTGCCAGCCCTCAGAGTTCAATCTGGAGGGCATTCTGATCATCACAGGCAAATGAAAGGACAACACACCCAGAGTCCAGCTCAGCCACAGGAAGATCATGTGGCCACCCTGCCTTTCTGACTGTCAGGCTCCCCGTCGAATTAACTGACTAGATGATCCATAGCATCGCTTTCCACAATCCTTTCCATCACTTTAGCGCCCACGTGGATGCTGTGGAAATGCGAGTGCTGTACTCTTTTCAAGGCGTTTAACTGAATCAAATTCATAAGCAAGTACACGCATTCGTTCTAACACTAGGACTTTTATATTTTCTCCAAACTGCATCAGTACAAAGTTAGGCCTTGTTTTACACTACTGTCAATCTGTCAGCTCTTCAGCACTCACCAGAGGAATGACCATTTTCCGTTTCAAGCTATGGCAAAAGGAAGCACATATTTTGCTGCCATCCCGCTGGCCGGGAATTACATTTATACATCATAACCCACCCGCATTACTCAAGATGATGTTGTTAAGCACACCACCTTGTGTGAGACGGATCCAACATTTGGAAAATAAATTAAATGCTTAATGGTTTCACACAGACCTATTTCAGTGCAGAACAGTTTTCCTGAAACTTGCTAATGAAAATGATACCTTGCATTTGATTTGTATTTTGTATTTCCAAAGCACTTTCAAAATTATCACTTCATATATGGGAACATTTTAAGCAGTTTTATGAGCTGAATATAAGGGTTTTAATTTTTGTTTTTATTAGTACACATCTATAGCACATAAGGACTGCATCCATCATGGGGAGTGGGTACAGGAACCTAACACAACTTAGATCTTTTTCATCCGTATTCCCCCTCCTGTCTCACCTCCATCTGTTGGGCCCCTATCCTTTTCCAATAGTTCTATCTCCCTGCTTTCAATATTCTATCTGTGATTTTGCACTTTCTTTTATTTATACTTTGGGTGTCTCATGTAAGAGAAGCCATGAGATATTTAAGCTTGTGTGTCTGGTTTATTTCACTTAACATTATAGTCTCAAGGTGCATCCATTTCCCTCCAATGGATTCCTTCTTTATGGCACCATAGTACTCAATTGTGTGTAAGTACATTTTCTTCATCCATTCAGCTTGTTTTTATCATAACTGTGCTGTAATAACCTAGAGAAGCACACAGCAGAGGGAGAATCTTGCTGTAACCAAGCCACAGGTGAGTACCTCTTGGTCACATATATGTGAATAAATCCCATCTAGTATTCAGAGGAGTGCTTTGTTCTTGGCTTAAAGGCACTCACAAGGTAGTAGATGGTGTAGGAACACAAATAACTAGTTTTTATATGATGGATTGATTTATTTGATGGTGAGGAGGGCAAAGTGTCTGTGATGAGCATTTAATGGCAATACTTACCAGTTTAACAGAAACAGAGTAACACTAAAGCCTTTGGGGGGAAAAAGAAAAGGGAAAGAATAAGAGGAGGAGGGAACAAGGAAAGAAGGAGCAGGGAGCTAGGGAGGGAGGGAGACTAATCTCCCACCTGTGTTCATGATCTCACTTGAAATATCAAATGTGAAATTGTCAAGCAAATATCTGAAAGTGCTTTAGGAACCAATGGCCCAGATATACAAAGGTACATGGAGGGTCAAACCTCAAATTGGGGCCAAGAATATGATACTTACACACTTTCATTCCCAACTGAGGGGAATCTCAGTTGCCCGACACCCCGAACAACCCAGTTTTCAGAGCAGACTAAGTTGTGCTACTTTTCTCTTGTTAAAATCGCTACCTGGCTGTGGGAGTAGCTTGGGGTAGAGCACTTGCTTGGCATGTGCAAGGCTCTAGGTTCTATCCCCAGCACCAAAACCACCACCACCAACAACAACAGCAACAACAAAATAAGCAGTGACCTCATAAGAAGGAATTAGAATTTCCTTGTCTCACCAATGTCAAGTAAAGTATATTTACTAGTGTGTGGAAAAACATCAACCTTATCAAGTGTCAAAGTATAGTAGGCTGGATACTCAATAAAGGAAAAGGGAAATAAATAAATCATCAAAACATACAGATCTTGAATTGTTTCCCTGAAACTCCAAACCTTCTGACCCCATACTTATAAAATCTGTCATATCACAGTCCAATTTCCATCTCAATCCCCAAATGAACGGATTCTGCAGGACAGTGTATGCTTCCAAAAGTGATCTAGGGTGATAGGTAAAACTAACCCACTTATCAGTCAGCATCTGATAATATAGGAGGTGGGATCAGTAAATATGGTAAATATTAAAGAAATTTTAAGAAGCATTTTACAGTAAAAGACACATTGCCACGAATCCCCTCAAACTTCTCCTCTGCACTTGCAACACACTCATCCCACCATTCTTGCCATTTTCTGCAGCAGCTCTGGAGTCATCTTTCATGAGTGTCTTCAACTGTGCTCTCCTGGCTGCAGCAATGTTACCAGCTGTTTCAAAAGATTTGCTTTTCATGGTCATTATGACTAAGGGGAGAGCCAGAAGTTTTACGGTGCCAGATCTGGTAAATGAGGTGGATAAGGACACACTGTCATGTTTTCACAAGCCCGCCTTCCATTGGATGGCACGGGGCAGCTGTATCACTATGTTTTTTATAATACTTTGTAAAGACACTCAGGAAAGAGGACTTCCAGAACTATTTCGGGAGTGTCAAGAACAATGAGATAAGTGTGTTGTAAGAGGAAGTATTTGGAGGGAGATCCATGGCAATGTGTCTTTTAATACAATACATTTTTTAAATTGAAAATTCACCTTTTATTTCAATTTCAATCACCCTTTGTATTTTAGTTACTCTGTGCATTAAACTGTGGATTTTATATGTTATTCCGTAATAATAAAAACCTTTGCAATATCAAAATAAGTCTCCAAAAAAGAAAGTTATATTTTAATTATTTCTGTCTGTCTCTCTCTGTCTCTCTGTCTCTCTCTCTATCTATCTATATATTAGAATCCATCCTCTATGAGAAAGAATGTGAAGAAGAAAAGCAGCTGCTGTAAAACAAAAACAATAGCTGACACATCGTGAAGACTAACCATGTTCCAACCACTATTCTAAGTGCTAAATGCATGTATTAATTTAAGGATGTTCTCAATAACTCTCTGAGGTATGTATTAGTATTATCCTATTTTGCATATTTAAAAAACACAAAAGCTTAAAAAAGTTGCTATCTATCTCAGTATTCTATCACCAGTAGTAGCACTGGGATTAAAACCCAGGTCTTGTGACTCCAGGACTTTGCTCTTAATAATTAATAGGTAGGAAAGCATTAATAGGTAGGAAGACAGCAGGGAAGAGGAGAGGAAGAAGAGACAAGAACAGACGATAAGGGAGACAGATGAGGGAGGGAGAGACGTGGAGAGAAAACTGGGAGGATGAAAGGGTGGTAGAAAAATATGAATGGTAATGACTTGTCTAATTCAAGCTTAAGACAAGTTAGTTCCCTCAAACAGTCATAAAACTCAACTGCTAAGTTACTGAGAAGACTTTTATGAAGACAAAGAATGGCAGTGCATTTGGGTGAGGATACTGGGGAGAGGAGTGGGGCCGAGCAAGGCTTCTCTGGCTCTGCCCTGGAGTCACCTCCCGAGACCTGTGCTGCACATTCCCCTAACCTGCCAGTGGTAGCAGGAGGAAGAAAATAAAAAGGGAGATTTTCTCCTTTGATACTGAACTAGATGCAAACAGGAGGAGTCATTTGTCTTTTTCAGCAACACCAGTTCAGCATAGCTTCCTTGTCCGATTCTGGATCGCATCTAGGGAATACGTACAGGCCCTCTCAGGATGTTCCAGCACACCTGGAACTCAGCCCAGCTGAAACCCTTAGATCTGGCTCGAGTCCCTCAGCTGGGCAGCTCCACCTCCCCTCTCTTTCCTTCTCACAACTGCCCCCATTCTAACAAAACTCTTGGTCATTTCTCAAAATTACCTCATCCTTGCCCAGCCAAATACTCATTTTCCTTCCCATTGGTCATACCCTGCCATTTTCCAAAATGCTAGTTAACACCCCCCAACACACTGCAAAATCTCCTCCCCACCCTGCTCCAGCCAGACATCTCTGTCCTTTCTCTGAGTTCTCTTCTGACTTGTCTGTATTTGTTTTCACACATTTGCCTTCCTTCCTGACTCTTCCACCCCAAGACTTGATGTCTTATATCCCAGTGTAACCTCACCCCAGCCTTAAGGTAGCACCACCCCCTGTCCATTTTATAGAACTCATGGTACTTAAAAGATTGATTTATTTCAGATAATGGAAAAGAAGATTTTACATAAATATCAGATTAATTTCCATAATATACAATGCATAATCATTACAGGGCACATGTAGAAGTACTACTGTAGAAGTACTACTGTAGAAGTACTACTGTAGAAATTTAATGTACAATTATGTAACATGGAAGGCAGGTAAAATGACTTCAAGTAAGTTTGTACTTCCAGAGAAAACAAGAGGAAAGTAAGTAGTTTTACCATAATGTCTATAGAGGCCCCAGCTCAATTGCCTGTTTGGTCTACGGAAGCAGTGCTCATGAGAAAATCCAGAACTGGGTTGGTACAGGCCGAATACAGGCGCGCTGGCAGTGACAAACTAGAGAGCATGTAGCCCTTCATTAGTGACCGCCTCTCATTGGAAATGAGCTGAGAATAGCTCATGGTTACTGTTACTCATGGAACACCAGCCCACTGTGCTAGAAAATTTGGATTTTGATGTGAAATCATGCAATTTTTAAACCATGCTGCTAAGTTTTTTAGCTTTTGTTCTTTAAATAAAACACTGTATGGGCAAATAAAACCTATTTGTGTGCTGAGTGGGGGCTGGGGCTCCAGCACGGGCTATCTGGCCTGAAACGCTCAGGTTCTCAGGTCAGAAACACAAGGGGTCAGAGGTCTATGACCTCCGTGCAAGACACAGTGAGATCTGCTCTAGTTCTTGTCATTGCTACTGTATAGGGGAGGAAGGACTGCAATTTCCCCAGGTGAAAGGAGAAGGGGGAGGTGCCCTGGCTATGCTCAGTCCCAAGCACGGGTCTGAGCCAGTGGTGCTGAGCCAATGGCACCTGTGCCTCGGTGGGCTGTATGTATCACTGAAAGCTCTAAAAGGTTTGACATCAAAGAGGGAGTGTTGGAGGGGCTCAGCTGTGCATCCAGGGCATCAGTCAGCTTGAGAAGGACTTGGGAAAAGCTAGAGCTCATGTTATCTGCTTCTGTTCTGGCTGGGTCTAGATTCCTCTCAAAACCCCATGTGGTCATAGATGGGGCTTGATGGAGATGGCTAGATCTAGAGTGTGTGATGCTGGGTTTAAGGGTGTGTGATAATCAAATTAGTCTGCCGATTGATTTGGCATAGATTCTATCTGCATTAAGGGCATGTAGCCTGGACAGAATATAAGGGACAGAAAGAGGGCTGCTGCTGTCACTTGCTGCTTGCTGCTTTTGCTGTCTTCTGCCTACCATGAATTGTTTTTTCTCTACAATGCCCTTTTGCCATGCTATCCTGCCTTGGAGCCAGCCAATTATGAATGGAAACCTCTACAAACTGTGAACTACAAGAAACCTTTCCTCCTGTAACTTTGAGTGTTGGATATTTTGTCTCAGCAAAGAGAAAAAAGCAAGTAAGACAACTTCCTTGCTTCTTCTGGAAACAAAGAACTGAGATTTGGGGAAATTGACACAAAGATGAAAGCAAATTAGTGATTCATTGGTTTTGTAATGCTGCTGTAACAAAGACTCACAAACTAGGTGGCTTACAAAACAGAAATGTACTATCTCACAGCCTGAAATCAAGCAGGGCTCTTTCCCTCTGGAAGCCCAGAGGAAAGATTTCTATCCTGTTTCTCTCTCAGCTTCCCATAACATCAGCAGTTCCTGGGCTCACAGATGGCATTCTCACTGCCTCACTCTCTTCCCTTAATGCATGCTATGGTTGAGATGCAGTTGTTTACTGATGTCACCCCAAAAGATTGGAGATTTGGTCCCTGGAAGTTCTGCTGAGAGACAGTAAAGCCTTTATGAGGTGGAGCCCAGGGAGGTCTCCAGGCCATCGGAGTGTGGCCCTGGATGGGAACTGTGTGCAATCCCAGGAGTTCTCAAAAAGGGGCTGCTATAAAAGGAGCAAGCTCGGCCTCTCCCACTCTTTCTGCTCCTGGCTTCAGATGTTACCGCTTGGTCCAACTTGCACTCCATCACTGCTGTCTGCGGTGTGAGTGGACAGTCTGGGGAAGCCTGCACAATACCAGTTTGGACTTTGCCCTGGGAACTAAATAAACCTCTCTTCTCCATAAGTACCCTGTGTCAGATACTTTATTATAATGACAGAGACCTGACTAACAAGTTACATATCTGTCTCTGTGTCCAAATTTCCCTCATTCGTAAAATCACTAGTCATACTGGAACAGGGCTTACCTTATGACCTCATGCCAACTTGATCATTGGTAAAGTTTCTTTTTTCCAAACAAGGTCATGTTCACAGGCACTAGGAACAGGGCTTCCACAACCTGTGAGGATGCACAGTTCAGTGGTATCCACAAATTGGTATCCCTCTGCTTGGTGGAAATCCCAGCGGAAGCTTGGGCCAAGTGTGAGGTCTGAGAATTGGGGCTGTAGTATCAGTTATGAGGCAGGGTCTGGGAACACGAGATTGCTGTTCTTGCTTTTCTGCTTTGGTTACGGTGAATGCTGGAGACATTATTTATCATTACAAATAAGCATACACACTATTTTCTTCCCCGTTTTCTGAGGACACACATTGTTACCTATGGATATAGCCACTGCAGAAACAACTGTTCTGGGTGTCCCATCCCAGAGTAATATCATATCCTTAAAGGGTCAAGTCCACTAGATTATACAGCACCACATGTACCAAATGCCGCCGTACAGTGGACTGAAATCACAGTGGACCGTATACTGTGAAGACTCTGCAGATACACAGATTCCATGTAAGGAGGTCTTCCGAGCGTGTCTCCTATGGTGAATTGCTGACTTTCCTAACACCTTCTTTCCTCTTCCAACTGCTTTGGAATTCAACCAAACAGGGAACCCAGTGGGCCACCCAGCTGGATCTGTGGAGATCACCCAGGTCTTCACCTTGACTCTCTGGCCTCCAGGCTCTGTTGATGTTCAATCTTGGGAATGTCACCTTGTCTCTCTGGACATGTTTTGCTGCTTGTTAAATGAAGAAGTTTAGTATAAAAACATAGAGAAGATACAGTAGAAAAGAGAATTAGCCAGTGCTGTGGGAATCTGGGAAGGCTTCACCAAGGAGGGAACATTTGAAAAAATACAGTTAGGGGGAGAGAGAGAAAGAGAGAGAGAGAGAGAACATTCTAGGCAAAAGAAAAAGCCCGTGAAATAGTAAACAAGAAAGAAAAGATGAGACACGTTAGAGACAAGTAAAGACTGTTTACTCAATTCTTAAATGCCACCAACTATAATCCATCAATGTCATAACAGCTGTGCATTTTGGGGGGGAGAAAAAGCATTAACACGCTCTCTGTACCTATCAATTGTTGTGTAACTCCTCTTCTGCAGTAATTGTGATGCATTGAAAAGAAAAACATCATAGAAGGAAAGGAAAATTAGAGGACTCTGTAAATTCCTTCTGTTACATTTTACCCACTGAGGGCTGCCAGAGACTGTCTCGGCTTATCAGTGAAAACTGTCTCCTCACTGTGGATAAAGCTCTGTACGGGATGCTGTGAGGGGTTTACAAACATACTTTGCAAAGCAATTGCATCCCTGGGGACTTAACAATGTCAGGTGAATTCTGTGTGTTACTTCCTGGTGAACTTTAGCTCTGAAATGTCCTGAAAGGCCTACCTGTTAAAGGCTCTGTTCTCGTCTTGGCACTACTGAGAAGTGGAAGAACCTTTAAGACGTGAGGCCTAGCAGCAGGCCTGGAGTTACTGGGGTGTGCTGTCAAAAGGGACTGTGGGATCCCAGCCCTCTCCCCCTACCTGTACCCTTCTCCTTTCATTCCTGGCCACAAGATGAAAGGTTTCCCCTGAAACGTGCTCCAGCCATAACATAGTGGCCCCAAAGCAACTAGTCCAACCATGGAGAGAAACCTCCAAAGCTCTAAGCCAAGATAAACCTTTCCTCTTTCTAAATTGATCCTCTCAGGTAATTTTTTACAGTAACAGAAAGCTGCCTAACACACTTCATCTCTTCTAACCTATGTGCTTAATGTGCGAGTTCATCCTCAAGTGCAATCTTATATCTCCTAGTATTAAATGTTTCCTTGCCAGGTAATTTTCATAATTACAACTTGTGTAGATCTTCTGGCATCTTGAGTCCTTCCAGGAAACTGCTTTAAATCAGGATCACAACAGAGTGGCTATTCATAACCAATTGAGAAGGTCCCTTGGAAGTAATTTCTTGTAAACGCCCAAGTACCTGGGTCTATTTAAGAAAATCTTTAAGACAAAGAGATGGAATGCAGCTAGAGAGCTGGAATTGTGTGTGATCTACATCTTCTTATCCATGCTGCAGTTCACATTCAATAATTAATTTCCTGGTGTCTGTTACTCTTTATCTACAGGTGTTTGTTTCCTTTTCCTCTTTAGATATTTTAAAAACAAAAACAGAATTTTCAAAAAATTGGTAACTACACAAGGAAGAAAAGAAAGTGTGCTCATCAGCACATGGGAGAGGCAAAACTGGATGGACTGGTGGAAAACAAGGAGGCAGAGCAGAGAGAGACTCAGCTCGGTGACATCCTGGGGCTGCAACTGAAAAGGGAACCAGAATCCACTGCAGACTAAAACTGGAAAAGAAATCAAAAGTTTTCATATGGACCTTCAAATATTTACATCTACCCCCACCCCATTCGTCAGATCAAGAACTGGATTAAACTGTATGGTGGAATCACAGCAAATGTCGTTCAGGGTGCGTGCGTGTGTGTGTGTGTGTGGTGAGGGGCAGCTGGTCAAATGCCCTATCCACATTCTGCATGATGACTCCAAAGCCACACCCATTCTTGAACACAGAACTCCAAACCAGCTTTTTAATGGACTCATTCCTAAATATAAACAGACAATGAAGAATCATTAGACATTAGAAGAAAGTCTAAGCCATGAGAAAGTCTCAGATAAAGAAACAGAAGTAGAGATAATTTGACAAAGCTTTCAAAATCTGGGCGTGCCCATGCAAGGGAACATCAACCTTGCTGAGCATCTCAGTGGGAAAGGAGGTTCCAAACTCACTGTCTTCTAATGTTTGTGTCACCCTTGCAATTGTCTGCCTCCTGCACACACAACAAACATCTCATACACTGGGCTTCTGGAGCCCAAGAACTTAACGAATACAGTCTAAGACACACAGTGGAAACAGGGTACACCAATGCTAAAAACTGTGATGAGAGAAGCAGGTATGTACAAAGTCATAAAAAAAAGTAGGAGTCAAAGAAGTAGATTTGGCAACATTGATTAAAAGTATCCAGAGATGCCATGTACAGTATCCTGGGTTTAATCCCCAGTACCACAAAAAATAAAAATATCTAGAGAACCTTGAATCCATTAGACATCAGAATTTGGAGAAGAGGGGAATGTGATTAGTATTTGAGGCAGGGACGTTTTACCAAGATTAAGCAAAATATCTCAATAGTATTTACTCTTTCTGCCTGCCAAAAAAATGACCTAAGAAAATTTGTCTTCCCAGCTAATAAACAAAGATGAAGGGATTTTCTGACAGTGGATGTGCCTAATACAAAGTTTCCTTAGTTTAGGCATTCTAATATATCTGATATCAGACAACTTCATGTTTGATTAACATGTTGTCAATTTCCTAGGATATGCTTAACTCATATGAAAGGCGGAAGGCAAAATTTTTACTTAAATGCTTGATGAATTCACAAAAATAATTCCATTGTGCATTACGTTGGCTGGACAGCTAGCTAGCTCCATGTGTGGCTTGATCTTCTCTATTTAATATATACATATATATATATATTTATAGCGGTGATTCTCAATATTAGCAGTACATTTGCATTAACGACAGAATTGTTAAAAAACCTTATGTTCGGAATAACTCCAGATACTCAGATCCATTTGATCTGTGGTAAGAAGTGGCCAGTGATGTGTAGGAAGTACTTACTGGCTGACCCCAAAGTGTATCAGAGAAGAGAGCCATCTCTCTAAGGTAAATCATGACTGCTCAGGAGTTTGAATTGATATTCGGCTGCTGATCATTCAACATGGATCACAACACCCACGTTGAACATCAGTGTTCATTACACTTATTTATGCTCCATGATCAGACAAAGGAGAGAAAGACTATCACTCAACAAACTGAAAAATTTTCACACCAAAACTTCTTAAAAGTAGATGGGATTGCAAAGTCTTAATCCTGAAGAGTTTGATTCTGGACAAAATTCTGTGGGTTGTTATATGCAAGGAGATCCAAAAATGGGTAAGACATAGCCTTTGTTTTCATGGAGTTTTCAACCTAAGATTTCTTTTCATTCTAAGCTTATGTAACTTACACATCAATTATTTTATTTTTATCAGACTAATAATAAAACTCAGTACCCAGTATTAGTACTTTCTGCCTTTTCTTGGGTTTCACTTTGATCTGAAAATGTACTTTATTATTTGATGTTTTATCTTCCTCCAACTGGCTATAGAGTCTAAGCTAAATGAACCAGTCTAAATGTTAGTTTCTTCATTTTAGGAAAGCATTCGTGTCTTAGTAGCCTTTCAACAACAGAAATGTTTTTGTTACAGTTCTGGAGGCTTGGAAGACCATGAGCAAGACACTGGAAGGTTTGTTTTCTGCTGAGGTCTGCTTTCTTGTTTATGAATAATGCCTTCTTGCTGTGTCCCCGCAGAGTGGAAAGGAACATGGAAAAACCTCTGGGACTTCATTTACAGGAGCACTATTTCCATTGATGAGGTTTCTGCCATCATGTTTTAATCACCTTCCCAAAGTCCCAACTCTTATTCCATCCCATTGGTGATTAGGTGTTAAATTTGTATATATTTTGTACACAAGCATTGGGACCACAGCAGTTTGTAGCAGTGGGAGAGCTTACTCTCAGAAGATTTTTGCAAATATCAAATTAATTTCTGCATACAATGTTCTTAGCACAGAACCTAGCTCAAAACAAGGGCTTACTAGATGCTTATTTTTTATCAATTGACTGTCAAATCAATATAGTCAATGTATAATCTATTATCTCTTTTCTTCCTCCTCTAGGAACTTCAACCGATAAGAACTTCATCAATGGTTTATGAAGTGAACACATTTTTGTGTATTTTAAGAGACACAGAAAGTAAGAAACATCTCACGTGTGGAGTCAGGCTTGCTGTTAATCTAGCTACAAGTGCCACTATGACAGACATCCAAAGCGCATTTTATAATCAGCTCTTTCATTTTCTTATTCATGTTTGTGCTCTTCATTCTCTTAGAGCAGCTGTATAATTCAACGACTAGAATTACCTTATTATGGACGAGCATAGTGAATATAAAACACATGTATGAAAATAACAGGATCTTGTATTAGAAAATGATTACAATGTAGAGCAGCAACAGCAATTTTGTAACCACTTGTCTTGATGAAACCCATTTTTGTTTCATAAATGACTAGATATTTTCCAACTCTGCAAGATAATGTAAATTGATGTTTTCCTTCACAAAGTGCTAGTTAAAGTAAAAATTTGATGACAATTATAATTGTAAATTGATCACAAGCTTTGAAATACCAAATGCAAATAAAGCAGCTCAAAGCCTAGGACATCTGGAGCAGCCCAGCCACAAACTCGGGGTTTTTCTGCAGTAGAAAATGTTCTGGCTGGGTAAACAGAGTGACCTTTTTTGATGCCATTCACAGGTTTGCTTCAAATCCATGGGGAAAAACACCTTTCAGAGGCTGAGAATTCTAAATGCAAATCCCAATTGTTTCACAAAAACTCAACACCAAAGGAGGAAAGGAACCAAAAAGAAACTTGGCCACTTTAGAAGCTGTGGCGGTCGCTACAGACAGAAACTCAGTCCAGTCCTACAGTCTGGACAGCGCTGGACTGAAACTGAAAGAGCCAGCTGGAAGTTTTGTTCTGCAATTTATTTGAGGTGGCGTCTTGGGCAAAACAGTCTTGTTTCTCTCCTGAGTCCATTTGCTCTCTTGCCATGTGGGGAAGACACTCCTTTCTGCATAGAGCTGCTGTGGGGATTTGCTGATTATGGCTATGAAGCCCTCTGTGAGCCCAAGTACACTTGGAAATGATTAAGTATGATAAGGTGTAGATGCACTGACGCCAGTGGGACAGGAAGAAAATGGCCACGGAAAAGACAAAGGGAGACCACTGAGTTACCATGTGGCAGCACCAGCGGCAGGAGGTGCTGTGGACTTAGGCGTCTCCTCGCCAACTCTTCTTAAATGACAACCTGTGGGAAGTGTCTGGCTCACAGTAAACCTTGCTAATAAATCTGAGGCTCCATTTTCAGCAGCTCACCTATGACTTACGGTTTATATCTGCATTAATGCAGTTATTTAATTAATTCAGTGGACATTTCCCAGTGATCTAATTCTACCTACATTAGAGTCTGGGATGAGGGAGATATTCCATAAATAATTTCTCTACATATCAATTGTAACAAAATGCTCTGAAATGACTGAAGGAAGCAATACAGAAACATTTAAATGAAAAGTAGGGAAGTTTTCTACCTTTTTAGGACTATGTTTATTTTCAAGACTTCCCTTTTCCACAGCTAAAGTTAAGCTCCTCAGTATGACTCAATGACAGGTTTCTAATCTTCCAAGCATCTCACCTGTGCAACTTGTATCCAATGCTTTTTGTTGTTATAGATTTGTCCTTAGATAAAATGCAAATTTTCTAAAATGGCAGAGCTCTGAATTCATTTATACTCAGAAACTTTGGTTTTCTAACTTGTTATGGTTTCCATCTAAAATGTACCACCCAAGTCACGTGTGTTTAGAAGCAGGGCTTTGGCAAGGCAACTGGATCGTGGCCACTGTATTCCTAAGTGGATTCATCCATGGATGAATTCATAGCTGCAAGTGCTGTGAGGTTGAGGGGCCAGGTTGGAAGAGGTGGTCCCTAGAAGCATACCTCTGGAGAGTGCAGCCCTCACTCTTTCCTCTTTCTCCATCTCTCTAACTCTTGGCTGCCATGGTTTGAGCAGCTTTCCTCCATCATGCTCTTTCAGCCATGCCACTTTTGCCTTGGAGCCAGTTAGCCATGGACTGAGCCTTCTGAAACTATGAATCAAAATAAATCTCTCCTCCTTAAGCTGTGGGTGTCAGGTATTTGTCCCAGAAATGGGCAAGTGACTAAGACACAATATAAAGGATTTAGTCCTGGCCAAGATGTTGTGATCATTCAGTTGTTTCATTATTAGGAAATGATTATTACAGTAAATTCTGACACTGTTTTCTGTTACTAAAAACATAACCAGACAAAATTTTAAAATGTCTTATAAAAAGAAGTATGAGTTTTATAATCAAGCCACTCATAGAGGGACCATAATGATCCATGGCCAGTGTGAAAGATAAAACCAAGTAGGAACATTGCCTTTCTTCTTTGAGCCTCACTGCATGTGTGATCACACCTGCACACATTTTTGCAACATAAATAAGGCCCAGACTAACAAATATGACTAATCAACATCTGTTAGATACCAACAACTATACTCACTTGGGCCTGGACAAACAACAAACATGATTTGAAATCATATTTTGAGTCATGCTAGTGGCAGCAGAAAAAGCTTAACTGTGCTTAAAAGAAACTCACCGTGGTACATTTCCTAGCAGCTGGAAAGTTTCCTTGCTGCTTCCATTGTGCCAGACCTCCCGTACTCTCTGCCCTTTGTACTCTTTGTCATTCTGGTTACTGATCTGCCTAAGTAGCCTCACTTGGCTCTCTAGCTCCTGTTTCAGCCAGTGGGGAGAAGGTACAGAACGATAGAGGCCTTTATTCTCCAGGCCTCCTTCCCAAGGGTCACAACAATCCAGCAGAAAGGGCTGCCTCTGACAAGATGGCTCTCTCCTCTCAGCTTCACGCAACTTACCTTTTCCTCTCCATCTGAGACTCAGGAACAGTGATTTATGTCTACCTCATTTAGAGCTAGGGCAACTGAACTGCCCTTTATGGCTGCTCCTTTATACACCTTTATAAACAAGTGTCTTAGTAAATCTCAAATTCGGCTCACTCGAGAGCACCGACTGGTCCTTCTTAAATCCTAAATTATATATATATATATATATATATATATATATATATATATATATATATATATATATATTCACATTTGTAGAATTTTTAGAGCTCCTATATATTAGTATGTCCACCTTGATGTGTAGGGCAATAGAAGGAAAATTGCTTGCTCAAAGTGACAAATCTAGCAAGAAAACCAGTACCAGACACTGTTTGTTTGAACCAAAACAATGTAGTAAAACATGGTTCTCAAAATGTGGTCCTAGGGCCGGGGATTTAGCTCAGTGGTTTTGCTGCCTGCTGTGCAAATGCAAGGACTGGCATTTAATCCCCGGTACAAAAAAAAATGTGGTTCTAGGGTGAAGAGGACCATCATCACTAGAAATGCAAATTGTTAGGCCCCACTCAGGATCTTCTGGATCATAAACTCTGGAGAAGGGGCCAGCAATTTGTGTACTTCAAGCATTCTAGGTAGGTGATTCTGATGCATGCTAATTTTGACGATCACTGTTTTAAGATACCAGGCTAATATCAAATAAATGAGACACAAGAAAAGCTCAATGCTGTGGTTTAGATCAGCATTCCCCAAAGCCCATCTGTTAAAAGCTTGATTGCCAGGTTATGGTACTATTGGGGGTGGGCAGCTGGAATCCTTAAGAGATAGAGCCTAAGTGGGAAGAATTTAAGTCCGTAGAGGGCCCCAACTCCCCACCTCTGGACTGTGCACACTCGTGGTGTACTGATACACCACAGGTCCACACTTGATCTTAGCCAAAAGGCCGAGAAGCAATTCACACCACAGGTCCAAAAGCAATGAGACCAACCAGCCATGGGCTAAAACCTCCACAACTAGATGCAAAATAAAATCTTTCTTCTTTTTAAATTGGTTATCTTGGGTATTTTGTTATAATAATGTAAAGCTGACTAACACACTCATTATTGGAATTATTAGGGCAGAAAGTTCATTTTAATGGAAAGTGTAAATTAAACAATAGTCTTTAAAAATAGCTACAGTTGCACCCATGTTTATAGCAGCATGATTCACACCAGCCAGGAGGTAGAAACAAGCCAATGTCCACCAACAAATGAACAGATAAACAAAATGTGAAATTCTTGATGGAATATTATTCAGCTTCCAAAAAGAGTGAAATTCTGACATATACTACAACATGGATGAAGTATGAGGACATTATGCTAAGTGAAATTAGCCATATTTAAATGGAATAATATGATTCTCCTTATATGAAGCACACAGAGTAGTCAAATGCATACAAACAAGAAGCTGAATGGTGGTTGTTTGGCACTTAGGGTAGGGGAAATGAAGTATAAAGTTTTAATTTGAGAAGATGAAAAATATTCCGGTGGTAGATGGTGATGATGATTATTCAACAGTGCAATTGTAATTAATGCCACTGAACTGTATACTTAAAAATGGTTAAAATGGTAAACTTTTTGTTATGTACGCATATTCCACCAAAATAAAAAGGTGCTTATTCTAAAGATCATAGAAAAACTGTTTAAAAACTTACTTCAAAATTTATACCATCTGAGGCTCTTACTGATTAATCTTGGGGCTCAAGTTTTCTCACGTGGATGAGAATTTTGTGTGCCTTAAATTTGTGATTAAAATCACATCATTTCATCATTTGCCTAGAAATAAATAATTTGATGAAGATTCTTTGTTTTATTCAGATAGCTGAATCCTCATGACAACTTGGTTTTTCACATTAGAAATGTTACACGGTAAGTTCAGCCCTGCCCAATTTGGTCACATTAATCAGCCTGTGATCTTCCCAGCCCTGCTGACCCAAAGCCCCCACAAGTTCCCAGCCAGTTCCTAACCAGAGAGGAAAGATACAGTAGTTGCAGCTGAGGTAGTGAGAGTAGCCAGAGTCATCTTCCTTCTGGGTTATACTTGTAGTTTAAGTAGTTGATGTTTAAATTGAGTGCGTAGAACATACTAGGTGTTGCTTTAATTGCTCCATGAATATTCTCCCTCATTTATTTTCCCAACAAGCCTGTGAGATAGACACTATTATTATCTTGCAAGCCTTGGAGAAGCTAACATTCTCAAGTTAAGCCAGCAGGTGTTGTGTAAACAACATGTAAACACAGATGGTTTGGGATCAGAGTCTGTGGTTCTAGCCATTCAGCTTCCCTACCCTCTTTGGTTTATGCCAGGGACCATGCTACTTGTTTTGTGCTTCATTTCACACAATCACATTGACCAGGGGGTTTGGCAGCAGACACAGCTTGTGGAGTCCATTTAGCCATTGCCTTCTCTTGTTTCTCTCAGGACGGATCCCTACAGCCAGCTATTCACCCTGCAACTCTCCCAATCATGTCGAGCTGCCGAAGTTAGAGGCAATGAGGCAGCCAGCAAGTCCCAATTCCCATAAACACCTCTTCTGTACTTGGAACTGTGATAGAAGTTTCTGCCTTGACTATGTCCACTAGTCACCATTCCTTCAAACGCTCATTAATTTCTTCTCTTTACTGACAATGAAACCAAGGTCAGGATCCTGCTCACCAGCATTGCTCTGTATTTAGGAAGACAAAGACATTCAAACTTTTCGCTAGAACAGTCTGGCTTATGTGGCACCTGAACCTTGCTCTAATGCTGGAAATTTACGTCAAGGTTACTATTTCAGTAGAAAAACGTCAACAGTGAGTGCTTGGTCTTTCTGCATGCACACAAGTCAGAAAATGTCTGATCTAGGAGTACTGCACAGAAACAAACTGAGTCACCTATGTATTATTTTAAGGTTTCCACAAATTCAACTCCTGATATTCTATGAACAAAGCCTATGATGAAAAAGAATCCTGGCACGATTATACAGGCTTTTAACTTCACCTACAGAACTACTGTTATACTCACTCACAGAATTATCTCATGATTATCAATGACTTTTTTGTTCTTGCATGTAACTTGAGGAAGGAATTCTAAGAAACAACAACAAAAAATAATTTTTAAAGTATCCCGAGACATCTGTTGGTCTATCTAGACATATCTCTACCCAGACATTCTGAAACAGAATTTCCAAGACTCTATATCTTAATCACAATGCATTAATTGCCTTATCTCCTAATGATCAGGCACAGTGATTAGCACAGGATATTTTAATATCTTATTTCTATTAATGCAGACTTCATCTCTCCATCTTCCTTTACTGAAACAGCACTGCTGTCAACACACTGGGCAGAAAAACAGTCGATGGAGAGAATAATGGAGCGAAGCCAATGATCTGGGAACGGGGGCTTTCAATCTAAGTGACAGTTTGATTTACATTCAGCAAAAAGTTAGGATTAGGCAAGATAAGTTCTTTAGAAAATGATACCAAATAATTTGTTTGGTTTGATGAGTCAGTTCAATCAGAATAACTGCTCTGTAAGTAGCAACTGAATATTTTGGATATTAGACAGTAAATACTGATACTTATATATTGACACCATTATCAATAAAAGACATTAAAATGAATGTACATTTCCTTGATGATTGATGATGTTGAGCATTTTTTCTATACCTTATGGCCATTTGTATATCTTCTTTTGAGAAATGTCCTTTTTGATCCTTTGTCCACTTTTGTAAAAGATCCAGTTGTTTGCTTGCATTGAGGTATTTGATTTTCTTATACATTTTAAATATTGATCCTTTATTAGATGTATGGTTTGCAAATATTTTCTCCCATTTTGTAGTGTTCTTTCACTCCACTGATTGTTACCTTACTGTGCATAAGCTGTTTAGTTTGATGCCATCCCATTCTTCCAGTTTTGCTTTTGTTCACTGTGTTTTCAGAGTCCTTCTCCAGACCAGTGGCAAGAAGCATTTCCCTTGTGTTTTCTTCAAGTAGTTTTACAGTTTCAGGCCTTTAATGCACAAATCTTTAATCCATTTTTTTTAAAGTACTTAATCTACAGGGAAAGATGTAGAGGTCATAATGTTCATTTTATTCAAAATGAAATAAGCAAGGCACAGAAAGGCAAATACTGGATGATCTCACGTATAGGTAGAATCCAAAAAAATCAAACTCATAAAAGCAGGGAATAAAATTATGGTTAGCAGGGCCTGAAGCACTGGAGGATGGGAGAGGAAATGGGGAGATATGGGTCCCAGAATACAGAATTTCATTAGACAGGAGAAAACATCAGGGAATCTGTTGCATGATAAGGTAACTAGAGTTAATGACAATGTATTGTACATTTGAAAATTGCCAAGAGCGAACTTCTTAAATGTCCTCTCCACAGAAAAAAAAGTTAGGTATGTGAGATAGTGAAGCATTTATATCAAAACATCTTGTACACTAGAAATAGACACAATTTAGTCCCTTTAAAGCAATTTGAAAACGAATGTGTATCTTTCTTTAAAAATCAAAGTGAAATGCCTTAACTCAAGTTTCACCATGATGTGCAAAAATTTGTTGGTGCAGTTGTTTTATATTAACATTCATTTCACAGCAAGAAGGGCTGCAAGACACCTGTTATTGTCTTGGGTTGACGCTTACACAACTGAGATTGATCGCATTCACCTGGTAGCTTAGAATACTTTTGTGTTTTACAGCAGCCAGTTTGTCTTTCAAAAATCTTGCTTTATCCATCTCAGAAGAGGCAGAATCATGAGAGCTCCTAAAGGGAAAAACGCTAGGAAATAACTTGGTGTTCTGCCTAGAAATGAATACATCTCCATGAAAATATATTATTTCCTGGTGTAAGGAGGCTAACAAAATGTCTTTTTAGTCATCATGCTGGACTTTCCATAAAAAATCTCACAGGAAGATAGGTATTTTTGCTCTTTTCTTAATTATATGATCAGCCGAAAACTTTTCTAACTGCAATAATCAAAATAGTTTTTAAGCTACATCATACTCCCTCATAAATAGGAAAAAAATAGGTTGACCTCAACAACCCGAATTTATTATTGTCTTTTTTATTTCAGGTACACACTAAAAATGCTAAATGATGCCTCTCAATCTTAATTTAATTTGTATGTAGTTAGTATGTTTTCATGTATTCACAGTGTGCTTTCACTTTCTATTTCCTGAAAAGTAATGGTGCTTTATGTTACTGGTATTTATTTGCTGATTTTTCTGTAAATTAAGTACTATGCTGAAACTGTATATAAGGTAAAAGGGTTGCTATGTGCTTCACTAGAAAAAACATCCTTCCTCTAGAGCTCTGTCATGCTGAATCAATGTCTACTGCGTCACTATCAATACCTATGAAAAATACTCCTTTTACTAAATGAAGAATTCTAAGGCCATTTTCCAATGGCAGACATGCTGGCCCCATATCAGAAGTTTAAAACACAAAATAAGAAGCCAGAGAAGAAGAGGAAATCTGATGCTAAGAAAAGGAGTAAATGGTTTAATGTTCTAATCCTTGGGAGACACATTCGTCATTGCCTTGTCTCGGGTTTTGAGTACACACGTGGATGAGTTAATGTGGAGAGACCCACAGAAGCCAGGATTTATCTTTTTACCCTCAGCAATACGAACGCCTCCTTTTAACCTTTAGGTGAAGAGTTATGGTGATTCCTTCATAGCACATGTCAGCTATTTACAAAATTAGCAATTTACAAATACGTTCAATACTTACCCCTAAGCTCCTACAGAGTAAAAGTGATTTTACTTTATTGCTAATAACAAGTCTTAATTTGCTGGTTGTGGCATATATTATTTTCCTAAAGAACCATAAAATTCTGCTTTTTAAATAATTAATTTTCTGAAAAATACACTATGTTGTATTGTCTGATATATCTATCTCTAAGAGGAAAATTTTACTATGGAAATGATATTTAAGGGATGATAGGTAAAGTATTTGGAATCAAGAAGCCTTAAATTTGGGAGTAAATTGGACATGAGGTTTCTGACTTCATTAGCTTTGTGTTTTTGAAAAGTTGCATTTTGACAGGAGAATGGGTCCCAGCTTTTCATCAGATGGAAGTGATGACGTCTTCTTCCTTGAGAGTGGGTCAGTATAAAATGCAGTTATTCATTTTGTTTTATGTCATTAAGTAAATTTTGAAATCAAGTCAAAATATCAGAGGTATTTTGAAGGAATTTTAGCAGAAGCCACCCATTAGGATTTTAGAATAACCCCAAAGACTTTCTCATAAATCCAAACATGTATGATTAACTCTGAAACATATTGAAGATGTTACGTTCAGCAATAATGCTTACCTAATCAGTTTGGTACCAGCAAAAGTAATCCCAGTATTTCACATATGCTGCTGGAAAGATAATTTATGATTTACAGAATTTAGTCTGGCTGAGACTAGCTATATTTTCATAAAATTTCAAAATAAAGAATAGTTAGGTAGACACATTTATCTTCTTTGAATATCTGATGTGAATACCATATTCAAAGCACATATTCATAGCTCAATGCACAAACCTTTTTCTGAAAAACAAACAAAAACCTCTGAGATCTCAGTGTACAAAATTGATGGTTATTTAAATTAATTATTAAAATCGAGGGAGAAAACTCAAAATCTTAGAGTCTAACTACCCATACAGAGGTAATAGCAAAAGTTTTAGGTATTTTGACTTAGCAATAATGGTTTTCTGAGGGTGTGTGATTAAACTCTACCCCTAGAATACCCTCCTCACAAATATGGGATTGGAGCTACTCTCTATGAACCCTAACACAACTGGTCAGCTGTGGAAAATCCCAGCAAGTTGCTGATCATTCACGCTAAGCTCAGGTATATCTACAATCAGACTGACAATAGAGAATTCATTTTTATTCACTGACTGATTAATTAAGCAGACATTTATTAAGAGCCCAAATCTGTCTTTTCACAGAGCATACTGTGAAGGGGAGAGGGGAAATTAAATATATAAACAGTATATCAGTGAAGAAAAAATAAAGCAGAGTAAAAGTGTAAAATATAAAGAGGTGTCCATAAATTAGGAAAAATGGCCAGGGAAGGCTTCTTTGACAAAGTTATATTTAAGTAAAGGGTTAAAGGAGGTAAGGAGCAAGATGGGAGGTTGCCTGGGGAAGGGGTATTGCAGGGTGACTGTGATAGTAGAGAATAGAGTTATGTGGTAATTGGTCCATGAGGACAGAGGCCACATCTCTACTTACTTATGTTGCACATTATGGGTCCCAATATGTTCTTGGGACTGGAATAAATTGACTTTAACTCACTTCCTGCCTACTTCAGTATTTAAGAAAAAATAAAAAAGGATTTGTTCACTAGCTTAAGTCTATCAGCAGTGGACCTCCATTTTATCTTAGGTCTATCAGCATTGGACCTCCATTTTATCTTAGATCTATCAGCAGTTGACCTCCATTTTATCTTAGGTATATAAGCAATGGAGCTCCATTTTATTTTAGGTCTATCAGCAATGGACCTCTATTTTATCTGTGTTTACTGAGGAACAACTATGTGTCCAGCACTGTCAAATTAAAAAAAATTCCTTACATTCATTGGTTTAAAATGTGTATTCTATTAATAATGATAATAACATAGATCACTAAAATATATTCCTTCAGTCCAGTGGAAACTTTGTGCTCCTTGAGAAATCTCTCCCTTTTCCTCTTCTTTCTACTCTCTAGTTCTGAGATAGGCTTTTTAATTAAAATAAAGTATAAAAACCATAATGCCATAAAGAAAAGGGTATTTGAAATTTAAAGTTAAAATCAGAGTCAAACTTAACAAAAATACATTAAATGTGATCCATTAATTCATCATTTTAAATTTTTAAGTGTTTTACCAAGAGTTCTGAAAATCAGATTAAGATGCAGGAAGTTATGGGAGATGTATTATAGTGATTCTACTTTCCTGGTATCCAGGTCTGTGTACGTGTGCACATGTATACGTGTGTGTGTGTGTGTGTGTGCACGTGTGTGTGTGTGATTTACCAGAAGGTACAATATATACAATACATTTTTATAAAGCCTTAATGAAAGCTAAAAGCAAAATGTTAAAATAAGGTTGTGAGAAAACATTTATGGGTAGGTAAATGAAAGTGTTACAATTAAAAATGCTTTTTAATGTTCCAATTTGGTATAGAGACAAATCCTTGAAAATTTAGAAATGGGCACATTCATTATAGTGTGGAGAGTTTCTTCCTTGAATGTTAATGTGTTAGAACTCTTAATTTAGTTCTTCTTGGAACCTAGAGAGCAGAATTCAAAACGGACCTCTCAAAGAACCACTAGGAGGGCTGATATCTAGAACTATTGATGAAAAGGAAAAACTCAGGCTGCATATGCACCGTGTGCATGTTTCAAAGCTATTTGATTTCACAGTTAATGCTTCCAGCCATGAGGTAAAAAGCAAGTGGATTAATCCTCCCACATGAGATAACTAGAAAACTGGACAAATCAATGGAACAATTGACTGTGCTTCCTGAATGAAGGCAAAGGAACTGGGTGAGTTCAGTGAATGCCCAATGTACAGCCCCATGGCAGCTGCTAGGTGACAGTTCAGAGCGGGTGAAGCCAGGGGCTCACACCTAGTTGAGTTAGGAAAGAGATCAGAATTTAGGGAGGGCAAGAGGGCCAAAGACCCCAAGACTCGGAGATGAGCTCTGGGGGTGTTCTGAGGGTCCCTTTGGGTCTGGCTGAACACTGATGTGCAACTGTGTAAGAAAAAACTACCCACGACTGAAGAAAGGACCTCAGTCTGAAAAATTCTCAGCATTCATGTGGATCTAATCATAATTTATGCTCCCATCTGCCCATGTGATTACATGGAACATCAATAAGGATCATCTTATTCTTCTTACTACCACAGTGAAGGTTAGTTAGCACTGACTGCTGATAACTACAGACCTTCTCTAACAAAGTTTAAAAGCAAGCTGCAGAAGAGCCACACTGATTCCAAGCAGCTCAACTGTACCAGAACAAATACTTACTGCTTGTTTTTAAAACACAATAAAATTCATCCACAAACAATGGAAAATCTGAACAAGTAAACCAATTAATAAAAAGATAAGAAAATAAGATTGATAAGCAAAAGAAAAATCAACAAATAAAAACAGACCCAGCAGTGACATATGTGATAGAATTTGCAGATAGGGATCTTTAAAAATTACCACGAATATTTCCCATGTGTTCAAGAAGATAGAGATAAAGAATATTAGAAATAGGTATAAGACTGCCGGGGATTTAGCTCAGTGTTGTCGCTGCCTGCCTCGCAAGTGCAAGATCCTGAGTTCGATCCCCGGTACCAAAAAAAGAAAAGAAAGAAATAGGTATAAGATATAGGAGCCACCTGAAAATTCAGAGATGAAAACTACAATATCTAAAATGAAGAAGTGCAATGTATTTTGTTGCCAGCAGATTAAATACCACAGAAGAAACTCAAAAGACATAAAATCAGAACTCTTTACTCTTTTCATGTGGTAGATAGGTTACATGGAAAAAATTGAAAAGGATTTGAGTGAAGAAATGTGAGTGTCAAATAAGCACACGAAAACATCCTCACCATCATCAGCCATAAGGAAAACATGCAGTGAGACTACCACAATGAGGAACCATAGGTATCCACGTGGATGGCTAAAATTAACTAAGATTGACCAATGCCAACTGTATAAACATGTGCAGTTACTAAAATTCTCAGCCACTACTAGTAAGGATGTTAAAGCCACTGGGAAAATAGCTGGGAAGTTTCTTTCAGGTTGAACATATATTCACCAACCTGACCTGAAAGTCTCTTCTGATATACTTACCTAATAGCAAAGAAAACATGTCCATATCAAGACCTGTGCTCACCTGGTCATGCCAGGTTATTAAAAATAGTCAAAAACTGAAAGACAATGCAAATGTCCATCAGCTGAGAGGCAGATAGAGAAATTAGGGGATATTCACCCAGAGGTACCACCCAACAATAAAGGAATAAGCTACCGAATCATAAAGCATGGCTGAATCGCAACAGTAACCAGTGGAAAATAATGCATACACACTGTGTAATTTTCTACAGAAGATAAAATTATGGTGGCAGATAGACTATCTTGTTGCCAAAGGGTGAGCTAGAGGAAAGAGACTGATTGTAAAGTGGCGTGAGGGAGGGTTTTAGAATTGATGGCAATGTTCAAGATAAGCATTTTTCAAAAGAAATACAGAACCAGCCACATAATTTAGATATTTTAGTAGCTACATTTAAAAATAAAAGGAAACAAATTAATTTAATAATGATGTTTTATTTAATACACCAAAATATTGCCAATTTATAAAATTGGAAATGTTTAAATTTTTTTCATACCAAGGTTCTGGAATCCAAGATATTTTTTAATAATTGCACCATGGCTTAATTAGGGGCACAGAGGCTGGTAGCATGCATTTTGGACTGAAGAGTCCTTGTTGTGATTATGACTATGGTTACTTCACAGGATTTATTTGCAAAAACTCATGGAACCCGTGCATTTCAAGTTGGTATAGTTGGTTGTATGTAAAGTATCCATCAACAAAGCAGATTTTAAAAAATAGTCAAAGTAGTTGATTTGTAAGTCTGCTATCATAAAACCCTTTCCATGCACCCTTGAAAGAAAATCACAAGAATACAGAAGCAACATACAAAGAAACCAATCCAGTATGAGGATTTTATAATCTAACAGAGAAAACAAGAACAATGCATATTTTATTACACAGCAATCCATGAAGTCTTACATAAAACCAAAGTAGCATGACCCAGCCCAGTGTGGTGGTGCACACCTTTAATCTTAGCACCCTAGGAGGCTGAGATGGGATTGTGAGTTCTTGCCCAGCCTTGGCAACTTAATAACTTAGCAAGATGCTTTCTCACAATAAAAAGTTAAATAGTGCCTAGTACCACACACACACGTGCACACACACACGGAGAGTAGACTAGTCTAAAATCAAAGTTAAGGAATTCAGTTACAGGAAGTCATATCATAGATTCTGAGCTAAATATAACAAGAGACATACAGAGAAACTGGCAGGTTGTTTTTGAATGAATTTTGTCACTACTGAGTCCTTTGAACTACAGTTTGAACTAAGTCCACTGAACTATAGTTCAGTGCTAGAAACACAGTAATCCAGAAATCTGATTTGTGTCCTGGATATTCTCCTATTAGCTAGAGACAGAGTTCCTCTTAACTTAGTTTCCTCTCCAGTAATGGTAATGATTGTTCTATGTGTCTATCAATGTCTCATACATACTTGTGCTGTTAAACACTTTACATCATCCCTTTTTTTTTCGACCATGTAGCTTGGCAAGTATGAATGTCCAAATTTTATAGAAACCAAAATAAGGCTTAGTTGGAAAAGTTAAGTCACTTCCTCAAGATTGCAAGCTAAAAAGAAGAGAACCAGATTTAAACAAAGGTTCTTCTAGTTCAAAAAGCCCATGTACATTCTAGTAAACATCATTGTCTCCCAAAGTGGAGTTTACAGTAGAGGTTCTCCAGAGTTGAGGATGCTACATAGGAGAGAGTAGTAATTAAGGACTCAAATTCTAGGGTCATGCAGGACAGAGCTGAAGTGCACCTGCACTTTCGAAGGGTACAATCTTGGAAGCTTTACTTCATCACTTAATAATGTCAGTTTCTTCATACTGTGTAGTAGATGATGGTTAAATGCAAAACTCTAGAGTCAGACAGCATAGATTCATTGCTTAGTAGCTGTGTTACACTGTGGAAATTACTCCAGTGTTGCACAATTTCCCACATCTTATAACAGATTATAATATCTGCAAAATTTAGGACAACATACATTAGTATGATTTAAACATTTAGCATGATAATTGACTCTATAAATGTTAGGTATCAGGTACACTTCATGGGTTCAGATGTCGTTAAAATTCTGTGATTCTATAATTTATAAAATATTGTGCAGCCAACAGAGAAACATCTTCACTTGAAATTGAGCCAGATTGTGTCTTTGTTTTAAAAATTCCAAAATGAAGTTTTGGTTTATAAACTGAGTGGTGTTTTGGTTTTTAAAAGACTAAATCCTAATGCTGAAAATAAACAGCTTTTCATACCTCTGTTCACATTAAAGAAGGGAAGATTTGGATTTGCATAGTTTCAGCTGCAGGACTTGTTAGGGAAGTGATCTTGTTATGGATCTTTGAACATCTGTTCCACAGTGAGTATAAGCTTGGTTCATTAGCTTGAAAAGCTGTTAATCACTAAGTTTTCACAAAGTCTCACATGCAGCTATTCCTGCAACTACCCAACGTGGTGTCAGTCTCAGCCTTTGCATTTTCTGTCCCTGTGCCTTGAATTTCTGCCCTGTACAAACATCCCTTAGCCTCCCTTGGGTCTCTGATCTGATGTCCTTCCCTCGGGTCTCTGATCTGATGTCCTTCCCTCAGAATGTCTTTCTTGGCCACATTTATCACTCTCACCCATTTATTTTACTTCATGTCATTTCTGACTCGACTGTGAATTGCAGTTCATTCCATTAGGTGTTTTGTTTGTTTTCCACAAAGCCAAGGACATTGTGCAGTGGAATATGCACACCGCTTAGAACTGTGCCTGGCATAGAGAAGAGTTTCAATTAAAAACATGAATAAATGAATGAATCTCAGAGGTCCAAATGGACTCTTAGTCTCTTTTAGTTCTCAGTATTTGACACTACGACAAGAGGAGCACAGGTGTGAATGACTTTGATTCTGCTCATCTTAAGGCAGAAATGAATACGTCAAACTTCAAGTACATCAATTTCAAAGGTTCACGAAGCATGTGATTTCAAGGATGCTTGAATAAAGTTTCTTTAAAATGCATAAAAATGGTTCTATTAAAAGTGCATTAGGTTTACTGTTCCCCATTTCCAGCACAGTTAAAAAAAAAGATTAGAATAAACCTATACTTCTCTCATCAGCAGCCACTAGATAAAGACCATCTTGATATCAAGGCTCTTTGACCTAAACTGCTACAGGGAAAAGTAGAAACATGATATATTCTATTGGGGGGAAAAAGCATGGTTTTAGAACTCATGAATGTTCTAGATTCTAATTCCAGCCTTGCTGGTTATGCAAAGTTTGCTACTTATATTAAATATTCTTCAGTTTCATAATATCAACAAGCAGGAAACATAATACCTGCCTTGTCATGAGCTATTTAGAAGTAAATGATATCTATAAAGCATCTGCTATAAAACCATCTTAATAAATTCTATTTTCTCCTCTTTCCAGTTACTAAAATCTCTTCCTGGTTCTGAGCTTTAGACTCCCAGTCTCCCTGATTGGATAACTGATGCTGTCACCCAGTCTTCTATTGTTCCCACATTGGAACCCTAACCTGCTAGGGCAGTGTGTCCAAATGCTCCACTTGTGCCACAAGCTCTGCTCTGTAGGAGCCTACCTATCTCAGTAAATTTAATTTTTCACCTCAAGTCAATGTCATATGTGATTTGTAAAACACATGTAATACAGGTCAAGAATCTTTAATCAGAAAATTTGAAACATGAATTTCTCCAAAATCCAAAACTTTTTGAGCTCCAACATGAACCTACAAGTAGAAAATTCCCCACCTGACCTCAGGTGATGGATGGGTCACAAACAAAACATAGGTGCACTACAAATATTGTGTAAAATTACCTTCAGGCTACGTGTGTAAAGTACATGTGAAACATAATGGATTTTATGTTTAGACTGTGGGTTCATCCCCAAGATAGCCCATAATGTTTGTGCAAAATTCTGAAAACTCCAAAGTGCAAAGCACTTTCAGTTCCAAAGATTTCAGATAAGGGATACTCAGCCTGTGCTATAAATGTTAAAATGCAATTATGCAGCATGTTTTTAATTTTTTTCTATATTTTATTTTCTAAATGTTCAACGTGACCAACTCTCTGACCAAACCCTAAGACAAGGGAAAATCCTTTTCATTCTGTGCTTACCCAGTTCTCCACAGGCCTGCCTCTCTGGACTGCTTTGGATTCCTCTAGTCTCACAGGCTCTTGAAGGATGCTCAACTTCCCAGCCACACTCATCTTTCTCCAGCCATGACCACCCAATCCTTCTCTCAGCTGAATTGTTACTTCCTCTGAGGAACTATCCCTGGCTACCCCACCACCAAAACAGAGCATGTTTCTTTGTTAAAGTCACAGAACAATGCATTTCATCTTTATAGAATTGCAATTAAAGGTTGTAATTTTACTTTCTAATATGATTTAATCTATAATTCTTAAAAGTTATATTTTCAAGCTCCTTGAAGCAGGAGCAATACTTAATTTTGTCTGCCTTTGTACTCTGACCACTTAGCACACTGCTTGGCAGGTCCATAATAAACATGTGAGTGGATAAATGAGTAACATACAAAGAAATATAGTCCAACTCAAATTGTAAAGTTTCTATATGTAGAATTCATATTATCTTCTCCTTTTCAAAATTTTATTGCTTTAGCTTGGTAATCCCCAACAAAAACCTGATTTACCCTGGAAAAACTAAAAAAGCTATTTATCTTTGTTCATTCATTAATTCAGTCTTTCATTTTTATCACAAGCTACATTCTATGATAGGCTTTGAAGATGCAAAGATGAATATTTTATACCACACTAATTCCACTTTTAATTGTGCAAGCTTATATTTCCTTCTTCTATTGACATTTTCTGAATTTTATATATATATATATATATATATATATATCAGTTGAGAACATTGCTACCTAATATAGTCTTTATTTAGACTTGAACTTTGAAGGAAAAACAATATGTAAAAGTAGTTAATTCATACAGGTCATATAGGTTCAATATAAATTAATGGTTATTTTTAAAATTTTTAATTGGCAAATATAAATTATATATTTACAGTAATATATTTATCATGTATAACATATTTTAAAATAGGTACATATTGTGGAATGGCAAAATCAAATAATTAACATATACATTATCTCACATATTATCTTATTTTTTGTGGTGAAAGTACTTAAAATCTACTCCCTTTGCAATTTTCAAGACTACAGCAGTACATTTTTGTGAACTATAGTCACCATGCTGTACAACAGATCTCTAACTCATTCCTTCTACCTAAATTGTATTAGGAATACCTAAAAATTGTACCCTTTGACCAACATTTCCTCAATCCCTCCTGGCCACTGGTAAACATCATTCTATTTTCTACTTCTAATGAGTCCAAGTTTTAGATCCCATATACGAGTGAGATCATACACTACTGTATTTGTCTTTCTGTGCCTGGCTTATTTAACATAATATAATGTCCTCCAGATTCCTTTTTGTAATCACAAATGACATAATTTTCTTCATTTTCCAGGCTGAGTATTTTGTGTACATACCACGTTTTCCCTATCCATTCATCCATGTACGGACACTTAGGTTACTTCCAGATCTTGGCTACTGTGAACAGTCTTGCAATAGACATGGGAGTACAGACACCTCTTTAACCTACTGATTTTATTTCCTTTTGATATATACCTAGTATGGGATTATTCAATCATAATTATTCTAGTTTTAGTTTTAATTTTGTGAGGAATCTCCATATCATTTTCCACAAAGGCTATTCTCATTCACATTCCTGACAACAGTGCACAAACATTTCCTTTTCTCCACATCATCTTCAACACTTTTCATGTTTGATAACAGATATTCTAACAAGTGTGAAGTGAAATCTCATTGTGGTTTTAATTTGTATTTCTCTGATGGATTAGCAATGTGGAGCATTTTTCCATATACTTTTTGGTCATCTATATGCTTTCAAGAAAGATCTATGTAGATCTTTTTCCCATTTTTAGAAGGGGTCATTTATTTTCTTGTTATTGAGTTCTTTGAGTTCCTTGTATACTTTTTATATTAATCTCTTATTAGATATATGGTTTGAAATATTTTCTCCATTCTATTGTTTCCCTCTTTACTTTTATTTCTTGCTTTTTGATGTACAGAAAATTTTCAGTTTGTTGAAATTCCATTTGTCTCTTTTGGCTTATGTTGCCTATGCTTTTGGAATCATATCCCAAAAAATCATAGTAAATTTCCTCTATATTTTCTTCTAGTATTTTTACAATTTCAGGTCTTACGTAGAAGCCTTTAACCCATGTGAGTTACAGTGATATCCTACTAGTGAAAACAACTCAGTAGTACTGGGCCATATTCTTGAGCAGCTAAGTCTTCAAAAATGACCTGTCACTTATTTTATGAAGTGTTTAAATTTCATCTGCTGGATATGTTTAAGGATATTAGTTAATTAAAAGGTATGAAAAAAGAATTCAAATTTCAGGAAAAATTTTAGGATAAGGCATATGATAGAGACCATGAAGGAAAATATATAATCACTTTAAAACCTCCATATCACCATTTACTAGTGTTATAATGCCCATGGGAAGAAATTTCTTCATTACAGACATTCAGCAAATGGTAACCTGGATTTTTCAGAGTCCCATTCTTTTGAAGGGCTTTCTTCTATGCTTTTGAAGTTGCCCACAAGAGCTATGTCATTGCATATAACCAAGGAAACCACAGGAAACTTGGTTGCTAGGAAACTACTGAATTGTCTCCATGAAGATCACCACAGTGGGCTTGGCCTGAATAGAACAGATGCTAGGAAAATAAAATTATGAAGTTACAGTTATTTTTTAAAAGAAATCTAGGATGCCTCTTTAATTGACAGTTAAGTCTCTCCAGCAAGAGAAACTGTCATTGCTGAAAGACCATCATACAGGTAGGACAGGGGACACCAGAGGGTGCTGCGGGGCTGACAGAAAGAGGCGAGACACTGTGTGAATCCTGATTCCAAGACACTTGTTCTCCTTCTCCCAATTAATTTGGCTACCTGGGGGAAGCGGTGTGGTGACAGCTACTGTCTCCTCAACAGAGGGATAGATGTTAAAGAAAATGCACTGTAACTGAATATTGCTGGACCTGACTTACAACATTTCTCTTATTTCGTGCAGAGTAAATGAGCCCATGCGTCTTCCTAGAAGGCCAAAATGTTTCCTAATTATAATTTCAGTATATGTATATACACATATTCATGAAAATGGCTAGATTTATGATTCTATGACCTGCTGCTTTGCCCTCCATGGTACATTATTGATGTGTATCTAAACTTGTGTAGAATTTAGGTATCTTTGCAGCCTGTACCATCCCTGGGAGAAACAGGCTATATAGCTTAACCAGACCATCACAGGAAATGATACTTCCTTTTATACCAAACCTAACTCCAAAATTAATCATTTTTATTCTAGAAACATATTTGCCTTGTTGGGAACAGAAGTGCCTGCCAATAATTCCAGCTACCCAGGAGACTGAGGCAGGAGGATCTGTGTCTTTGAGGACAACATAGCAAGACTCCACTCCCAAAGACAGAAGAGACAGAGTGACAGAAAAAGAAGGAAACAAGCAAGAAAAGAACAAAGAAGGAAAAAAGTATATTTGACTTATTAATCCTATTATCTTTCTTTAATTGTGTTTTTTCTGTATTAGCCAGGGTCACTATATCCCAAAACTGCACCTCTTGCACAATGCCGACCAATTCAACATGAACTTATTAGATGCTATTTCTATCATCCTGACTTCTCTTTTCTAAAAGTTGAATTTTTCATCCACATACATCAAGAAAGTACAGTCTAAGGTATTTTTCCTTAAGTAGATTTAGATTTTCAGTTGATATTTGAATGGATAAAGTTTTGGGTTTTTTGTTTGGTTTGGTTTGGTTTTGGTACTGGGGCTTGAACTTAGGACCTTGTGCTTGCAAAACAGGCGGCGGCACCACTGAGCTAAATCCCCAGCCCTAATGGATGAAGTTTTTCACAAACTTTATCAAGTGGGTCAACTTCCTACAGGGCCAATGGAGAGTTTTAAATGAGGGAAATGGTCTAGGAAGATATTCAAGCCACCGTAGAAAGACAACTCTATGATGGCAGAGCGACAGGCACTGTGGTCTAGGATTACACTGGAAGCAAAGAGGATGGTTGAGAAATTATTTGTGCATTTCAGAAAGTACAGAGCAACAAGCTTGTCTGGGAAAAAAGGCAAAATATCACTAAACATGGTTTGCAAATGTGCAAGACACCTTTGTGATTGTCTCAGACCTGTGTCGGCAAGGTGGCTGGCTAGGTAACCCTCGTGTGTGGCAGTTCTTTAAAAAGCTCTGTGTTATGAGGGACAAGATGACGATTCAGGCTAAGTTTGAGGTGAATTATTTGTGCACCTCCACAGAACAACAGTCCATTAATAAATGGATCCGTGAGACTATCTATGTTGTCATGACCACCTGATCCTGTCTTTGGTCTTTTCTTCTTTCCTATTCTTAGCAATTGCTTAGATAATTAGATAACATGTCTAAGAAGTCTGAGTACAACACAAATCCGAGCAGTATAGCCATCATAATGTATTACAAAATCAATATATTAAAAATGAGTAGCTGTCTAAAGGGATGGACGGAGGTTGTAACATAGCAAATGCCCACTATTTATCAGGCCCTGTGTATATTGTGTCTGCACTGCTCTCAAAGTGTCTTACAGATTCAGTACCACTATTCCCACCCCAAATGAAGAAATGCAGGCTCGAAAGAGATGTATAACTTGCTGCAGTTAAATAATCAGACGTGGCCCGGGAGGTTAGCCCTTTTGCAGTCAGATTGGCAGGTGTATGCTTTGAGAGACAGTAACAGTCTCAGGGGCTGATGGAGCAAACTCTTCTACTCACTGTCCACCATGGGGCTTCGGGGACTCTGCTCATTGCAGTCACTCAGGGAGCCTGCTTGCTGGGGTGGAGGTCCCATCTCCAAGACCACAGAGGTGGGGAAGGCGAGTGTGCTGAATTTCAGGGTAACTCTCGTAGTTCTGACTTGGGGTTGATGGTCTGTCCATTTCCATTTTAAGAGCTAACTGCTGTGTAGTCACACAGCTGAATCTAATTTACAAGGGGACCATGGTGAAATTATATTGCTCCAGGCAAGGGAACGAAAGTTCCAATGACTGCAAAGTGCCACGTCCAAGTGCTGTCCACTCCCCTTCCCCTTACTGAATATTCAATAGGATGCCTTTGAATGGAGACAAATGGACAAGCTCCTGCTTCCTTTAGAACTGAGAAAGTACAGAAATATACGAACAGTGCAAAGTAGAGCTGTCGCAGGGCCACAGATGTAAAAATACTGAAGAATTATCAGAGTAGAATCTGCAAATGTGGGTGCTGCATAAGTCGTTTCTATTGATAGCATTGTACATCATGATGCAGCCTGGACTGTCGTAAGGCCCCATGTTCCCAAGCCCCTGTCCCTGTCCAGCTTCTTCCTGAGCTCCTGGCCACTTTGCCTGAACATGAGACATCTCCACAGAGACATGCATCATTGTAAAACTGAACTTATTCACTTCTTGTTCTTGAGAAATAAACAACCTTCTCCCACACGCAGCTTATCTGATTTGACATATCCCCAGCTAACTCCCTGACTCACTATGTTCTCTCTTCTCTCCTCTGCCTCAAATGGTCAAACACAAGCTCATTTAATCTTTGCTCAGCAATGTCTCTCCAAGCAGAGGGTCTGAGCCAAGCTGTAGTTCCTCCCGGTATTCTTAGGAATATTGCCTAACCCTTAACTGATCTTCCTACCACAAGCAAGGGCCATGCCAGATTATTTCGTACACTTCTTCTAGAGTAATCTTTCCAAGATATTTTTCAGAGTACTGTCTCACTATCAACATCCATAGGATAAAGTATAAACCCATCTCTGCAGAACACATAGGCCTGCACCATTGGACCCCAGACTTCTGGCTTCATCTTTAGCCCTTCAGCCACTATGTAATGAACATGGAATTATCAATGAGTCTCTAGATAAACCAAACCCTGATCTTCCAAAGATCCACTCCCTCAGATTTACAGGTCACTTTCCCTGGCATAAATGCCTTTCCTTCAAAATCCATTGAATTTTCACTCAGTCCAATCAAATATCTCCTTTCCCCATTGCAATTCTCTCTTTACACACCTCTATTACCCTCCTTATCACATGGTAGTTGCATTATTTCTTACTAGATGGCATGCTGTGGTAGGATTAATAGTCCCAGAATTTAACAGGAGCCTTAAAGTTTTGGAAGAATTAGAATGGAAATGAGCTGAGAGTGAAATGCTAATGGGATGGAACTAATGGTAGTGTTTGGGAAAAAAAGACCAAAAAACTAAAAGCTAAAAAAACAAAAACAAAAAAACAGAATTCATTGGGTTAAGATTTTCAGAAACTAAAGTGTGAAAATGCCACTGGCAAAATAGAGAATTAATCTATAAAAAGTAAAATGTGATTATTAACAGGAATAAGAAGTAAAATCCCACTGGCCGGATCACAATATCACACTAATTAGAATTCTATAGTGCTTAATGACTCAGGAAACGAGTGAGAGGGAGAGATGCCAGGAAGAGAAGAGCGGTTTGGAAAACAAAGCATACTACACTGCCAGCTCTGGGCAGCTCTGGGCAGCTCTGGGCAGCTCTGGGCAGGTGTCTCCGTAACTCAGCTGGTGCTTTGCTCTACTGCATCTACCAGCTCCCTTCACGAAAAATCTCAGGTAGCAAAGATACAAAATATTAGCATCACACCTGATTGCCTTGCATGAGTGTTGAGGAATTTTAAATTAGCAGGAAGGAAAATATTTCCCTTGGGAGCTGTTCTGGCATTTTCTACTCGCGTAGTATTGCCACTGGTATATGAGACCAAAACAACATGCTTTTAATAAAACACCCCATAAACATAGGAGGGTGTTTTTCATTACCCTGGTGATAATTCTGCTTTTCCCTTCAGAGGAGAGAGGCATCAAACCCACTGAGCTGATAAAATAGGCTCCATGAATCCCTATAGTGACGATAGCATTAGCAGTAGGATTGCATAGATTTCCTATTGCAAAGCCTGCATAGCATTTCATTATTAAAGGTGCCTGATGCTTTGGTTGAAGCCTGGCCCCCTAATCCTTTCTTTCTCTATTTAATATCACTACAACAAATAAACAGAACAATCACACAACAGGTGATAGCGTGGGTTGAGCTCCACCTCACCAAAGACAGCTACACACACCTGCAGTCAAAATGCCTGTTATGGAGTTTAACCAAACAAGGCTTGCCAGGAGTCCTTATAACTTGTCAAGGCCAAGGGAAACGTGTCCTGCCTACCTTGAGTCTTTACACTCATTCTGGTAAAACGTCCCCAGAAGTAGGAGGACATTCTGGAGTCTGAGGCCATTCTGCTTGTTACAGCGGCCTGTCTCTGTTTTCCTTCACAGCCACGGTACTATTTCCCTAGCTGCATGTTGAGACACTCTAGATTTTCCCTCTCTCCAAATAAAATTTCCCAGATACTCTTAGAGTTGCTTCATGGGAAGGTAAATGGCAGGATGTGCTACAAGCTCATATTAAAACTGCCCCTTCATTAAATTTGTTCCTTCTTAAATCATTAAGGGGACTTCTAAATTTCCCCATCTGCACTTGTCTCATAAAAATCATTTTTTAATTCAATGACTTGCTTCAAACTACTTCATCATTCTATATTTCATAAAGAATTTAATGGTGTCTAATCCTCTAAGTCTCACTAAAATCGCTCTGTGTCCAAGGATCGCTCTGAGTCAGCCTAAGAGCAGATACTTCTATCTGAAGCCTGCAGGTTCGTCCCAGTTGGGTGCTAATTCAATGGTTCTCAAATTTTAGTCTACAGGAGAATCACTTGAGGAGTTTGTTAAAAATGCAGCTGCGAAAGACATGTGGCAAAGATGCTGACTCAGTGGGTCCTGGGTGGGCCTCGAGGCTGCACGTGATGATGAGCATCCCCAGGCGCTTCTGTTTCACACACTGAGGACCATTCATGAGCATTAAAACAAAACCTGGCATTGGCGTATGTCAGACCCCATCCTCACAAACCTTAATATTCAGTGCAGCCCAGTACACCTCCAAGTCCATCAAGCTAATCATGCAGCCCCCATCATTCCTACCTTGCTAACTCTAGGCGAACGATACTGTGTTACCTTTAGTTTTCTGACCACTGTTTGTTCCTAAAACGAGAACTGTGTGCAGAATCTCAACCCAGTTTGCTATGGCCCCACATTGTTCTCGTCAGGAAGGATCCTTTCCAGGCTAGCTTAGGTCATAGCTTGAATTTCTATTAATCTCAAGCAGATTCCCAAGTAGAATGAAAAGACCACAACATACCTGAAAAAAGAGTATAAAGCAGCTAAGACCTCATGTCCGATTCCATTACATTCATGTAATCCCCTACTTCTGTGTCTGAGCCCCCTGGCCCTGGAGTAGTGATTTGGACCAGAGCTTTCTTTTACAGTTTGCCCTTTGGCCCCTCTACTAGATAAATTGCTTGGGGTCTAAACCACAGTGTCTACCCTGATCCCCACCCGAGGAATTGTTCATACATATTTCACTTTGATATTATGTCTCGCTGGCTAGACTGCAGCTCATTATAAGCAAGAGTTCTATGAAATTCTTTATGGTAAACACTGTAATGATATTGGCAAGGATATTGTTCACTACTTTACCCAATTTCTCTTTAATGAGACTCCATGGAGAGAAATTTCTGTCTGGACTTTATACTAAAAATAGATTTACTGCTCAAGAGGAATTGGCTTTGTTTTTAGCTCATGGACACTAAATTTTATGACAGAAGGCTTCTGCTTTTACCTTTGACTGCTAGGAAGCAAAGCCAACCTCTAGCGTTATGTTGTATGTTTTACAACCACATTCCCAGAAACACGGTCCTCATTTTCATTTTTATATTTTCTTTCATTTCACTACATGCTCTCATTATATTTCCCATATCTCTCACAAAATGTCTCTTAAATGTCTTTTTTAATCAAATTAATACTTGGTCAACTTCTTCCTGTATTTTCCATCTGGACTCAAGACAACAAGATAACAAAAGGCTAAAAATGACAACTAATCCTATCAGTAGGTGTGTCTTACATAGTTAATCAATACTTGGAAAAACTACAATTCCTCTGAGGGATGATAAGGTAGACAGCATTGCCCTTAAGGTACCTACAAAGGGGCTGTGAAAGGAAATAAGACTGGTGCATGGAAAATAACAGCACATAATGCAAGTGTAAAGAGTTTTGATGATTAGTATTTCAGGTCAAAGATAAATCAACGAAGGCAGGAAGAGTTAAGACATTTTCCAAGAGGCAGGACTTGAACGAGTACTTTGCTTATGGAGAGAATTTCAGGTTGTGGGTTGATAAAACAAGGTCAAATGAACAGTGAGGAGTGGAGGTGTGGCGAAAGGGATCAGAAAGTTTAGGGAAACAGAGTTGAGTTTGGATCTTGAATCCCTTAACCTTATCCTTCACTTCTCAGAATCCTTTTCTTTTTCTGTAAATCAAAATAATATTGTCTAAGAAGTTTTAATTTTTACCAAAATTAGAGATCAGCTGTGTAAAACAGCTAGCACCATGCCTCACACATCTTAAGCAGCCACAGGTTAGCCACTGCTATGGCAATAGTGACAAGAATGGCGTTTACTGTCTTCAGGACACAGAGCGGGGGCAATGCATGAAGGCAGGCGGAAAGCACAATTACACAGTTGGGCTGAGGACAAATGATGGATCGGCTTGTGCGTTAGCAGATGACTTTGGATTTGATAGAAGAGGAACAAGTGAGCTATTTAGAGTTACTGAACAGGGCAGTGATGAGATGAAAGTAGTGTTTAAAGAAGATTAATGTGGCTGTACAGGAAGAGAGAGAGGGAGAAAATACTCCAGGCATGGACATTGACCAGAAGGCTGCTGGGGATCACGGGCACAAAGTGACAAAGCACGGGGTGAGGGAGATGGCAGGAGACTGTGGAGGGAGGCTTTGAACTACTGTAAACATCTCTTTACTTTCTTTGGAGAGAAGTGTGACGCTATACAGGGCAGGCACATAAGCCAAACATCAAGCTTAATCACAGTAATTGCCCAGTAATTGTCTGCTGTTGGTCTTTATCACCTGCTAGATTCTGAGCTCCAGTTGGAAAAACACCACTTCTGCTTTGTTCACCAGATTTCAAGCATGGAAGAGATACTTCAATCACATTTCAACAGTGAATAATGAACTAAAGGAATTTCGTTTCTGGAAAATAACTGAGTGGGAATATAACATTAATGACTGCCACAAATCGCTTACTGAGCACATTCTAAGCATTTTTCAGCAAAGTTTCTGTGCAGCAGAGACTAATATCTCCATTTCAAACTGATAAGATGAGGCAGAATCAGTTTATGCACTTGACCAAAGGTCCCTGGACTGGAAAATGGCAGAGGCAAAACTCAAACCTGTGCCTTCTGACATCAGAGCCAGTGTACTTGAGCATGGGCCTGGGACAAGAGGACCTGCTGTCAAAAAAGAAACAGAAGTAATGGAAACTTGGAAAAGTACTGAAACTTAAATAGACCTTGCACTTCTTAAACATTACTTTGGATCAGATCCACAGCTAAATATTCACTTTGGTTTAAGTACATAAGTGAGGTACCCATAGAGAGAAAGGAGACTCCCTAACCTCAGAGATATGACAGCTGAGGAGAGGAGAATAAATGTGAAAAGCAAAATAAGCACAAAAGACAACAGTGGAAATAGATTGCAAAGCAGCGATTGCTTAAGCGTACAGTGAGGATGCAGCAGTTTAAGAAGTGCTATGATTTGAGAGCCGACAGGAATGCTTTCATAGTTCTTTGTTCCTACGCTCCTCTGGTTTTTCTTTCTTCTTTCCACATTATGCACTTTCAATTCTACTTCTCCAGTATACAGCTGTATAAAATATACCAGCTCATCTCAAGTGTTTTATAAAATGCTCCCTTGCCAAGCATCAAGGACCCTTTAGAATAGATGTCTGGTGGAATAAGCGCACCACATTTCAGCAGGTGAAGTAGTGTTTTTGAAAATCCAGAGTATCTGTAGCTACACAGTCTACAGCTTCCACTCCCATAGAGAGTGTTGCCATGGCAAAGACAAGCCTGGGATCTTTATAACATCACCTGTCCTACAGAGCAAGCTTTTACACCACCAATGACTAAAGGCAGGACGTCCAGCTCTCTCGTCTTCTGCTCACCATGTCTGTCACCCAGCAGCTGCCTCTTCTCCTTGTTATCAAGGCACAGAAGGTTGAGGTTCATGATGCTCACGGGACCCAGAACAGTCTTGACATATGCAAGTCCTGGCAGTAGGTTTCCAGATAAGGCCAGAAGAGGCTATCGTTTCTTAAATGTTTACCCATGCCAGGTGCTGGAGTATGGACTTTTCTCACTGCTGTCTCATTTGATTCACAGGAACCCTAGGAGTGAATGTTTTGCTCAGGGTCCACTCATAAAAATGAGAACTACCCTAGATATTTCAAACCAGGGAGGTTAATTTAACAGGGAATTTATTACACATATTAAGTGGTTGAGGAAGAGAAAGAAAATGCTGAGGCAACCCAGGTGTTAGAAAATGTAAGAAGGAGCTGACTGTCCTCCAGCGGAGGCAGAGGCAGGAGTGGTTTAGTGGAGCCCAAAACTTCAGAGGAGGAGGACACCTCACACAGCTGCCATGCATAAGGGGCATGGAAGGCGCCTAGATACCAGGAAAGCAGAAATCGGGAGCCTTGCTTTCTGGGCTGTCAGAGAGGCAACAACAGGATCTGAAAAGAGGAAAATGGTCCTTTCTCCAATCTCCCATCTTTCAGTCTCCACTGGTGCCTCCCACTGGCAGACCTGGCTGGAAGCCAGCTATCCATGGAGTCTGAGAAGTGCCGTCCGCAGCGTTCCATCTCCAGCATTGTAGCATGGTATCAAAAAGGAAGGACGTCAAGATGAAAGGTGATCTGTAAATACACAGCACTGGCAGGTATCATACTTCCCTGTTTTACAAAGCGATGGCAAAAAACTAAGTTGCTTTCCCAAGGTTACACAGTTCGCAAATAGAGGGGACAAGATTCAGACTCAAATCTGTCACCACCTCTGTGCTGCTAATTACTGACCAACATTCCCTTCTCTGTGAGGCAGCCTTGGCATTTCAAGGCATGGTCAGATAATCATACTCCTTTGATGATGGCTAAGATTTTTTCTGATCTTAAGATCACACATTTTCTGTGTGATATGTTTTATGTTATGCCTTTACATGGATTAATTTAATTCTCACAATAATGCTATGAGTGGGTACTGTACAATTCTTAACTTTAGTGAGAGTATAACATGGTTATAAATAGCATGGGTCATGGGCTCTGGACTCTCCCTTTTTTGGGGGCTACTGGGGATTGAACTCAGGACCTTGTGCTTGCTAGGCAGGCACCAGAACCACTGAGCTAAATCCCCAGCCCAAGCTCTGGACTCTCAAATCCAATTATTATCCTTTACTAGTATGATTCATTTTAGGAAAAATATTTTACTATTGTCTACTTCAGTGTTCTCATCCGTAAAATGGGCTTATTAGTAGCAATTAGCTCAAAAAATTTAATGAAGGTTAAATGAGCTAGTCATATTAAATTTCTGCAACACCAAGTAAGTCTTCAATAACCATGACCTACCACTGTTGACTCCCTCTTGCAGGTGGTAAGAGTGGAACGCTAGGAAGTTAATTCAGAAAAACCTCACAGGCAATGAGAGGGGCTTACGTGGTAAACCAGAGTATTCAGACTATAAACCCTAACTACTTTGTGAATGTACTCAAATCTTTCCTACACATTTTATAAAGATTTCTAATCCTCATATAATGTTGTAATAATAATAATTCCTTCTATAGCACCTAACTTATGTGACCAATTATTCTAAGTACTTCACATGTTTTAACTTGGTCCTTAAAACTCTGAATTATGTACAATTGTTATCCTCAGTTTACAGATTAGGAGACTAAGATACTGAGATGTTAAGTAACTTACCACAGGACACACTGACAATGGTAGGGCTGAGCTTCTTACAGAAAAGCTTTCATTAGCTCTCTCTTATCAATCTGGAAAATAATGTTTGGCAAAATGACTAATGTCCAGAAAGGTGACTATACTAGACACTTTCCTGTCACTGAAATAAATTACCCAACACTCACAACATTTTGGCTGTTTCATTCCAGGGTTGGCTGACTCCTAGGTACAAAGTGCATGGTGGAAGGGCCTGAGCAGAGGAAAGCTGTTCAACTCATGGCAGCCAGGACACAGGAGAGAAAGGAGGAGCCCCAAACAAGAAGGCACCCTTCTAGGGCAGGCCCCAGTGACCCATCTCCAAACAAGTCCCACCTCCTAACAGCAAGTTACTCTAGTACCCCCATGATCCAGTCACCTTCCAAATACACGGGACACTGGGGGACATTTGAGATCTAAACCATGACAATGACTCATTCAAGGTCAAGGAGGAAGTGACTAGAAGGGCAGCAAATTTCTCTAGAAAGATCACTACAGCCTGCAACTTTCTTTGAGTTTATGTTGCTACCAAGTTCTCTGCTTAAAAATAAAGTCTCCCTCAGAATCACTAACACTATAGAATTGAATTGCTAATTCTATGAATAGAATTTTCTTTAATCCTGAATTTTTTATTATGTACCCTTTATTTTACTTCAAGAATTAGTATACATAGACCATGATTATACATGTCAGTGACTTTTTAAAAATATGACTTTAAAGATATTTACTTTCAGTTAATGTTTTTCCTCAGCTGATTTTTATTGAGATTTTGTAGAAAGTGTAGAACATGGCATGGTTGGTATATGGACTATCACCTGCTAGATTCTCAAAGGCTGGTGGGACTTTCCAAGTGAAAGGTGTCAACAACCTTTGATGATTTTTAAAAATTTTTATTATTGTTTGATTGACAAATCCTAATTGTACAAATCTATGGTATCCTATGTGATATTTTGATATGTATATATAATGTAGTATGAATAAATAAAGCTAACTTACCTATCCAAGACCTCATACACCTATTATTTTTATGGTGAGGTATTTGAAATACACTGTGTTATTTTGTAACATACACGACCAGCCCGCGGATGGTGAGGACATCCGCCACGTGGAGACCTGCTCAGTCCCGCTCGCAGCGCCCCCCCC
>NW_004624742.1:28839770-28858702 GCF_000247695.1 Heterocephalus glaber
TATCTAAATATTAAGACAGAAACACTAAACTTGCTGGAAGATAAGTTAGGTAGAACTCTCAAAGACATTGGCATAGGAAAAGACTTTATGAACAAAACTTCAGTAGAATGAGAATTAGCACAAGGAATCAACAAAGAATCAACCTTCTGCACTGCAAGAGAAACCACCAACAGAGCTAAGAGACAAGCTATAATGTGGGAAAACATTTTAGCTACTGTACCTCAGACAAAAGACTATCTAGAATATATATATTCTGTATATATATTATATATTATATATAAATACATAATATATTTAAATATATATTAATATATTTAATACAAAAATAAATACATGTATTTTAAAAATATTTAATAATATATATATATAATATACATAAAGAACTGAAAAAAATCAGACCCCCCCAAATTTAAAGACCCAACTCAAAAATGGGCATATGAATTGAACAGAGATTCCTCAGTCAAAGAAGTAAAAGCAGCAAATAAACATATGAAAAAATGTTCAACATCACTGGTCATTTGAGAATGAAAACAACACTGAGATTCCACCTCACCCCAGAAAGAATGTCTGCTATTAAGAAATCAACCAATAACAAATGCTGGCAGAGGTGTGGGGAGAAAGGAATGCTTCTCCATTGTTGATGGGAGTGCAGACTGGTGCAACCATTGTGGAAATCAGTATGGAGATACCTCAAAGAATTAGGACTAGAGGTCCCATTTGACCCAGCTATTCCCCTGCTGGGTGTCTTCCCCAAAGAATTAAAAGAATCATACCACAGTGATATATGTGCACCCATGTTTATAGTGGCACAGTTTGTAATAGCGAAAGCTTGGAAACAGCCCAAGTGCCCATCAACTGGAAACTGGATAAAGAAGAGGTGGGGTTTTTTTATAAAATGGAGTACTACTCAGCCATAAAGAATGAGAAACTAGAGTCATTTATAGCTAAATGGATGCACATAGAGGTGATACTCTTAAGTGAAATAAATAGGACACACATGTGTAAAACAAAATAGTTTCTCTGGTTGAGAAACTAAAAGTGTAAATAAGAATTTAAATGATTAAAATGAATAATTGATCATTTGAAATAGGAAGAAAAGGTCCAGAGGGGGAAGGTCCACAGGGGAAGTGGGAGGGAATGGGAAAGGAAAGAAGGGAAAGGGAATTATGAGAAAAGAAAATAACAGAAACAAATCTTTGTAAATAGGGAAGGGTGGATGGGGTGAAGGGAGGACAGAGACTGGGGATTAATAAGAACCAAGATGCATCATGTTCAGGTACAAGCACCCAATGGTAAATGTAAATGTATTGTATACCTAAAATGTACCAATAAAAGAAGTTAAGCAAAAAACTTATAAATTTATGATTGACTATAATCACCTCACCATGCCATAGATCTGAAAGTCTGTTCTCCTTGTTATATGAAAATTTATATAGTTTGATCAATACCTCCCTCATTTCCTTCCTTTTCTTCACCTCCGGCCTCTGGAAGTCATCATTCTCCTCTCCACTTCCAAGAACTCAAGTTTATTAGATCCCACAATGAGTGCTACTCTGCAACATTTTTTTCTGTGTCTTGCTTATTTCACTTAGCATAATGTACTCCAGGTTCACTCATGTTGTCACAAATGACAGGATCAGCACTTTTTAAAGGTTGGACAGTAGTCAAATAGTGTGTGTGTGTGTGTGTATGTGTGTGTGCATGCTTGTGTGTGTCTCACTTTTTCCATATTTATTTATTCATTAATGGACACTTAGAATATTTCCATATCTTCACTGGTAAAAAGAATGCTGTTTAGAAAAATGTTGTGTAATGTGTACATTTTTGTGTATTTCCCAAGATTTTTGTTATTTTTATTTCATGCCATTATGATCCAAAAAGATGCTCCATATGACTTCGGTGCTCGTAAATTGGCTCACATATGTTTTGTGGTCTAACATATGATCTATTCTAAAGAATGTTCTTTATGCTGTTGAGAAGAATGTGTTCCATTGCTATTAGATAGAATGTTCTCTGTATGTCTGTAAGGCCCATTTGTTCTAAAACGTAATTTAGGTTTAGTGTTTCTTTAATAGTTTTCTGTCTAGATAATCTTCTGTTCCAGAGTGTGGCATAAAGTTCCCCTACTGCTATGGTATTGTAGTCCATCTCTCCCTTCAGATCAGTTAGTAATTGCTTCATATATTTAGATGTCCTGATGTTTGGCGCATATATATTTATAATTGTTATGTCTTCTTGGTAAATTAATTAATCTACTATTATCTAATGGCTTTCTTTGTACTTTTTCATAGCTTTAGACTTAAAGTCTCTCTTATATGGTACAAGTATAGCTACTCTTACTCTCTTTGAACATTTGCATGGAATGCTTTTTTTACATCTCTTCACTTTCAGTTTTTGTGTTCTCAATGACAAACTGAGTTTCTTTGGCAGCATTTAGTTGGATCTTATTTTTTTAACCCATCTTTGCTAATGCTTACCCATTCAGCCATTCTATGTCTTTTATTGGAGAATTTAATCCATTTACATTCCAGATAATTATTGCTACATAAGGACTTGTGGCTGCCACTTGGTAATTGGTTTCATGGTTGTTTTGTAGGTCCTACAATTCTTTCTCTTTTTCTCTTTTTTTGCCAAGAAACTTGTCTTTCTAAAAGAACGTTTCAATAAGTATATACTTCTTTGTTCAAAATTATTTTCTACCATCACTTTATAAATATTGTTTTTATTTCAATTGCTCCTGTTGAAAAATCTGCTCTAGAAGATTGCTGTTTCCTCAAATGTTGCCCACTAAAGGGAATTTCTCTTCCTTTTTCAGATATTTTAGGAGTTTTTAAAATCAATCTTTGGTTTTTAGATACTTTACTTTTATGTGCCTATTTATTCTAATTAGACTTTGTAAGATTATTTGAATATATGGATTAATGGTTTTAGTTTTGACTTTCTTCTTGTCTTCCTATCTTCCTTTCCGGTTTGATGGTTTTCTATGGTTGTAACCTTTATTTTCTGTGGTTGTATGCTAATTTCGTTGCTACTGTTATTGTTGTTCAGAACTGGATTTTCTGAATGTAATTAAGAATTAATTACATACTAGATGCAAACCAATCTCAGTCTGCAGTAACAATAGAATCTTTACCCCTTGAAGACTAAACAGGGATTTTTAAAGAGGATAAACAAGAAATAGTACATTAAAAATGAATTTCCTTACATGGAGGAGAATATCATGGAGAAAGCTCTTGTAGGGTAAGCAATAACAATGAGTCAGGAAGATTATGCAAAAAGGAAGGAAGATTTAGAAGGTTTGTACTAAGAACTAAATGTAATATGGGAGACTTCTTTATTCTTTAAAAATTTATAACACTCAAATAGAGAAGAAAGCTAAACAGAGTGTACCTATTATACACAGTGAACACATCAGTGTTGCCTCTAAAATAGGCCCTTTCTATTAGCAGCTGGGGACACTTTGGTTTCTGTATTTCCCACTATATTTACATCTTCTATCATTTTTATTATAAGCTAAAGTTACCTTAGCAATAGAGTCCAAACATTAATATCTTTGCTAATGCTTACAATAATTATATTTTGAATTATACCCATAATATCAAGCTTCCTCTTTTTTGTTTTCCCTCACACAGTAATTTCAAGTAAGTTCAAATTTCAATTTCACTATCTTCTCTCTTACCAAAAATATAACTATACTTGGAGACTGGTTGGTTTTGTAGAAGTAACGATTGCATTTCATGTTATTTATTCTGTTTCAACACCATATATTATAGGCATGTTCTACTGTTAGTCTCATAGGATTTGGGGATCCTTGTGTTATGGTTCATATTGAAAATGTTCCCCCAAAGCCTTATGTGCTCAGAGGCAAGGCTTTCAGAAGGTGATTCGATCATGGAGTGCCCTTCTCATCAGTGGATTCATCCACTGGTGAGTTCCATAGCTGAGTGTGCTGGTGGGTGATGCAATCTGGTCAGAGCAGGTGGGTCCCTGGAAGCATGACTTGAAAGGCTGTGCCTACCTCACTAGCTCCTCCTTTTGCTCTCTGCTCACTGGCCACCATGACATGACAGCTTTTCAGCTGCCATACCCTCCTGCCTTTCTGTTTTTGCCTTGGAGCTGACTGGCCATGAACTCCAACTAAACAAAAACAAGCCTTTCAAACTTTAAGCTGTGGGTGTCCCAGAAACAAACAAAAAAAAATGACTATGAGAGATTTTGCTATCAGGAATGGGGTCATTTCTATGACTACCTAATTGTGTGTTTTAGAATCCTTTAAAATGGTCTACAGAAAGTGTTCAGAAAAGTTTAGAGATGCTAGCTAGAGAAGTCCTAGAATTCTGTAAACCAAGCTTGATGGGAGATATTGGTCAGAGCTCAGAACTCCAAAATGATGATAGAAATGCAGTCAGTAAAGGGCAGGCTCAGGAGGTTTCAGTTGGAAACAAGGATTTCATTCACAGCTGGACTCAAGACCACATATGTTATACATTGGCAGAATATGTATATGTTAATAAAGAAAATATAGAAAGCTTTCTTCTTACTTTTATGAAAAAATAAAAACACAATTTTATAACAAAATAATTAGAGGATAACAATAATTACTACATTGTGTACCATAATTTTATACATTTTACTCATGTACACAGACTGCACTAGACTGAGATTAAGGGTGGTAGATTAATTAATTTGTCAGAGAAGATTTCAAGACAACTCACTGTTCAGGGTGGTTTGGGTACTCTCACTGTTTTTTAACAAGATTAAAATTGAGAAACAGAAGCAAAAACCCCATTTAAAATGTTTTCAGCTTCCTCCCCAAAAAAGCCCCTACAAAGTTGGAACAGAGGAGAGCTTGGTTGCTAAATGAATTTAAAAGAAACAAAATACTTTACAACAGGAAAATAGGAAAGATGTCTTGAGGTCATCTTAGATATCAGCAAGATCCCACCCTTTCTAGGCTAAACAATACAAAAGTGAATGAATTTGCTTTGAGAAGAAATCTCCAGGGCATCCTGCTCCAAAAGGGCCACCTAGGGTGTTGATTTCTTAGGATTCACTTAGTGAATCCTTCATTTAGTGTTCACTCAACCAGGCATTGAAAGACTTCTGCAGTCATGATCCAAGAGGGTCTGGCTATTGCTCAAGCTGACAGCAGAAAACGGTGTCATCTATGTAGCACTGGTTTTATAGGAATGCAAAGTGCATTTTTGGGTCAGAGAGGCTTCCACCCAGATTTCAGAATAAGGCCTAGGAAGTAATGGCAAACCTTTTATAGCTTTCAATAATACAAAAAGCCTACTGTGGCATATGTGCCTTAGGTTCACCACCACTGGCCTAGGAGATTAGGCAGTGTGCCCCTGAGGGGCCAGTGTGTGAAGCTGTGAGAGTAAAACTGAAATTGTAGTGGAGACCCTGGGAAGTTGCAGAAGCCAGGAATGTGAAATATCTTCTGAGAAAAGCTGCAGGCAGTGAGCAAAGCCACTCCAAGAGAGAGACCAGAAGAACTGCAATCGGCAATGCTGAAGGGGCAGGCCCATTGAAGTTCACACCTCACAACAACTTGTCTCAGGTGCTGGACGTGGAACTGTAGGATTTAATGTTTGCCTTGTTGGGTTTCAGTCTTGCTTTGGTTCCATTCCTCTCTAGCCCCCATTTCTCCTTTTTGGAATGGAAATGTTTACCCTGTACCACTGTATGTTAAGAGTGTTTAACTTTCTTTTATTTTTACAGGGATTCACACTTAAGAGTTTGCCTTAAATCTCAGAGGAGACTTTGGACTTGGATTTTTTTCAGCAATGCTGGGACCATTAAAACTCTGGCAACTCTTAGAGAGGAACTAAATGCATTTTGCATAACGAGATGTGCATGAGTCTTCTGCGGGGGGTTATGGTTTAGATCAAGAATATTTTGGCTATTCTTTTTAAGATTATGAAACACAGTGTAGTAACTATTGTTATTCTATAATTATTTTGCTGTGAAGTTGTGTTTTAGTTTTTCATAGAAGAGTGTTTTTTAATATTTTCTTTATTAATATACATTTGCATTACATTAAAATAAAAATTAAAGACTGTTCCCCCAAAGCCTCATGTACTCAGGCAGGCTTTTGAGAAGATTATTGGATCATGGCGTGCTGTACTCATCAGTGATTCCTCCATCAGTGAGTTCAGGGACTAAGTGTGCTGTTGGGAAGAGAGACATGACCAGAAGTGGTGGGTCACTGAGGATACAACCCAGAAAGTACATTTCTCACCCTGGTTCCTCCCTTTGCTCTCTGCTTCCTGGCTGTCAAGACATGAGCAGCTTCTTATTGCTGTGCCTCTGTCTTTCCATTTCTGCCTTGGACCCAGTCAACCATGGACTGTAACCTTGAGTTAAAATACACCTCTCCTCGTTGTGGAGTTGTGGTGTCAGGTACCGTGATTCAGTAACGAGAAAGTGATTAAAACAGGTTGGTTAATAACACTTCAACACAATTTTCCTGTGAACCTGGAATAACACTGAAGAAAAACAAAATACTGTGGAATAAGAACATGGAAATATAGGCTGGTCAATGGTTTTCACTATTCTCAGAAATGCACCAAGAAAATAAAATTCTTTCAATAATGATACAGTATCCTAGACCTACATAGACTGATACATAGGATTTTCCAGAGCATACGATAGGGAAACATTTAGTGACAGAATAAGTCCTTGTTAGAATGAAAGGATTGCTCAAATATATAAGCACTAGAAAAATGTCATTTAAATTGTCCAACAAGGGTTATGATTAAAAATTTATTAGTATACATTTTTATGCTTATTTTTATTTCTTTGAAGAAAGGGTTCCACCTTGTAATTGGAAAGACTACTTCCTAACTTCATACATTTTATTTTAATAGAGTTCACACATGCTTCATTTAAATATTCTCATTCTCAATTCTCTCTCATTGCTGTTAATAATACTTCATTGTATTCTGTAAATTTCTCCTTGACATTTAGTGTCTTCAAATAATATTGGAGGGCCATTAACTCTCCTTTTAGTTTCTGCTCAGTCAAGCTGTGTATAATTAACTCCTTTAATGTTTTCTCTTAATAACTTCCTCCATTCTCTTAATCAGTTCGAAGTGCATTCTCTGAAGTTCCTTTAATAAACTGCATTTGTTGAGCTGTATCAAACATGCTGTACAGTTATACCACACAGACTATGTGAAACACATTTGATTAACTATTCTGCAGAGGATCCATGGGAGAATTTAGAGTGCCAGCAGGTCAATGTGTCATATTTCCAATGTAAACTCTGCAGGCTTCTAGGTGTCTAAAATACCAAGGATAAAGGATTAGAACCTTCAAGCAGCCCCAAGTCACTAACAAGGGCACCCACAACTCAGTGAGGAGGAGTTTTATACTATAAATAGTTACATTTTAATTAGAAATATCTGGAATCAAGAAAGACAAAGGGAAAAGAAAAGAGGCAGGAAAATACAGAAACTCAGTGAGTCATCAGAGCATACATGTTCATTCTTAAACCAGTTCAAAAAAAATTAACATTCACTGAGTGAGAAAGAGGCATAGCGCTCTGCTTGCAAAGCTTGTCACATTTTTGATCACCAGAGTTAACCCCTGTGACCTGAATGTGTCCAAGGTTAAGCCCTTCAAAGACAGCACATAAGCCTAGCCTAAGTCCCCAGTAAGGGCCCTGAAGTCTTGAGCATTTCTGGAATGAACAAGTGAAAGGAGGTGTACCTGGCAGGTGGTGGGACTGAGTCACATTCCTTCTTTTACTACCCGTCCCCAAAGCTGGAAGTGACCCCCATTCCAAGAGAATAAATGTAACCTTTGATCAAAGTTATAATGCAGTTCTCCCCCTACTAGAACCTCTCTTTTGTTATGTGTTTTTAATACCAGGACTTGTGTTAGTCTGTGTTACAGAAAACAGAAAAGATCAAATCTAAAAATCTATTGACAAGATTTAACGTACAGCCTAAGATAATGCTAGAAGAAAAAGATCACAATTCTGTACAAGATGAATTGGCCAATGAACACCACCGCAGGGCAGAGAAGGGAGAGCGAGCTGACTCTGACCGGATCCTAAGGCCTAAGTAGATCCTGCCTAGGTGGAGAGAAAGAGGAGGGGCAGGAACACACATAATGGAGCAAGGCGGGTAGGGGAAGAAGCTTCACCCCAAGTACGGAGTACAGGGCCAGCCCTGCAGTTCCCTGGCCATGCAACCTTGAACAATTGTCCATTTCTGCTGTTTAATTTCATCTTTGGTAAAATGAGAATCACAATAATAGCCAACTGTGCTGAAGCCATACTAATCCTCACAAAATCCACAACTGGGTACCATTAAGAGAAACAATTCCTACAAAATACTTAGAACAGTACAGAGCATGTAGTAATCATTAGAACAGGTTAGGTGTGACTACAGGCACTGTTGTCACCATTTTGAAGATAATCAAAATGAGGCACGTAGAGAACTGTTATTTGATGAAGAGCGCACAAATCATAACTGGCAGAAGCAAGATTCCCATCAGGAAGTCTGCTTCTAGAGTCCACATAATTTCTTCACCTTCTGTCTTTAATCATAAGGTAATATCCTTGCCAAGTATCTGACCTGTCTTAAGTACACAGAAAACTTTAAATATTAGTGTTTGTTCTACTGTCAGAAATATATGCAAGAACAGACAGATATAATTCATTCATTGTGTTAACCAAAATTTGGAGAATACCCACATGTATTTGGCAGAGGACTTAGTTCTGGGGTCATAATTATACATAGAACATGATTCTTACTTATGAGAAGCTTATGATATACAAAGAAAGTCAACTTGAAAAATAAGTAACTGAAGTACTTTGAGAAGTGTGCTACGGGAATGATGGCAGTGAAATTATTCATTGAATTGTCATGAGAACTAAATTAATTTGACCTATGTTAAATGCAAATGCTTAGATCAGTGCCTAGACCACAGTAGTTAGTCTAAATGCATTAGCAATTATTGAGTTCATTATTGACATAATCCTCTAAGCAGTGTGATACTTACAAGGAAAAAGCAAGCAGGAGTAGTCAGTTGAGACCCCGACTTGTTTTGCTTGGCCCACAGAATATTTATTGTTTTGTTTTATTTTAAATGTAATGAGTTTCCAAGATTTAAAAGTTAGATTGCATGAAAATTCACATTTCCAGTGTTTCCTTAAAAAATCTAAAAATGGGCAAGTATATTTGTTCCTGACAAACATCAGTAAGAGCAGATGTTGAACCAACTCAAATGGCTTGGCTATCTCTTCCCATTATATGGTGTCAGAGATCTACTGGGAAGCAGCAGGACCAGGTCTCCCACTATACAACGCCTCATAAAAAAGGATGGCATGAGACACGCAGATGCCCCCCTTTAGATCTACCCCTTTCCTAAAAATTTACCTGCAGGATTATACTTTGGCAACTTATGAATAGTATTTTTTCCATTTTCATATCTAAGAGAATATTACCAAATATCTGTGGAATATTATTGGGCTAAAAAAAATAAATACAGATGCATGCTAGGACATAATGAAACCTTGGAAACACGTTGAGTTAAATAAGACAGACACCCAAAGCCACACATTTTACCCTCCCATTTATAGGACTGCCCACCATAGGCAAATTCATAGTGACCGCAGTGGAAAGCAGACCAGCATCTGCCAGAGACCTGGCAAGAGGAAAATGAGGAGTAGTGGGCTTGATGGCTATGGATTTCTTCTTAAGGTGACGAGAACATTCTGAAACTACTCAGTAGTGATAGCTCCAGAATACCGAGAATGTACTAAATGCCACTGAATCACACATATTGAAGTGGTAAAAATTGTAAATGTTACACTGTGTCTATATTCCCACAATTTTTAAAAGGCATGGTTTATAAGACTTTGGTTCTCAAAGAACAGGAGATTTGTTCTCTTTTGTCAACATATCTTTATTCAGTAAGCTTTTCTTAAACAAGTGAATGGCTTAATCAGAACTAGAAGAATGGATAGCAAGTAATGATGAATAAAAGCAAGCAAGGCCTGATTACTTTTCACAAAAGGCATTGATGCTAACATTTTTCTGACCAGGAAAACATTTGAGTTTGTTTTCCATTATAAATGCACACAAAAAGTTTTAAATCAAATATCTTCTAAGTCCTCTTCTGATGATAGAGCAATGAGCAATCATCTCTCCAGAACCTTTCCAGACACAGACAGTGAGTCTGAAATGGGCGGAGGTTCTCACTTCACATGCAGGCACTGTTTATGACTGACTAATATGCCCACAAAATATAGGGAATGATAAATAGCTCTAGCCTTGAGTTTCCCTACTCTGCACTGAAGCCCGCTCTTCACTTAAAAGACAGCTCTCATACACCAGGTCGACTCTTTCTTGTAATAAATATCCCTATATCTTTCTGCCTTTTCTTCCTGCTGTATGGTTGCTACAACATTAAGTCATACACTCTTTTCTCTCTCTCCCTGACCCTGCCTTTCTCCATGGTGTTGATGTCCTTAGGGTCAGCAACTAAAAATAAGGTGATTTTGAAGTCAGGAAAAGGAAGAAGGAAAAAACAAAAGCAAAGTTTTTTGTAAATAGGGAGGCATGGAGGGGTGGAAGGGAGGGAAGGGAAATGGTGAAAAAGAAGAACCAAGACATATCACGTACAGGTACAAATTCCCAATGATGAGTATGATCGTAGTGTATACTTAAAATGTACCAATAAACTTAATAAAAAAATAAAATTAAGTTGAGTGCTCCAAATGTGGTCATGCTATGCCAGAGAAGGAGTCCCAGAGTTCAGGAAACTTCCACTGATGCAGTTTAAACTTAAAATTGCTTTGGGGAGAACCATGCTATCTGATGTCCTTTTGGGGTTTGTGGCCATATAAAACATGAAGGCATCTGCAAATAATTTTTTTTCAAAAAGTACAAGGGGGAGACAAAATTGCACCACAGGTGCCTCATCATATTCCAAGGAAGAAACTGAAGGAGAAGAGAGGAGTAAGTCTGGGGAGGCTGCAGAAGGAGGAGGATGTAGGATGTTGGGATAGAGCTGGGCTCCGAGGACTGTCAGCACTCAGGCTCTTCGTGAGTTCCCTAGTTATGCTGACCTCTTACAGCATTTCATACAGTATTGAGCCTTTATCATCCAGGTAATATTCTAAAACTAGTTAACACTGTCACATTGACTTCTCACTGCAATGCCATGAAATAGGCTTGCAGAAATGAAGGTGCTCCCCCAAATGATGCAGAGCCTAGATCAAACATAGATCTGCTTAGCCCCACTCTGTGGCTGTTCAATGCTAGGTAAGATTGTGAAGACAGGTACCCAGATGTGCTGCAGGAGGGTCCAGTTCTCTGGAACTCCAAACTCAGACCAGGCACAACAAGACCCAACCCCTGTTCCAGAAACGCCTGAGGTCTGCCAGGACCCATCGTCAAACCAGAGCAGGGGCATTGTGAAATCAGTGCACAACAGTAAATATTTTTCTTATAAGGATGTGGCTAATTTTCAAAAGAATGGTAAAGATTAGGTATAATTTATGTCAGAGAAACAGGACTGTTTTGTTTGCTTGGCAGTTTATTTCACTTTCAGCCCCAGCAACGTTACTCTGATTTCACAAATGTCCATTAGATGCCTTGGCTCTGTGCTTTCATTTCTAATATGCCAAATATTATACTCAATTTTGTGCTTGTTTGCCTTCCTCCCCCTCTAGAGGACAAAACTTCAATATGTATCTTGAATATCCCTAGATCCTAGCAAGGTACCTAAAATACTGCAGGTATTCAGGAAATTTTTATTGTATGCACTTCAATAGCCTCACTGTAGCCATTTTTTTTCCTTTTCTGTGGAAAGACAGAATCCCAGTGAGTTTGCCACCGGGGAGCCATGTTGAAACACATCCTTGTTTAAGCACCAGCATTCTGAAAATGGCCATTTCACTCTACAAAAGGGAAGGCTTCACCGTCCAACTATTAAATAGATGGAGAGCTACCCGCATGTTTCCCCCAGAAATGTTAACTCTACAAACTAAAATTGGCAAAAGCATTTTCATAATAGTATTACTCTCAGAGAGACACGAGAAAATGTCCACAACACCAGATGGAAAATATTAGCACTAAGAAAAGATAAGAACAGTCTCAGTCAAATGACTGTAGAGGAAGCCAAGTCTGCTCCTTCACTTAGAACTGATTTGGATTTACGTCTTTTGAGGGGAAGGTTAATCTTTCTACACAGGCTCCATGGGATTCAGTGGGGTCGAGAATATTTTTTATAGGAGAGGTACACAGTGAGATATTGGGCCCCCTAGGCAGCGTGAGCTCTCTAGCTGTGGATATTTATTTGTACTGGCTTAGGAGTTGGGTAATACAGATGAGGGTGTTGGATAAGGAATCCTCAAGCTATGCTACGGGGACAAATAGGAGACCTGGCTTCTTCATGCCACCAAACTTCTTTGTGCCTCAGATGCTCCCTTCAAAATGAAAAGTTGTCCCAGTCCACCAGTAGGTTCCTCCTACCTATAAAGTTGTATGACCTTCAGAAAATGAGAGGACTTCTTAGTTGTCTGCAGAGTATGAAATATCAACACACTCTATCTTCCTAAGGTTACGGAAAACACACAGTCTTACAGCATCAAGGAGGCTTTTCCTGTAACCTACTTCTTAAGACAAAAAAGACCCGTGATAATCAGGTGCATAGCATCCACAAGAGATCAACATGCCCTTTTTCTGGAATGCTAGACTCTGGCCACTATAAAAGGGGAAAGCAATTCTCAAAAAAAGGCAACACCCTCTCAGTGTGACACTTAAGGTATATATGTATTTGGAAGGAAACCATGTATTTTCAGTGAGCCCTTTACATTTCAGTATTCCATGACTGAAAAGTGGGGAATTGTTTCAGGATATATTATCAAAAGTATTCTGCAGAGAGAACTTTAAAACTGAATCCTACAAACTTATAGGCAACACTAACATTTAATATTATGCAATTAATTCAAATTTATATAGGATACGTGTCTGTATACATGCGATGATTTGGGATTCTGTAATCTCTATACATTTCAGAACTAAAGACACAATGTCCTTGACAGTAATTCTTTTATGTTTCTTTAGTAAGCAGACTCCCAAAAGAACCAAAATGAAATTCTACACTCAGAAGAGATCTCACATAAAATGAGTCTGTAGAAAAGTCGGGCCTGCTTTTAGTGTATTATATTTGCAATGATCTTCTTAGTATTTATAGAGCATTTTTTCTTCTATTTAGTGCAAATTAAAAGCAATAACTGAGAAAAAGAAAACATGGAAACAAAGTCTTTGTAGATAGGGAGGGGTGGAGGGGTTGAAGGAAGGGCAAGGGGAAGGGGAAAAAAATAAGAACCAAGATGGATTATGTAAAGGTGCAAATTTCCAATGATGAATGTCATTATATTGTATACCTTAAATTTACCAATGTAATTAATAAAAAAGCAATAACTTAAGTTTCATTAAGAAAAATGGCATTATTAACATTATATACTCTCAAGAAAGTAAATTAAAGAGATCCACATTTACAAAATAATGCTTCCATAGCATATAAGATGAATATGTCATATTTGTAAATGAATTTTTAATTATAAAAATGATGTTTTACATAATCAAAAACAAAGAAATCCCCATAGATATAATTTACTAGGGTCTGAAAAAATGTTCTTAAAGCCATAGGAATATTAAAAAGTAAAGACCACCAAGGTGTACCAACTTTGGACTATTCAGTTATTCAGCTAAAATAAATAAGAAGGTATCTCTTCAAGTGTCTCTAAATGCCATGTTTCCATGGCAACTATCTCTTCTCTTTCCTCCTTCTTAATAAATTTGTCATTCAGCATCTCATGATAATTTCTTCCATGGCAATGTGAAGTTGTCCACTTTTTTCCCCACCCTAAATCTCTACCTTCCCCAGAGGTACAAAAATACAGACTTTCTCACAAAGATGTATTTGAAATAGGGAGCGCTTTGGGACAATAATTAAATGGTTTCTTGTCACTTTGCGTCTCACTTTACTGCCTTCCTACACAGTGGACTTCTCCCTCTGCCATTCTCCTCTCCCCTGACACTTTTCTTTTTCTCCCCACCTTGCAAATCTGTCTCCTCCACCCTCAAAGCCTTTCCTCTATGCAGTTATGGACTATACATAGTAATAAGAACACTCGTATATTCCAGCCAAAAGTCGCAACAGACATTTTCCTCCTGAGGAAGAAAATGTGCACAGACAAATTAATCCGTCTAGCTCACCACACTGACCAAATGCCTGCCCTGTGCACCACATGTGATTACGGGGGCAGCACTTGCAAAACAGAACTCACAATCTCCTACGGGTGTGCAGTCAGGAAGCTGATGTCTGCAGAGTAACAAGTGTACAGAAACACTGGGTACAACCTGATCAAGGTTTCACAGCCCCACTGGGCAAACAGACTTACAAACACATAGCATGCACACACATGTAAATACAAATGTAAGGAAACATGAAATAAATATTAAAAGAGGTTTGCACAAATATTTAAAAGGGAAAAGAGTGATGTTTTATGATCATAAATGCATAAGGTAAGACCCCAAATGCAATAGAATTCCACCCAAAATGGTTTAAAGGAGAGAATACAAGATAGGGGTTATTTATAGAGTTAACATTTGACTTTCTCCTGGAAATGTTTTTCTGACCCAAACCCTCACTGTTACCCTAAAATGAAGGTTAAGTTAGATGTCACATTTTGTGTCCCATGACACTGTTATATAGCCATGACGCCACTTACACTGCACTATGAGATTTTCTTTTTTATTTCCTCATTAGGCTTTAGTTCTTAGAATGGAGGGAGTAAGGCAATTTCTTCTCCATACTGCTACATTCCAAATAGAGTATGCCCTCGGTAAATGTTTAAACTCTACTAGGAAAGATCATTAGCCTATCTAGAAATTAATATAAAGAGAACTAATTGTAGCAAATGCTAAAAGCAGAAGTAAAAATATGCAATGGAAGAATTGAGAATAGGAATTAATACTGTGATGATCATGAAAATTGTCTTATTGGATGGTGGCAATGCCAGTTGCACTTTGGAGTTTGGTTAGGATTTTATCACACAAAGGTTAGGAACAAGGGGTATTTCAGAATGGAAGGAATATCGTGAGCTGCACCGTGGGAACGGGAAAGAAACAGGATGCTCAGAGAAAGATACGCTTCATTGGATGCTGAAGACATCATCATGGGAGTCAGGCCAGAAAAGCTGATTGGGGCCCTGGCTCTGAGAAGACAGCTGAGACATTTCAGTGACCAAGTGGACACAGACAATTAGGAACCTTGTAAGGGCAGAACAGGGAGTGAACACAGTCTCCAAACAGAAATAAGATTGTCTGGAAATTATTCCTAGAATGGCTGCATTCTGTTCCACCCATTCCTCATCAGAAGATTCCCACTGCTTTTATCAGTGAGACATCTATCTGGTCTTTGCACCTATATCTGCGATTCAAAGTTGTATTTAACTCTAACCTCTTATTTTAAAATAGAATTCTTCTAATTCAGGACTTTAGTAAGGAAATATAAATCTTAATTCAAAGTGACTTAGCCACACTGCAAGGTGAAATCTACCTACAGAACACATATCTACACACTTCAAACCCTAAATAATACGTCATTCTGGTCACATTGATCAAAACAATGCAAAATGTCTATGTCCTGACCCGCTTTGGGTCCTTCTCTTTTTGTGATTCAGAATTAGCCTTCTTCAACGTCTCATTATATTCTATATCTTCTTTCAGCTTATTATATTATAACATGTCACAATATAACGTGTTTTAGGGAATATATTTAAATAAGAGTCATTTTCTGTTTCTTCATCTGCAATTGTTAAAAGCGTATTAGTTAATATAACAAAGCATGTCTTATGTCCTCAACCCAGCAATGTGAGTTGATTACCAACCATAAAATTAAGTTAATTCAGTAAGGGAAAAACATGACATAAATCCCAATTATAAGATCAATTTCAAATTCAGAAAGATTAAAATATAAATTTTGAGAACAGTAGAGTTTTTTCGATTTAAAAATACAGAGCCACTGCTTTCGAAATCATTCCTTCATCAGCTTTGTTTCTATAGTTCCAGCGATGGTCCAGTTTTAATAACTGCTCCACAAAGCTCCAAGGAAGTCTTCTGAACTCAGATGCATGCTTCACAAAATTCTGACTCTTTCCCTGTTCCTTGGGAATAGCCTCCCTATACTGAGCTGTGTATTTCTGCTCTGTGCTTTTTACTCAGATTCCTTCCTGTTGCGCTCTACTCCTGGTTTTGCAGCGAACAAGAACAATTATCCATACTGCCTCCAAGGCCCTAGCGTTTGGTTACTGTATCTGACACATCTCCTAGCTCCAGCAACTGAAGTTTTATTTCTGTATGTAAATATTATAAAATAAAAATAGCAGTTACGATGCATTCAACAATGTGAGCTGAACCAAAACATTACATTCACTATCCTGCTAAATTTTCGGAATAATCTTACAAAGTTTGTATTATTTTTTATATTCAACACATATGAGAACTAGGTCTAATATCAAGTAGTGTGACAAAAGTCACCCCTAGTTAGGAGTCAGAGCTAAGATTCATATTTAATGTTAGCTGGGAAAGGTGAATAAAAGCTGTAAGATAAAAATCATTGACAAGCAAAAATGGATAGGAAACAATAACTTTTTAGTAAGAATGAAAAAAATCAAGTGCTTTTTATGTACAAAATTATATTCTGCAGATTTTAAGGAGTATAAGAATCCTCCTGAAATGAACCATTTTTATTTACATTTTTCTGAATGTTGACACATCACATCTACATTAACATTTCAACAAAGCTAGTGCCAAAGTGTGGTGGTTAAAAGCAAAAGCAAATCAGCTTTGTTTACTCAATAGAAATAATACCAATCATGTCGCACTTACATTGTTGAAAAATAATTTATCTTTGAACACTTAGAAAATTTGTGTAATGAATACTGCTCTCCAAATCCACAAAGCCTCAGGGCAAGCTTTTTCTTTGCATGTAATCAGTGATACAAAAGTGAATTTAGACAATAATATACTAGAAAACAGATTAAAAGCACATTACAACAATGGTTCTTACAACAAAATAAAAGATAGTTGAATGTGTTCAGTACACATCTCTGTCTGAATCTCACTATTTCTATATGACTCTACAATGCATTACTCTAGGTAATGAGGGTGCAGGTGGGGACGGGGATTATCTCATTACTAAGAATAACAAAATTAAGTGTCTGAGAATACTCATTACAGGAAATTAAAATTAATTGCTTGTTAAGGATTAGACAAATAAATGATCAAATTATATATATTCTTTATGCATACAAATGCATACAAATTACTTATATATTTTTAAACAATTTTTCATTTCTGAAAGGAAAAAAAAGAATACTCAAAAGAAGATTGGATGGGCTATTTAAAATAACAAGAAATAGATGAAATTTTCCTAAGTTAAAAATCTATTGTTAAAACACTTAGCCTACAGGTGACACAAAGATATCCACAGGGCTTTTTGTACTGAGTAAATTATAGTAAAACCCTAACACTTAAATGAGATCTTAGCATTGGAGTTTACATATGAATTTGGTAAACATATAGTAGAAACATGTGATGCTATTCACTGATTTCTACCTCTTTAAAACTACATTGTACAAATGGACAAAACACTAGAATAAGAGTCTGAGAATGAGTCTTCAATCTGCACTCTGCTACTGACCAACTTGATGACCAAGAAAGGCCTGATTTTGATTCTTCTTCTGTGAAGGAGGGGGTTGCCGTAGAGTCTTTTCTAACACTAAGATTCTGTTATGGTTTATTTCTAGATATCCTCCCAAAGCATTGTGCACTCACAGATGAGGCTTTCTGGAGGTGACTGGATCATGGGTATGTGATATTGGATGAAGGATGTGATAACCAAATCAGTCCGCTGATTGATTTAGCATAGTTCTGGGTGTGGATAACAGAAGCCTCACTCTGGGTGTGAGTGGTACCAACCAATAGGCTTGTAGCCTGAATGGAATAAAAGGGAAGGGAGGCTTGCTGTTTGCTTCCTCCTGCCTAACCTGCCATGGACTGGTTCTCTTCTGTGATGCCCCTCTGCCATACTGTCCTACCTTGCGGCCAACTATGGACTGAAACTTCTCCAAATTTTGAGCTTAGATGAACTTCTCATCCTTTAACTTTGGATGTCAGGTATTTCTTTCTCATCAAGGAAAAAAGTAAGACAGATTCTATGATTATAGTATATTGATTATATTGATTACATATATGATTGATATTCACTATAGAGAATATCAGAGAAGTATAACAAAAGTATGCATTAAAAAAGATTTACTAAAACAAACAAAAATAACATATAAAAATGACAATTAGGACCAGATAATCCGGCTTTGTTTTATTTTCTTTGTCTGTAGTTATAAATCCTAGCTTATCAGCTATTTCCCAACCACGTGTTATTCTAAATAGCTTGCACATACATTATTTCTATATAACTACATCCACTATTAGTTCATCAGTTCCAAAGCATACATTTTTCCCACAATTTAAAGCTGTTAAAATCAAGATGCTACTTCAAATTGAAGGCTATGTATATTCAATGATACATTTTGCTCCACTAAATATTTTGCTCCAGGAATGAATGGATAGGTGAAATAAAAGTTGATGTAAACTAGGAACATATTAATTTAAACCTTTGATTTCATTTCTACTAATGACACTACAAATAATTTATTTGATGTTTAAAAATTAATAGACTTCACAGACCATAAGAAAGCCAAAAATTCATTTGGAACAAAAAGAGAACTAGAATATAAAAGCAATTCTAGACAACAAAGACAAGGTAGGGGGTATCACAATCCCCAACTTGAAACTATACTACAAAGCTACTGTGATAAAAACAGCATGGTACTG
>NW_004624742.1:28874950-28894248 GCF_000247695.1 Heterocephalus glaber
CACACACACACACACACACACACACACACACACAAACTGGGAATCGAACTCACAGATTCCAGCTTACCAGGCAGACGCTGCACCACCGCTGGGCTACACTCTCAGCCTTGATCTACCATTCTCTACCCTTCAAAAAGCTATAGAGGAAATTATTCTGCTCCCCAAGGCGACCACAGTGGGTCTATACTCTCAGCAATGATTGTAAGTACACCAAGAAAGAAATATTTCTTCTGTTTGATCCGGATTAAACAAGCACAATGCGCTCTCTAAGTTATCTAAAGCACTGAATTTTCTATCAGAGTAGGATGACTATTCCCTGAAAACTGTCCCCACCAGAAACACCAGAAGCCATTTATATAAATGTATCTATTTATGAAGTTTCTATTTATGAGTTTCTACAGCATCCCAAGTCCAAGAGCATTTATAAAAATATTAGCGCTTTCGATTTGGGAGTTTATCAAAATCAAGAATCAAATCTTCACTAATCTCATCATTTCCAAGTTTTCCAAGGGGTCATTTGAACTCATTGTAGTCGTTAGATTCCAAGGCAAAGTCATTTGGTACACAGAGCCACACGAACCATTCTTCAGTATGCGGCTGAACTTTGATCCCTATGTGACATTATATTTTGTCACCACTGAAGAGCAAATTATTAGAAAAATCTTCACGTCCTTGGTCAGGAGTGCTCTCCTCCTTCCACTCTCAGCCCAGCTGAGTCCTGCATCCTCTCTCTCCGCGAAGCCTTTCCTACACTTTCCTGGTTTGGCCACACCACCATTTTACATTTTTCTGACAGAGCTGTGCTAGTTCTTTGCACATTTCATGAACACAATTTTTAAAAGATTATTAAGCAAATAATCATCTGGAGGGCAGGGACTGGATGACTACATCTCCTGTGATGCACGAATGGGTGAAACGTCGAGCAGAGCAGGCCACGGAATTGAGTATCAAAGAGGGTACAGCTCCTTCAGTATAAGGAAGGAGGATTAAAAAAGCTGGAGAACCTGTCAGGATTTTGGCTGTGATAATGTAAGAAAGCACGATGAGGACAATGGAACACTGCTCACAAGGTCCACCTGGAAGTCAGCACCTAACTGAGGGTGCTGTTGCAGACACGGCTGCCTCATACCATCCCACGGAGTAAGTGTGCTCTGCTGGTTGGGCCCGTGGTGGTTCAGAGTCGCTTTTGTTCTCTAGGTACTCATAAAGTGTGTTTTCCAAACTGAGAGATTCTGAGAATGCGTTGCAAATTTTAAACTTAAAACAAAACAAAACTAGAAAATAACAGTGGCTTTCAACCTTAGTTTCCCAACAGAGTAAACTGAGGAGCTGTCAAAAACATACCACAGCCCAATGACCACTTTAGAACAATTACATAGAATCCTTGAATAAGAGACCCAGATCCTAATAAACACTTTTTTAGAATTTCCAGGCAACTCTAAAGAACATCTAGAATTTAGAGTCACTGAAATAAATACCACCCATCTTCTCTTCTTGTAACATTTTGACCTCACAACTGAGTAAGAAACTAAAGACACATCACCATGTTCAGTTTTGTGATGGTTTTAGTTGATGCCTTTCAAATACTCATTGTCCAAAACCACTAGAGTTCAGAGTAAACATTTACCAGGAGGTGTCTGGGTGCCAATAAGCTCACAAGGTCTTAGCTGGCCAATATTTTAATAAGATCAGAACAGTAACAAACTGGACCAACAGAACCATCAGATCCTGGGCTGTTTACTTGGGAGGATTGCCAAAACACCCCCTCTTTATTCATCACCCGGCAAAAGATCTCTCCTGGAGTATGATGATCCATACAAATAAGCATGTTCTCTGTGCTGAAGATGGCATGTGAAAGAGATCACAATGAATTATACAAACGGTCAACAGCTTTAGATATGCTACTGAATCTTACTCAGCTTTGTAATGGATAACACATTACAGGCACTGAAAGTTTCTTTTTTAGAAAACAGGTAAAACAAATCAAGATTTCCATAAAATCTTACTGCTGAAGCATCTTTGAGAGTTAGCTTGTCCAACACCTTAAATTCTACATACGGTTAATATCCTGTTGTGGGATACATCCTAGATAGCTGTCAGTCCTCTGCTTAACACTTCTCATGGGGAACAAAACCTCCAAGTGCCACCAGTTCCACTATAATCTCTATTTGCTAGGAGGCTCTTTACTAAAGCTTAAAGAAATTTCCTGCTCCTTCTACATTTCTTCCTTCTAATTCATCTGAAGTCATGCAGAACAAGTTTAATTTCCTCTGCCATCTGAGAGAACTTTCAGTTCTTAGAAGACAGCTATCCAGAACCCTAAAACTGACTCCCTGGCCATGCTACTACTGCACAGAGTACTGTGTTAATTTAGGAGTCATAGCTATTACAGCTTTCACAATTAGCACCTACTTTTCTACTGTAAAGCAGAAAACTGTTTTGTAAAGAAGTTTGGAGCACTCCCTGCTTTTTATTTTAAGGAAAATATTATAGTGTTTGGGTTTGCTTGCTTGAGTAAAATTATCACTTACAATGACTCAGGATATAGAATATTAGTACTTTTCCAATGCTAAAATGGCAAAAGTATTCAACATTTTGCAAAACTAAATGAATAAGCAACCTCCCATCTCTGCTCTCAAAACAAGCCAAGGCCTCTTTGGGGAGCTAAATAGGATCAGTTTTAAATGGCTTCCATGTGAACCTCACAATTATGTCCCTCTCTCCCTGGAGATAATTAAGAACTTTGAAAACAGATGCTTATGTGCAGTGAGAAGATACTGAAAATTTCTCCTTTTTTGCTAACACAGAGTTTATGGTTTTCTTGGTGGGTCAGCTTAAAAGAAATAAAAAGATTCAGCAGATTACTTGGCAATATTAACTTCTATCAATTCTACACAGTGAGTGTCATCCATGGCACTTCAACAAAGCCTTGAAGCAAAAGATGAAAAAACTCTTATAATTGGACAAGGAGTTACAGACTAACAATTCAACCTTGTATCCAACCTTGTAACCTCTTCTCCTTGTATCCGTTATATAGACGGTATTTCTGCCTGTCTACATTCTGCTCATGAAAGTAAGTTTTCACTCAGCAGAAAGTCTGAACTCATGTTTAGAAGACATCAGACTTGGTTTCTTTGGAAAGCATGAACACTTAGATAACCACTTCTTTATGCTGTAAGAACAGCATTACAACAGAAGTGTGTTAATCATCTTTCCCAGTGCTGGGACACAATACCCGACATCCACAGCATAAAGAAGGAGGGGTTTAATTTGGCTCTCTGTTTTCGGAAATCCAGTTAATGGTCAGCTGGCTCCAAGGTAGAAGAATCATGGCAGAAACACATGGTGGAGAAAAGATGCTTAATTCATGGAGCCCAGGAATTAGAATGGTGGAACAACACCAGAGAGGAAGGGGTGAAGGACTAAACAAAAGCCCCAAGACCACACCTCCATGACACCCATGGTCACATATATACACACAGAAATGTGTTCTACCAAGCCCATGGGAGGCTCCCAACTCATCAAGTTGACACAGTCAGCTTAACCACCACAAAATGATAAATTCTACAATTCCAAACAATTTCACTTATTGTTCAGTATGAAGACAGTGGCAAATCAGGCAAAAATCTGTCCTTCTCACAGGCTCCCAGGCTCACATTTCTTGCTAGACACAACATGTAATCTTTATCTGGGGAGTGGAGAGGCTGTCTTCCTCATTTTCAAGGGAAGGTTCTAGAGATCCCCTGCAGAGGACAAAGAGCCTAGTTATTGGTCACAGAATATGCTCCCCACTCCTCATTCTCAATTTTATTAATTTCTTTTGATAGCATTCAGTGTTCTTACCCCTCTCTCATATCTACCATACCTATTGTTCTCTTGTAACAAGAGACTCCTGTCTGAAATACTAGCCTCAAGAAGGACCAAGCAGGAATGGCTTCACAAAGCACCAACGCTGACCTCTCATTTAGTGCTTGTTATCCAAACATGGTTGCCCATCTTTTCCTAGAACTGACATGGCTCATTTAAGACCTAACACAGCACTGACTAATAGAAATATCAAAGGCAAAGCACATATATAATTGTCAATTTCCCATAGCCATATTAAGAAAAAGATATGGATGAAATTAATTTTAAAAGTATATTTTCCAGGGCCGGGGACTTAGCGCAGCGGTTTCGCTGCCTGCTGCGCAAGCGCAAGGACCCAAGTTCGATCTCCGGTACCAAAAAAAAAAAAAAGTATATTTTCCTGGGCTGGGGATTTAGCTCAGTGGTTCCACCGCCTGTTGCCTGCCTTGCAGGCACAAAGACCGGAGTTTGATCTCAGGTACAAAAAAATATATATATATTTTTCTCAGCAAAATGCATCCAAAATATTACCATTACAACATATTTTCAATATAAAATGCTCAGGAGATAGCTTACCAACTTTTTCCTGTTTTACTAAGTCTTCAAAACCCAGTGTATACTCTAAATTATATTCTGTCCAATGTAGGCTACATACCCACATTCCAAGGGCTCAATAGTCACACACATAGGGTAACAACTATATTACACAGTATAATGACAGTGCCACATCTTTCTGAAAATTCTTTCAGGGAAAGAATAGATATGGTATTATCTATTTCAAATATAGGAGAATTTTTACAGAAAGTAAAAACTCAAATTTTAGACCCTATTTATATTTTTCCCTACTTTTGCATGCCTAAAATGTTAGAAGTAGTAATCAAAAACACTGGAGAAAGTGTCCTTCAGTCCTGCAAATTTTAATACTGAAGCTTCTGAACTCAATGACAAATGGAGCCATACTGAAAACCACACGATATAATTTGTTGGCTGCAATGCCTGCTGAATGAAATAGGAGCTGTTGACACTCATGAAGCATCCCATGCGATAGTAGTTAAAGAATTAATCTTGGCAGATCTGTCATTTACAATTTAATTTTCACAGAACAACTTACTTAGAAACTGTTTCTGAAGTCAGAGTTGGAATCTAAATATGTGTCAGGACTTGGAATTCTATTTGGGCTTTTTCCTTGCTCTCTGCCATGTTGGATAAAATTGTTTGAAATTTTCCAGGGTTCCATCATAAGAGGTATTTTAAAATCATGACAAAGCCAAAGAAACTGAGCTGTCTCTTGATTCTACATCGTGTGTGAAAATATTAAAATGCGTGAGTATACATGAATTAGTTCCTCTGAGAACTGTTTATGGGATGATAATGCTAAAGTGGTGCTGAGTGGAAACAAAGGAGAGAAAAGTCCTTTTCCTCAGGAAGTGTGCAAACTGAAATGGGAGGAATCTAACAGAAGCAGTCAGAACTAGCATTGCGATAAAGTAGTGAGAGTGGAAACATGTCTCCTCTTCTTTACAATGTCTCCAGCACTTAAATTCCTGGTATACACCCAGCGCTGCACAAATACCCACTGTATGAAGCAAGGAGAGCTATGTGATTTTATGGTGCAGCCAACTGAAGCCTCCTATAAATGAATTTGCCTTGGGCAGGGGATGATAACTGAAATATATGTTGTCAACAGAAGACAGCAGAAATGAACACCTACAAGTTCAAAAACAAAAAGTAAAATTCTTCCCTTCCATGTAATATACAATGTGTAGATGGTTTTTGTATTAGGTTTTAATTGCTGCTATAACAAATAAACTCAGATTCCCAGCTACTTGGGAAACTGGAAGTCTGCAAGTTCAAGGCCAGCCTGGGGCAAACTGAGACCTTGTCTCAAAGTAAAATATAAGACAAAGGGCTAGGGATATAGTTCAGTGGTGGAGTGCCTCTGGGTTCAATTCCCCATACCAAAAACAAAAAGCACAAAAATACAAAGAATGAAGAACTCAGGTTTAGTGGTTCAAGCCAAATTAATTTTCTTACAGATCAAGAGGTCAGAAGAAACCTGAGACAGGTTTCATGAGACATAAATCAAGGTGTCAGCAGGGCTGAGATCCTTCCTAGCGTCTCTTGGGGAGAATCTACTTCCTCATCTTTTCCAGATTCTAGATTCTCAGCCAGTTTCTTGCCTCAGGGCCATCATGCTGCATCTCCAGAGCCATTGCATTATATCCACACAGGGATGCAGTGGCAGTTCTCTCTGACCATGGCCAGGAAGGGCAGGAGAGGCTGTCGACCTTTAAAGATGCATGTGACTCGGCTGGGCACACTTGGATAACCCAGGGTAGGGTAACTCTCCCAAGGTCTGTATCCTTAATCATCTACAAAGTGACTTTCACCAAGGAAGATAGCAGGAAGGAGGGTGTGGATGTCTGTGGACATCTTTGTGTGGGTCATGGTCTGTGGACTCATTATTTTCTGTCACAATGATTAAAGATGAATTGCAAAGAGAGGAAGAATCTTTTGTTTTTCCACATTGAGACACTCACTATATTTTCTGTTTATCAGTCACCTTCTTTCATCTTCAAAGCTGTTAACATCATTATCACCCTAACAATTTCTCTATAGATACAATGCCCTCTGATCACGGCCAGGAAAGGTGTTTGCTTGCTTTCTTAATTCATTCTCTCTCTCTCTCTCTCTCTCTCTCTCTCTCTCTCTCTCTCTGTCCCCATCAGCACCCCATAATTGACCAGGGATCTAAAAGAAAACAAATTTTATGCAAATAAGAATTCAAATTCAAGTTGAAAATGCTATTTATTTCCACGAAGTTTTTTCTTGTTCCCTTCAGAAGGCCTAATGGCTTGAAAATCACTGCACATTAGAATAATAATTGTAAAAATCAAAAGCAGTAAGCATCATCTATGTAACAGCATAAAAATATCAAAATAGTAAAGCTGAATCAGCCATAGGAAAAATATAAAATCACTTTGCCCCTTTTACAGTATTTTGTCCTGGGAGTATTATAGCCAGAAATAGTTACACCCATTAGTATTCACACACACACAAAGCAGTATCTCTGTTGAAATATAAATGCAAACTGTGTAAAGCAATGAAATGTTTCTGATAATTACCTTTGTGTAGACAGAATACACTATCACAAACTGCATCTACCTCTGTCTCACATCCAATGTATCACTATGCTTAATGCAAAATTTTTCAGGGCATTGTCATAATTTATTTTATATTTCACACTTTTATTTACTCTCATTATTCTGATTTCTAACACATCACCTTATATGAAAAAGTATACTATCGAAAGTTTTTTTAAAATCTCTTTTTCTAAACATGTAGTACTGAGGCCTGGGGGAAGTGTGCCTACGTAAAGCCAATCCAGACGAAGGAGGCGTTGCTATAGAGGGAAAGGCTCAGATGGGTTTAAAAATAATTTCTTCTTTCTAACCTACAGTACAACCACAGTGACCCATTCCCATTGGAATCTTAGCAGGTTATTGGAAAGAGTGGAAATCAACTGCTTTTTAGGGTATTGTCATCCCTTAGGACAAAATATTACTTCTTAACTTCAGTGTTATTAATCCTTTATCTATTCTGTATCCTCACAACAATGCTGATGTTAGGTATTGCTAGCCAAAGACGACAGGGCTCAGAGAAGTTCAGTAGATGCTAGCCAAGTGTTACCTGACTGGGTTAAAACCAGCCTCCACCTCACAGAAGCTCTGAGGTTCCAGGTACCTCGGAGACACTCCCTTCAAACACAGAGGCCTTAGGACTTGCTAAGTCTGCCAGTGGTTCAGTTATTTGATTAATTTCATGCAATAAAAAATACCTTAACAGAAGGTGAAATATCACATGATTTCTCTAATATGAGACATCTAAAATATAAATAATTTAAAGAGCACAATAAAAGTGAGATAGAAGGAAATAGGGAGGTGGACTCTGGATAGGGAAGTGGGTCTGGGGTAGAAGGGAGGGGAGAGTTGGGCTGGGAGAAAGGAGAAGTAAAAGCGATCGAGATTCAGTAGGTGCAGGAGCTCATTCCCCAAGATGAACGTAATTAATCACCACTAACCCTAACCCTAACCTTAATGAAAATAATAAAAAAGAAAAAATATTTTAAAACTTTAATTTAATATTCCTTAGTAATCTCCTTTAAAAATCTAAAACCATAAAATCAAAACTTCAACATCACTGATTCTCATCTAAATCATTTGCATGCCTCAAAACTTGACTCAATTAATATCATCTCATGAGGGTATCCATGACAACAGGAGCCTAAGTTGATTTCTCTCTTCTCTCAAATCCTAAGGCAGTTTTATCCATACTATATTATAGAGAGATGGAATAAAAATGACTACAGAGGTGGGGGGCGGGAGAGCGAAGCTAACACTTAGAGAAGGAACAGCCTTCTCCAGGTGTGGACATTAGAAGAAGATGAAAATCATACATTCCAGACCCACAGGGGAAAGTGAAGTTGAAATGGAGTGTACACGACAAAGATATCATTCCGGAGTGACCATGGGAGAAGGGGACATAGACATCGATGTACCTTAAAAGTCCATCATGATTGAGGGGAAATAAGAACTAGGCTTATGGGAAAAACCAAAGCATAAGAAAATGAATGGCTTAATAACTTAATAAGGAGACTCATTAGGAATCACAGCAGGAGATGTACACTCGTAGCAATTTTTAACCTGCACAATACAGCACTGCCCATTGTAGGCACTATGCTGTACAATGGACCTCTCGGGCTTTTTTTTTTTTTTTGGTACCTGGGATTGAACTCAGGCCCTTGCGCTTACGTGGCAGGTAGCGGAACCACTGAGCTAAATCACCAGCCCGTGCTTTTTTTTTTAAGTGAAGATAGGAGAAAACTTTGGAAGTGATGGTTATGTTTATTACCTTGATTACAGCCATGTGTCACTGGGTAGGCATATGTCCCAAATCGCCAAGTTTTATATGGCAAATATGTGCTTTTGTTTGGTATACCAGCTACACCAATAAAGTTGTTTTGAAAACAATCACAATAAATACCTAATGTATGTTTCTGTCAAGTTGAATTCATTAGCTCTTGTTTGAGTACCTATATTTAAACATATTACAGACAAATATACCACGATCACTTTTGTGATTTTTAAATTTTTTTTTATCTTAAGTCTATTTATTGATTGATTTCGGAGACAGACTTATGCTATGTGACCTTGGCTGGCCTTGAACTCATGGAAATCCTCCTGCCTCAGCCTCCCAAGTGCTGGGAATACAGGTCTAAACCACAGCAACAAGATGGAAATTGAAGAGTATGGAGTTCAGACTCACCTGACCGTAGCTCCAGTCCTGAACCCTAGCCCACCTTCTGCCTGAGAGACAGAGGAGCAGAGACCTTGATTCTAGGCCCTTGAGGGGGCAGCGTGGACCTGGGGTGACCCATGTTCTACCTGCTGAGACTGGCACGGGTTGGCACCAAAAGCCATTGGGCTGGGACAAACCAGGACGGCTGGCCACACTTCAGTGCCAGCTTGTGACTCCGGCTGGGCCACTTCCCCCGCCCCCTGCGTCTCTATTTACTAATGGATGAGATGCCTGTGATAATAACTGCAACAACTTTAATTAGCTTGTTCCAAGAAGGACATCATGAACATACGTCGAGCTCCCTGCATGCGCCTAAGAGATAATAAACAGCAAGTGTGAGCAGCCACCAACATGCAGAGCCTCACAGTCCGTCTCTGAAAACGTGGATGAGGACAACCGTGTAGAGTGACTGCAGCGCTAAAATAAAGTGAGATTATTCCATCACTCTCCTATCTGGTGTATGACTATAAAAACATGTATGGGGTTATTTATTCAACAAGCATTTGATGTATTTATGTGAAAGCATTTTGTACATGCCAACAGGTTATAAAATATTACAGGCATTAGAGGAAAGACGAGTAAATCTCAATTACCTAATTAATTATCTGCTTAGTATGAGATGAAAGGAAAATGAATCCAGGACACATACAGGGCCACATGTTTAGCAGAGAAGACACTGCAAGGGTCACAATGGGCTCTGAAATGATACACTTTCTAGACTACACAACCCCAGTGGCACTTTGCTGAGTCTAAAATATGCTGAATACATTTCTCGTGCTCATGGGAGAGGAAGACACAAACATTGAATCCAGACTGGGAATGAAGAAAGTGTCTCTTAGCCTGCTTCCTCCATGCTCAGAGGAAGCCTGGCTGTGACTTAGCTCATCCTAGGAAACTGCTTAGTGTCGTGGGGTTCAGAAAGCGCCCCTTGATTTGATACACGTGAAGCACAATTGGAAGTTGACAGAATCGTGGGAGCTATATGTGCCCTTTGTGCACCTCTCCACACACACTCCTAAGCATTTCTCTGAAAGGATTTCACAGTGCTGGGAAACGGTCATGGCTTAGGGACATGAGGAGGGAAGTGAGATCCAAGGAAGAGGAAAGAGAAGAAAAGCAGGGAAAAGTAGACCCCGAACACACAAAGCCAGGGGAGTCATAGACCTGCCTTGTTCCCTGACCTTCCGTGTAACGTTGACTGAGTCCTTTCAGCCCCCTGGACTCAGCCTTCTCACTTCTGGGAGTGGCTTTACTGGACTGTTTTAGGGACTCCTTAGACCCTGCAATTACAGTCATTGTCTCAAAAGTCATTGGTGGCTAAGATTATACATGTCAAACATGAGAAACTGAAATTTTGTAAGCGGCGTTTCCTTTATGAATTGTAATAATATAGGTAATTTGAGGCCACGCATACATTTGAAACTGACTTTTTAACTTTATGGATATTTCAAATGGAAAAAAGTTATTCACATGAAAATTTACTTATCATGGAAGGAAGTGCGTGATACCAGTTGTGGGGTGCAGAACTCTGGCTTGGGGAGGGAGTTTGGCAGGCAGGGTGTTCATGAAGGAGTGTTGGCGGACTCAGCACACGTGGCAGGGAAAGGAAGGAGGCATGGTGGGCAACAGGAAGGACAGAGCAGAAAGGCAAGCCCCATCACCACCACAGTGAGCACCTCAGGCCCACGGAACTGTCCTGCAACCCATCAACGGAGGCCGGGCTTCTCAGCCCACCCGCGCCAGCCCTGGGAGTTGCTGCAGCTGGATGGTGGCTCCGGACACAGGGGCAGAGCCGGGCAACCACTCCCTTGACATCTAAGTCACACATCACCTCGTCTGCTGGAGAACGTGAAGGAACAACTCTACAGGTAACCACTACTACAAAGTATATTGAATTTTATAGAAACATCGTCTTGTATATTCTATGCATGACATAACGAGAAGACTAAAATAAAATTTTATTTTATTTTATTTGCCAATCTAGCCAAATCAGCAAATTACTAAGTAATATCAGTAATAAGATCTTTTTTAAATTAATTTTATTGGTACATTTAAGGTATACAACATAATGACATTCATCATTGGAAATTTACACCTTTACATAATCTCTCTTGGTTCTTATTTTTCCCCCTTCCCCTGCCCTCCCTTCAACCCCTCCATCCTCCCTATCTACAAAGACTTTGTTTCCATTTTTCCATTTTCTCATATGAATTCTATTCCCTTCTTTCCTTTCCCCTCCCCCTCCCCCTTCCCCTTCTGCTTTGCATCTTTTTTAATAGATCATTTGAAACAGGAAGTAATAAGATCTTTTTGAAGGTCAAAAGTAACACTGACACCATTTTATCCATTCATGTTGTAAATTATCATCTACATACAGATTAATATGAGCGTAATGAATATTTTTACTATATATTAAATACTATATCCACAGTACTCAAATATAGTCAAATTGTTCTCTTTTAGAGGGAGCAATGAAGGGGGAAACCCTTCTCTTCTCTTTTCTCTTCATTCTCAAACCTAAAATGATATATAATCCCAGATTCTCTTTCCAATGTTTTTCCCCAAGTAGAAATGTTGACTCAGTGGAACAAGGTTTGAAATTGGATCTCTCATATACTAACCCAGTAATTGTAGGATTAGTATTGCTTTTCTTTTCTCTTTTTTTTTTGGTACCGGGGATCGAACTCGGGTCCTTGCGCTTGCGAGGCGCTTGCGAGGCAGGCGGCGGCACCACTGAGCTAAAACCCCGGCCCAGTATTACTTTTCTTATCTTAAATTCGCTCAAGTGATTTGTCCCGAATCTAAGATTCAGGAATCAAATACAGAACCTCCCATAAACTTCAATATTTTCTTTATTTTGTTCTCCAAATTTAATTTTGAAGAAAGACTTCAGGGTTCAAAGAGTAATCCCAAAGGAAACAGACGGAGAGAAGACAGCTTTGAGAAGCAGAGAGCCTCACTGCTTTGTGCCCACCTGGCTGCGGTGCTGTTTGCCTGGGTTGCTTGGTGAATTTTTAACGTCTTGGCTTCCCGCCCACCGCGGGCGGCTCTTCTCTCAATCGGGACTGGTCTGCAGTGTCCTCCGTTCTCATCCGTGCGCCCCATCCAGCTGGTGCTCTTCCTTCCACTCCTCAGTTTGCAGTCTGGTTTTTGTGCGTCCGTGACGGGAACAGAGCTCTGGTTTCTGTAGCAACCCCGATGCTCCCCCTCAGTCTGTAAAGCCACCGCCTAGCACAGCCCTGCACAGGATACACTCCCCGGGACGCTTTTCGTCACGGGTGTCTCTCAGAGGAGAATCCCCCTTGAGTCTTTCTTGAACCTGTTGAGTCCACATGCTGCAAAATCTAAAAGGTATTGCTTTGAAAGCAAAGCGTGGCTTCGCAATGCCAGATCAGCACTCTCCTCAGAGTCTGTCAGGCATTGCAAACTTCGTGGATTAGCAGGAAAAGTCAAGTAAAATATTTCTATGGAGGCAAGTATGTGCAATGCTAAATATACACAGAGAAATCAACATAGCCCAGCACACGTATTAGCACAGTATCCATTAGGTTCTCACAGAGTCAAGTGAAGGAGCCACCACTTTGTTTCCCAGATTTTCCAGATTCTGCTCCCACTGAATGGCATCACGCATGTCCTGGTGGCGACCATGCTGCACGGCGCCTCGTTGCTGACCCTGGCCACTGATACAATAGATCATTTGAGCACCTGAGGCACTGGCGACCAACAGTAGATTTTTCACTGATAATGAATCCAATGTATACTTGCAGCTGAACACAGGAGGTATGGAGAAATATTTCCTCGGTTCGGCAAACATGTAACACCTACGCTGTTTAATTTTCTGAGACCGTATCAATCTCACATGTATGACAATGACGTGCGAAATCAAAGAAGCCTAGGAAAGGGGACATTTTGTTGTCTATTCCCCCAATCTACTTCCATTTCAAACTATTCCTTTAGTAGTATATGAAAATGTAATTCTTACTTCCTTGTGCAGGCTTTTCCACACTGCTTTTTTTTAAAAGAAAATTCTGAACATCAGTATGGGAGCCTTAAATTTATTTTTTCCATCTTTAATGCAAAAATTAACACAGGGTTCAATTTCTATTTCTGTAGAACCAAAGGGCATTTTGAGGAGGTACACAGTGATGAAATCTTGAGGGCTGAGAAATGCCAAGAGCTTGTTCACCCACACACATACCCACTTGCTGCCTCCAGATTTTCAGGAAGACCCGGGCCACGTGGCAATGGGCACAAGTAAAGGCCTGCAACTAACTTCCTGCAGTCTTCACTGGAAGGGCCACTTAGCATTTCCACCTGGCTTAGACGTACCACGAATGCCAGAACACTAATTTTAATACGAATCAGCTACATGGTATTTACATCAGTTGCTTTCTTTCTTTTTTTTTTTTTTTAATGTGAAATGGAGGCTTAGTTAAGCAAAAATATCCCAGATGCTTTTACACAGAATTTCTCTTCACATCTTCTCTTTACTTTGTGGGATGACCTGGGAAGGTGTTTTTCTATGCAAGCCATACGACTCCAGCTTCTAAGCACAGGATGCCAAATTCCCACCCTCTTCTCCCCTCCAACAACCAGGTATTGGGAGTGCTATACATGCTATGCACGACAGTAAATGACCTGACAGTTGTAACATTCAGCAATTGCAGCTTTTCCCATTCATAATAAAGAAAATGAATTTCAGATGAATCTAGGTCACTTAGGCTTCAGATTCATAGTAAAATTTGAAGTAGAATCTAATCTCCTTGTTCTAGGTTTATACTCTTTCCACTCTCAACAAGTAATACATATTTTAAAATTTAGTTCAAATATAAGATATTGAGAATCTAGGAAAAGTTCCACAGTTCAGTGGGCCAATCAGTTTCCATAGCAATCATAACACAGAGAGTCACAGAAGACTGGGAGCTAACTCATCAGGAGTTTTCTCACCTCCACACTAACAATGTCACTTAAAATAGAGGAGTCTGCACCTGCTTCTTTACTGAACCCTCCACTGGTGTATGGACATGTTAAAATGGGCTTCCTGTGTGTCCTCTGAAACTGGGTAAAAAAGAACCAATATTTGCAAGGAGCCTTCCAACCCAAACCATTCAGAGATTTTCAACCTCACTATCAGGCACAAAATATTTGAGAAGGAAGAGCACCAGGCTATGACTCAGTGCATTCTATTCCAGTATCATTGCTGCTCCCAACTGCGCTCCCTGAGCGAGTCAACTCTACTTCGCCTCAGCTTCCACAAGCATAAAATAAAGGAAGGAGACCAGACAATACATCACTCCTTTTATTACAAACCACCCATGGGTTCCATGGTTTATTTCCCCTTAACTACTTCCTTTGTAGCATAGATCATGTCTGACATGGTTGTTCCGCTTTCCAGATAATTACTGAAAAGCACATCGAATACCATACACACGTGCTGCTCTCCTGAATTAAATAATATCTGGTCAAGATCCTTCCTCACCAGCCCCAAGTCATGAGAAGATACAGTCGTGGGAGCCTGTGCTATCAACTGCAGAAAAGATTAGTTCTCCTTATGTAGGAGGTTGGTGGAGTTGATTGCTCCTTCACTGTCAGGAAATGGCTCATCTAGAAAGAAGCCTTGGGGTATGGAGGTGGCTCCAATGAAAAGTTTACTCACAAATACCAGTGATGCCTAGATACTGACTGTTTACTGATCAAAGCCAATGGAGTCACCTATACCTTGTGCTCAGAGGCTGCTTCCAGAGGCACAGCAAGGAGAGAATGCCCGAGCTTTCTGCCCAAGTTAAGGGACAAGCTGCTGAGACAGAACAGATAAATGAGAATACTGGAAACAAATCTGAACATGGCAATTGGTCTTCCAAGGACAACTCTAGTCATGATCCAGAGAACAGAATTTGTGCATACACCCCATGGAAATGATTCATCTGTCCCTTAGCAGCCTGTTAGCCTTATTCACACCCCCAGATAGCCATCCCAGTATTAACAAGATCAAGATTGAAAAAGCTAAGTAAACAAGCAATACTTTCCCTGGCCAGATGGCACAGCTAATGCCGGTTAGAATTTATTTAATCGACATTCACAATCTTCCTCTTCAAGGCCTCTGAACCTGCACCACCAACGTGGGAAAGCCCAATGTCTTAGCACGGCTGAGAAAAGCCGTGTCTGGCCACAGACTGAGGTCACAATGGTATTTTCCTGAGCTCACAGAGAAAGGTTTCTGCTCAGTCATCTTCACAGCCCGTCCCTAGAAACTTGGAGCAATGTGTCTAAGGCACAAAAACTGCACAGAAGTCTCTGCTACCTCCACAATATTTGTGTGAGTGCAGTTCAACGTCTAATGGGCATTACAGATTGTTTCAGAACCCCGTGTGGAACAGTTTGAGAAACACCGGTTAGAGCTCAGCATGCTTGGCGCTGTTTGGATGTCAGACGGACTCCACTGCACAGGAACGTCCCCCGCCAGTCTACACAGGGGAAGCTACATTTCCTTCTCCTTGGATGACAACAATAACGGAGCCCTGTACAATGCTTATCTGAAGTGCCAGATGCTGCTTCCAGGCTCCTCCCATATACTAACACCTAGGATCATTCAGCACCCTGTTAAGAGAGGTTATTAGTGTCCGCATTTAACAGGTAAGAAAACTGAGGCACAAAAAGGTTAACCACAAGCAGTAAGCAGCCAAACCTGGAGTCCACCTGGGTCAGCCCGGCTGCAGGGTGACCACTCTTGCTCCCTGTTCTGCCCTGGCTCACAACACAGAGGTTCAAAGCTTCATGAATGGCATATCTCATTAGATCTCGCCACAGTTCTTCCTGGATTGACCAGCTGACTCAAAAATACAAACTAAATCACAGGATCAACTGTACTGCTAACATTTGCTCTTCTCTAAATAAAACAATTTACACAATCTTGTATGTTTAGTTTTGCTAGCTTGTTTCTGCTCAGGTACCTCAAGTCAGATACAAATCTCAGAAAGTTTATCCACATTGATTCATTATGGGTTTCATGTTTTTGGTTCTTACAGAGTTCACTGTATTTGAACATTGCAGGTGCTTCATTCAGATTGGTACAAAAAAATTAATATCACAGGGGGTAGGTAGTATTCTGTGTGACGCAAGGATGCAAAATTTCTCCTCATTGAACAGCTCCTTCATCATTATTATCAACACTAATAGTCCTTATTCCACTCTTGTGGCCCAAAACATGTAATCTCTGTTAATTCAGAATCTCCTTGATACAAAATTGAGACTGTCTCATGTACAAGAAGGAGGAAGTCCTCACCTGGGCTTGTGTCCACCGATGTGACTGATTCAATTTATCACCAAGAACAAAAGATTCTAAGATGGATTGTTCTCTCCTCAATCCTCTTTGAACTCTGATCTCTGTCACATTTCTTCCTGTTGAGAAATATCAGACTGGCCACAGACAGTTTTGGCATGTGCTACAGGGAAGCTGAGATATGTTATAACGAAATACATTTCTTCGCCTGCCTCGCAAGTGCAAGGACCCGAGTTCAATCCCCGGTACCAAAAAAACAAACAAACAAACCATTGCTTTTTCTCAATTGTTGTGATGTTTGTGCCTTTTGTTATTTTCTTAACCTTATGCATAATCTTGTGATTTCTTTGCTCATTTCAAATAAATGTACTTTCCTGCCTAATTTTGAATTCAAAATTTTACTTTTTCACAAATTGTATTATGTATAGGCCTCACAAAAATCTAGGTTTATTCCTGTTGCTGAATATGAACCCTTAGAATTCTCATGTCATGAGTGATCTACAGTATATTTCTCCAAAGTGTCTCCCATTCCCTCTCTACCACCACACGCCTAGCCCAAGTCTCAGTGTATGCAGCTTAGACTATTTTCAGTCAGTTCCTAACTGGGTTCTACGCCTCCAGTGTTGCCCCTTTCAAATGTCTCTCCTACACTCTTGCTGGAGAGTAACTCAGCTAAAATAAACATAGCCCAGAAGCACCCTCCATGGACAGAATCAGGGCTAGTTCCCAGCATGGCCTCGTTTGTGGTCTCACCCTCCAGCTGCTTCTCCTTCCAGCTCCCCCACTTCTGTGCCCAGCATTGCTCTAGTGTACACAGTTCCTGTAACACAGCATTTATTTCCATGTCATTTCCCACTGCCTCTCATGCTCATTCTCACTTTCTGAAGCTCCCATTCACACTTCCAGGATCATTTTTCAAGAGCATCTCTCTCTGAGCAGATCTCGTACCACCTTTGTGTGAAGAGACTATAAATGGGAACTGCCCGTAGCGTAGGCACTTTATCAGTGCTTTGTGAACTTCCAGTGACACTCTTGAATAAAATTAGGAGAAACAGGTCAGTAAACCATTTTGGCAGGAGACATTTGTGCTAAGAGTCATTTCAGTAAAACATGTAAGGGGGAGACAGTTGAGGGGATCTTAAGGACTTTGATATCTCTAACTTTGAGTTGAGGGTGCTTTCTTTAGGGCACTTGGCTATACCTCTGGGGAGATAGAGGAGTTTGATTTCGTTTCAAATCAATGGAAACAGATATCTGGTAACCTAGCACTAGTTTGAGATTCTGTAGTGAAGGGAAAGAGTAAAAGGAGACAAAAGTCTGTCTGGGGGGAAAGTAACTCCTGATAAGTTCTATGGCAGGACAAAAATCATGTACGTAGGAGTTTGGCTTATAGCATGTGGCTAGAATTATAGCACAAGTGGGCCAGTATAAACCGGTTGGGTATCTTACTCCAGTCACAGGGGTCTTTAACATATGCCAAATATACATTGCAAAGACGGGAGTAATTTAAGTCATGGGCCTCCAAGTCCTGGGCCATGGACTGATACTTGCCTGGCCTGTTAGGAACCAGGTCACACAGCAGGAGGTGAGCAGTCCACTACTCAAACTCCATCTGTATTCACAGCCACTGCGCCTGGCTCACACTACTCCCTGAGCTCTCCCTCCTGCCAGATCCACTGCAGCATTGGATTCTCACAGGAGCTCGAACCCTAGCGTGAACTGTGCTTGGGGAGGGGGACAATCTAGGTTGTGCAGTCCTGATGGAAACATAGCTCCAAAACTATATCTTGCCCCCCACCCCCACGGAAAAATTGCCATCTGCAAAAGCAGTCCCTGGTTTCAAAAAGTTGGAGACCACTAATTTAAGGTATTGTTTTTTTAAACCCTTTACCAATTGGTCCTCAAGTTTATGTTTCAAATAATTGTATCAATGTCAGTTAACAAAATGTTTCAGTAACTGATGTTTACAATGATCCCCCTAAATTCCAAAAAAGTAAGATTTTATTCAGGAAATGATCATATAAGTCAGGGTAATATAGAATTTTTGAGAGTGCTCTTCATTCAAAACTCTAAAAATATTTTCCTCATAAAGTTCAGTTTTAGTTGTGTGGAATATTTCATTTACATTCCCTGAAACATAAAAGAAATTTAATGTGACTTTGCTCTACATGAATTTTAACTGTATTTATTTTCTAAAATTCCTCTGCTCATTTTGAGTCCAGAAATGTTTATCTAATTAAAGATGTATCACACACTCCTAATCACCCCGCTGCAGACAGGCGGGTCTGCCCATGCCCTACTGAGGTCCTGAGTCACATAGAACACGCTGAATTAGCCGGCTGCAGACAGGCAGGTCTGTGCACGCCCTACCGAGGTCCAGAGTCGCACGGAAGACACCGAATCACCCCACTGCAGACAGGCAGCCACCTGATTCCACACTACAAAGATGCAGAGGACACCAGACCACCAGACCAAGGTACTCAGTCCCACTGTTCCCGGCCCAGAGGTAGGGACTTCTGAGCCATCGTCCCACTGCTCCTGGTCCAGAGGAAGGGGCTTCCCGGTCACCATCCCTCCTGCTGCTCTCAGCCCAGAGGAAAGGGCTTTTGGGCCGCCTTCTGTCCCACTGCTCCTGGCCCAGAGGAAGGTCCTTCTGAGCCACCATCCCACTGCTCCTGGTCCAGAGGAAGGGGTTTCCCAGCCACCATCCCTCCGGCTGCACCCAGCCCACAGGAAAGGGCTTTTGGGTCACCATCCCTACCGCTGCTCCCGGCCCCTGTCCCACCTCACCCAGCTCAGAGGAGGTAATCCGTGT
>NW_004624742.1:28909074-28965266 GCF_000247695.1 Heterocephalus glaber
GGATTCCATTTGTTTCCTATGTTGGGATTCCATCATGTTCCTCAGAGCCTCTATTTTTTTATCTGTGTCCTCTCTAGATTTATTAATCATGTCTTGCATCACGAGCAAAATCTTTGCTGTTATCTGAGTAATTATTTCTGATTTCATTTTTCCCAGATCCTCTTTTCTTGCCAGTTCAGAGTCCAGGTGGTTGAGTATCAGATTGTTCCATCTCATTTCCCTTTGGGCTTGCTGTAGGTGATCCAGAAGTCTGTTTTTGAGACTTGTTTATGTGTCTTCTCATTTCCACGGGAGGGGGTGGTTCTGGCACCCACACAGCTCACCTTCTCTGCCCTAGGAGCTTGGGATGGAGCGGAGGAGCTTCCTTCCGGGTGCTGGGACCCTACTGTCATCTTTTATGTAACTAATGCCTATAAAGGCACAGACTTTATCTTTTCTGTTTTTATTCACAACTGTAACTCCAAAACAGCATGCAATGACTGGCACAAGGTGAGAACAATGAGATAGTTTTTGAATATGTGACTGATTGATTGACTAAATAAATTAATTCTCGCCACTGCACAACTCTCTGCAGCCATGTCCCATACCAACTTTCATTCCTTAATATCCCCTTACTCCTGCCATTCTGAGCCACTGAAAGATTCTTTCCAATTTTTCTCTACTCAAATTATGTAAATCTTTTAAATTTCTAGAATTTCTTTTATTTTGTTTATTTTTTCTGATTTACCACCCAGTTTAGACTTGTGTAAAGTCTAAATGATCTGTAACTCAATAATAAAAATATCTCCAATTGGCAGATTTTACTGCAACATACAGTTTTAAAAAATATTTTTATTGTTGAAAATTATGCCAATGTTTCATTCAACTAAAATTTCACATTGGCCAATATTTGTAATTAACTGTGAAAACTGCCCCAAACTATAGGTGAAAATAATGCACAAAAACATTGAAAGACTGATTCAGAGGGCCCTGAAGCACCAGTAGATTGGGAAGCTGCTCTTCACACTGCAGTGCAGAGATGAGGGCCTGAGGTGATGAGGTCTAAGTGACCTCTGGGTGGTCACATACCTTAGGCTGTGGCTGCTTTGGGAGATGGAAATGACCGAGTTGGTCTGCTCTGGGGCTACCTGGGAGAGCAAATAGTCAGATCAAAACCTTATGCCCAGAACCGAAAAGCCAGAGCACAGGAGCTGAAAGTTATAGAAATAAAAAGATAGCATCACTTCCAGGTGAGCAGATTCAGCCCTAGCTTCCTGTCATGTTAGGGGTCCAAACACAAAAACACAGGACAAAGAATGGAGGTTATGTGTGAATTAATGGATCTGTAGCCCGAGGCTCACACAGAATTTCTGAACACCTAGATGTTTTCTCCTCTCTTCCTACCTATTTAATGTTTAGTTTAGGTTTCAAACACTGGTTTCTAGAGTTATGCCAGGTCATGAAACTTGGTAGCATAAAACTATAGGCCCAGGTAACCCACCAATATTCCATGACAGCATGCATAAATAAAATTTATTGTCTAATAACTTTTAAGAGCAGCTTATATCGAGACTGGTTATCCTTTTTCTACTTAAATATTCTGATTTAGAGCCAAAGGACGATTGGCACACATTGCAAAAAGAAAAAAAATGATTACATTCTTTTGAAAAGTGAAATTTTAAATTTCCAACCTCCTTATTTAACAGAAAGCTAAGATTGTAGATCTTAGTTTATTAACTACAGTTAATATTTTAAACATGTAACTCAAATCCTTGCATGTGTAGGTAAGAGAAGTAGGCAACATATGCAGAGAAAGCTACCTCAAAGGGTAAGAGAAATAGAGAAACACGGAGACAGCGAGAAAGATTTGAAAACAAACAGTTCAGAGCAGAGGCAGAAGAGGCTCCCAAAGTGAGAGGAGAGACAAGGGGCCCTGAGCTGGAGAAGCAGGGAGGGCAGAAGGCCTGGGCCTTGTGCCTGCCCCAAGGCTGGTCAGGCTGTCACCCGGAGCAGCTGACTCACAGAATCAATACCCATTGTCTCCACCTCTTTGCAAGGCTAATGAACCACAAGTGGAATATTAATAGCTCCTCTAAAAAGCACACAATGATTTGAATGGAAAAAATGACAAGAGAGAGAGGGAAACTTTCAGCCTTTTCTCCAGCTCCTGCCATGTTTTCAGTTTGGTGCTCTTGTCTTCTCTTGTTTGACCCATCTCCCCTTCCTCCAGCTTCTTAAGGCTCTAATAGAAGTGCACCCTCAAGAATACCTCTTCCCGGCATATATAAATAGATAGATAGATAGATAGATAGATAGATAGATAGATAGAGATAGAGATATGTATTTATGTATACACGTACACACACACACACACACACACACATATATAATTTTTTGAAGAAGAGGCCTCTTAATGTACTCAATGAATTGAAGCATCATATCCCCAAGGCCTGGACATCATGGCAAACAAGTCTCTCCTCTCTCTGAGCTTAGTGCAGCACTCGGACCAGTGTGGCAGGATGAAGAAGGACAGCCTGGGCTGGGAAACAGGAAGTCCACTGGAAGCCAAGGGGCTTGGCAGACAGAGAAAGGAGAAAGGAGAAAGGACTATGCTCCCCACGGTGCCTCTCTCACGCCGTCTTGGTCTTGTAGGGTGCTTTCCCTGGGTCTCTCCCCTGCTGCGTTTCTGCAAGGTTGAGTTGCACAGTATTAGGAGTAAAATGACCCCGGGCATGGAAGACACAGAAACCAGTGACCAGCCGCCACTGAAGAGGCTGTGACACTCATTTGATTTTTCACATCAGAAATAAAATACCATGTTTGGTACCGAGTAGTTGCAACAAAAGGAAAGAAGGAAGGGAAGGAAAGAAGGGGGGAAAGAAGGGATACAGATTCTTATTAAGAATTAAGGAAATAATGGCGTAGCATTGAAAACTTCTACATTAGTGATTCTGCCCTGAATAAAATAGTCTGCTTGCACATAGAGAGATTAGATTTGCAACCGTGTCCTTGTGAAACTGTCTTAAATGTTGTACATTCTATCAAAGGAAATTTTACAGTATCCTGAAGATTTTTACCAATGTACTATTTTTAAGGGAAAATTTGCAATTTATAATTTAAAGTGGGTGCCTCTTACTTATATATCTCTTTACGTAGATCTTAGAATTGAAAGAAAAGCTTAAACTCTGTGTCTCAGGATTATAGTTTGAAATGTTTTAAGTCTCTCATTGAAAAAGTCGTTGGAAATATGAATAGCATCATCTCTGACATCCCATCACCCTGCCAACATTGTATCTCTGGGAGAGATTATTAAATATTGCCATTAGTAATAATACAAATCAACCACTTTATAAGCTTTACTCCAATATTCAAATCAGTTTTATGAAGTGGTTACTACTCTATCCCCATTTTTACTGGAGACGAAACTGGCAGAAGTTGTGCTACTACAGGGATGGGCTAGTTCATGCTAAGGCCATGGTTTGCACAAATATCAGAGCTGTCCCAGGCCAGAGCCTGGGCTCTAGGACAATTGGTCATATTCTGATCAACATCAGTGTCCTTCTGCGTCTGTGAAAGGGGGCACCAGGCGTTTAAGAAGCTACCTCTGGGGCTACCAGAGAAGATGGAAAGCTGAATGATTCAGAAAGTAAAAGTCCTTCCTGTATCCAAACCAAGCAGCTCTGTTTTCATACAGTTTAAACTTTGGAGTCTAGATTATAATTTAATGTCAGAAAATATTTCTACTGTTAGAAGAGAAAAAACTTTTAGAACCGCTGATTTAGATTTTCAAAACTTGATGATATTTTTCCATGCTAAGCTTCAATCATTAAAGAGCTATGAACATCAGAACCATTGGAGCTCAGCAAGAGCTGAAGAGCAAGGTAAAAAACACAGTTCCAGCTCCGCATTAATAGAAAATGAACCTTACAGGCAGCCAATCAATAATTAAAAATAAAAACAAGTGCTCTCTAATTTACTTATAGGCTGCAAGCCAGTTCTGGAATAATGGGGGGACCACACCCACCCACATCCATACATAAAAATGTATATGTGGGTCTCTGAAATACTTCATTTTCCTTCAAAGTTATTAATGCAGAAAATGTCAATTTAAAAAATATAAATTTGATTTTATATTTTGGTTATACTGCACCAAATTTTCACCAAAGGGAGCTAGCTCCTCCCACAAAAAATGTGTTTATTGATCATGAGTCACTGTCCTCTCTCTGCCTGCCCTGTCTCTTCAGGACTCCTCTCTGCAAAGAAACTGTCCAAGGAAAGTAGAGGTGGGGAAGGAACAGGAATTTAATTACTTTTTCCTTAATCCATAAAGAAAACCTTTTAGCCCTCTTACAATTTTTTAATCAATTCTTTTAGTCTGTTTAGATACCTGTGATGAAAGATTTGGCAACAGAAGTCCATTTCTGAATACCAGCTGTGTGATTACACTTCATTACATCACTCACTCTCTCGAAGTCTTCTGAAATTAGAGTTAATTATTCACAATGAGAAAAGAAAGGAAATTGCTTGAAAGTATATTTGTAACTCAAGCCAGTATCATTTTGCGCTATGGTCATGGGGGAGAAATCTGAAACTGACCAGTTCAAATTTAAAATTGTGAGCAAATCTACCCTAGATTAAATAGTTAAGGTATTTCTTGATTTCATGTCTACCTTTAGGAAACATTTCATTATGTTATGGTGATTGAAACTAAGAACTAGTTTTTGTCAGTAGCGTTAGTTATTATAATAACGAATGACTTGTATTTCATATGAAAAATAAATAACATTCATCAGTATTAACATGAGTCTATATTGGGGCTGTATATTTTAAGAAATAAAATTCAACAGACCATAGATAATAAGTCTAAAGCACATTTTTAACAATGGTAAATTGGAAAAAAGTTTGCTGTAAAATATTTGCAATATAAATCATATTTATCTCAAAATATTTCTATTCAATCCTGCTTGCATTAAATTATGTTCTACTGACTTAGAGAGAGACTCTTATCTGATCCTATGTTTTAAAATTTTACTGGGTTATCTTACTAAATTGGAAAGTGCATTAAATCTAACAGATAAAGCAAGGACCAAGAACTTGAATATGTCCGTTCACAACAAAAACCTCTGCCACTAACTAATAGGATTACTCAAAACAAATCTTGGTTTGCAGCTGTGAAAAGAAAAAAAGTAGGTTTCCTAAGCCAAGCGTTGTATAAGAGACCTTTGCAGGCTTACGTTATGACTTTACAAGGTGCAACACACACTCTTCCTCAGGGGCCATTTGCCTAAACTGTTTTGTGGGTTTGCTCACTGAAGTGAAGAGCAAGAATTGGTGTTAGGAGGATATACTCCCATCTGTTTTGCTTAGTAACCAAAGTCTGAAATAAGGCTTACAGAAACTGGAACGGAGTTCCTGGCAATGAGAATAAGTGCATATTCTTAGGAAGCAGACCTTATACGCCAGGACCTATGTTGAATGCTGTATATGAGTATCAATAATAGAAAACACATACTGCTTACTACGTGCCAGCCAGTGCCCTAAGCACTTTGTATACATGAATTTGCAGGATTCTCACAATGACCCTATGAATTAAGTTCTATAATTAGCCCCATTTTGCAGATCTAGAAACAAAACATAAAGAAATTGAATGCTGTTTCCCCTTTCATCATAGTTAGAAATGAGGTGAACATCTGGATTGCCCCACGCCGAACCTTAGAGTTGCATCTCCAAGCTACACTGTACACTGTAGCCTCATCTAATTATGCCACTTGGGATAAGTGAAGGCACGAGACACAATGCCAGCTAGATCTAGAAGACGACTTGATATTATCAAACCCCATCCAAACCCGGAGTGGGACTATCCATGTGCAAAACCAGGCTGGGGCAGACAGAAAGGACAGCTGGGAGTGCAGAGGGGTCTAGGACACTTTCACTGTAATCAATATTAAGCCCCGAGGAGACACGGCCACTCCTGGGCCACCCCCAGGTTGTGAGAGTGAACAATGGAACCTGAATTTATACATTTATTTATAAAGCAATACTGACCAAGTGCTAGAGACATTTGAAAGTTCTTTTTCAGAGTTTTATATTGAAGGACAGTGAAAACAATAAAACATTTCATTGAGCAGAAAGAAAAAAAATTGTAAGACATATATATGTGATGAGATTCCTCAAAACTGAAACTAAAAATGAGATTACCAAAATTCGTTTGCCAACCTAAATTGTCTGAGAATTAATACTATAAGATTTTCCAGAGCATGCAACTAAACTAAAAGCATGAACCTCTAAGGATGGTAGAAGACCTAAGTGTTTATTGTATCTAAGAATGTAGGATGGTTTGCTTGGATACTGCAGAGAACTGGAACACTTTGGTAACCAGCTCGTTGCAAACCGGAGAAGAGGGATGTTGAGTTAGACGCTGGGGGCCCGGGAGACTCAGAGAAGACAGTGACCCCACAAACTGAACGTGGAAACCTGGGTGGAGGCAGCAGTCTGAAGAGAAACAGCGAGTTCCACATGGAGCCTGAGAAACTGAGGCTGTGGTGTGCTAACCAGAGGAAGGACACAGGCATTACTTGCTCACTTGCTTTTTCTTTCTGTACCTTAAAATTTGCCTCTGTACAATTGTGAGCTATCAAAATATTTATTTTTAATAAAATCATAGATTTCTACCCAATGGAAGAGCCCTACTGAGTGATTAGACCCCTAATGAGATCAAGATTTCAGCTTATTAGGCATGGTTTCAAACTTCTACTTCCCTTTTGTGTATTGCTACAGTTGATTGTTTTCACACTGTACTTCTCCATTAAAACTACACAGCTTTCTTTTCCATTGTTTAGCAGACATTACTTACACTTCCTTGAAGAACTCTAAGTTCTCAAATACTGTCTCAAAACCAATTTTTAAAAATTTGATGAAATCTAATATATTATAGAGTCAAATCATAAACCCTACCTTATTGAAATTGCTTGATTCCAACTTGTAAGAAAGAATAGTAGACAATTAAAGTGCTGGTTTTAAAGAGGAGGTACATATATGAATAACTAACAAAGATATAAATCTCACCCACTGTCACATAGTCTCCAAAGTGGGGTGTGTAAATCACTTTATTGAGATGTGGGAATAAACTACTGGAATATATAGTCAGTAATATTTTAAATATTTTATTTATATATATAATCTTTAGTTCAGTAATTCATGTTCATAATTTGAAAGTGAATACATAAATATTAACTCGAGTAGGTTTTGCTTGTTTGTTTGTCTGTTTTTGAGACAGTTTTGCTGTGTAATTCAGGCTGGCTTTGAACTCACTATGTAGCTGAGGCTGGCCTGGAACTCATGGTGAATCTCCTGCCTCAGCCTTCCAAGTGCTGGGATTACAGGCATGCACCACCACACCTGGCTGGATCTGAGTGTTGTTTATACAAATGGGATATGCAAAAACAAAAAAAACAAAAAAACCTTGTATCACCATTCCAGGTAATATTAGGATAATAATGTGCACATCATTCTTTCATCAAAAAATACATCAAAATTTACATAGCTATCAAGAGTTTGCTCATTATTTAATGATAGAAAGGAGAAAATATTATGATTTATTTATCTATACACACATCCAACAATAAAAAAGCATTTATTAAACCCCTGTCTTCCCACTGAGAGCAAATATTATAGCTTGATTCATAATTTTATCATTTGCAGAACCTAGACGATTCCTCACACAAATTATTTAGAGAGTATATTTTATTAAATAGACTTAAGCATTTACCTAGTTGTTTAGCTTCCCTAGAAAGAAACAGCTTCTAGCTTAACTTGAGAGTTTTCCAGGTATTAAAATCAGCCAACGGTGAAATGGCTGCCTCTGGGCAGCGAGCTTCTTGTCTCTGAAAATGGTCCCACAGAGTCTAGTGACCAACTCTTGGGCTGCACTGCAGGTTGGATGGCTACCTGACTAGACACTGAGTAGATGAAACAGCTCCTGAAGGGTTTCTAGTTCTAAGGCACTGTCAGGCTGAATTTATATTTTTAGAAATGTTCTGAAAATGGCTTGGCAAAAGATCTAATTAAATACTGTTGAATATAGTGTATATCTGTAATTTATAACCATTATTGATTATTTTTCTTTCCTTTAGGACTCTGCAAGTGTAAGAGTGCCTACTCCACATTAATGGAGGATACTCATCTGGAGAGTCTTTCAGAGTAGAGTGCCCAAAAGCTGAGAGACAGCAAGAGCATGAGAAACAGTGGGTAGGCAGCTCAACAGATAAAAATAAACTCAGCCTGAAATGACTCATATGATTAATGGTCAAAATATATATAACTAAGACCTTTCTGTACAAAGGAGGTTTTATTTGTCCTTTACTTTATGGCTTTTCTTCCTGAGCTTATTTCTCAGTGAAGCACACACAACATACAATGATGAAGCACTAACATAATAGACAACATAGTCACTCGGATCAGGAGATAAATATTATCCACAAGACATCCTAATTAGCCCTATCCAGTACTAATCCTTTATTCCTAAGCCTTTATCTCCTAAGCATCAGTATTAAGTTTCATTATACCTCCTTATTCTTTTTACCAAGTAAGTAGTAATTACTCTAGTGTTGGTTCATGCTTATATATTTCTTTTCTCCCTCAGGTGGGAGATATTGTGAGATACTTGAAGATAAAGACCTTGTCTTGGAATTGCCTTTCTCTAAAATCAATAGAATATTTTTTTTTGGCACTGGGGATCGAACTCAGGTCCTGGTGCTTGCTCAGCAGGCGGCAAAACCACTGAGCTAAATCCCCGGCCCTAAAATCAATAGAATATTAATGCTGACCATTTTCCCCATCTAGAATTCCCCCTCCCCCTTGAATGCTTTCACAATTAGAGAGCTGCTATCATGTGGAAACATCCCTTAGCTCTACAGCCTTCAGTAAGAACTTCCTTTTCACAACTTCTGTAGTGTTGATCACTTCTACTACTAATTGTACTAATTGTACTGAGCATATGCCACCTCATCCTTGGCAACACTTCTCCTGTCTCAGCCAGAAAATGTTCCTCCCTGGAAAGAGAATGTGCCAACACTGTGAACTCCTGACAGGACTATCTGTCTCCCTCAGTGCTCAGGTCCTTTAAAGAACCTAAAAATGTTGCCCATGATCCAGAATGATGGCCAATATGTTTAGTGGGATGAAGAAGATGTCCCAGCACCATGCATCTAATCTCAGCAAATTTAAGTACAGTTGCATTTATTACTTGTTAGTCCCAGCAGAATGACAGATCTAATCAGGTCAGCCTAGGATTCAGAGAACCAAAAGCCCAAGTAGATTTTTAGTAACACCAAAGTTTGAGGTCAATGGGAGCTCTCCAAGGTACCAAGGGACGATCACTACTTAGAATGTAAGAGCTTTGTTTCTAAGTGTTCTTTCAGTGATCCCATATACTTAGACTCCCCCCTTTCTGACTTTCACTATTACGATGCCAGAACCCTCCTTAACCCGAATTCTCCTCTGCCTGACATCCTTGCAACTAGCCCACCTCACCTGTTGACCAGCAACACAATCTCCAGGCCAGCCTTCAAACAGACAATTTAAAAACACACATATCTAGTATCCTCAACACTAATGCAAACTTGTCAAAAGGGAATTATACCTCTGTGTGTCAATAAATACTTGCTCATGATGATATTTTTCACTGACTTCTGTGTACACAGTAGAGAACAGATCTCAGTCTTCAGTGAATACTCAGAGTTACTGTTGACCAGCTGACCTAAACAAAGGAATCCTAGTTGAAGACTTTAATAATGCCCAGAAATAAGCCAGCATGCACTTAACTCCTGCACCTCTCTAAGTTCACTGTCTTCTTAACTGCTCCCTCAAACTGGATCTGGACAGGCTTTCAGCTTGGATTTAGGTTTGTGCTAAAGAAAGGATTAAACAAACAAAAGTTGATGTGCAAATATCTAATGTCTGCATTCCTGAATGCAAAGGAACGCCCATGGAGTTTTGGTTTGAAATGACTATGAAAATGGTATGGTATGTTGGAAGTAACTTTTTGTACAATATTGGATCCTATAATTTTTCACAGGATATTTAACTAACTCCACATGAACTGTAAATATATTCTAAAAGTTGCTTTTTAAATAAATTAGGCTTCTGTCCCTTAACTGATAATGAGAAGCTAGGAAGAGCACTAATGCATTTAGTTATTATTAAAATGGCATCAAAATAAAATACCCAGAAGACTACTAGCCCCAGACAGTGCTGTTGAAAACTTCCATTGCTATTAAGCAGGTCATCAAAACTCGATGTCAACACATGGCATGCATTTAAAGGTAAAAACTGAAGTAAAGAATTCCTACCAATAATATAAGCGTATAATTTGTTCCCAACGCAGAGAATAGGAAGGAAATGGTGTTTTCCATTTTAAGTAGGTTTGTCACTATAACATAAAACTACAGTCATTATCACATACTACAACATTTCATCCTCAGGTCACAGTTTGTATCACAAATCACTTAATTATTATAATACACATTTATTGTCCGCCTCAACACCCAGTGGGTCCTCAATTGATATTGACTGGATAAAGGTATAATATAAGCATATTCCACTAATATAAGACTGTGTTCCATACACACTTTATGAAATGATGTTATTTTCAGTCTGATAATCTAAGTTCCTAGTCCTGACCTTAAACTGCATTATTTGGAGGACCTTCTAAGTTTTTGATTGGCACCGCAAGTTTCTCAGTGCTCAGATCGTTTGATGTGTGGTATAAAAATATTAATCCATAAAAGTCTTGGGAGACGTTTGTTGGGCCTGCCCAAGCAAGATACAAAATTGAGATCCATCACCTTAGAAACTATTCAGTCAGAATCGACTCTTCTGTAAAAGTCCAAATGACATGTCCTTTATTATCCTTTAGGTGGAAATGCTTGTCACCCTTTACAGAAATATCACGATGCCTTGTGACACAAGAGTAAAAGAGAGACAATAACTTCCACCTCTAAGACTCTATGACATACTCAGAGCTATGTTAAAGGTAGTTAACTACCCAAGCATCAATCTGTAAGAAGTTTCTAAATATAATTGTAATAGTGATAGTTAAATTTGACCTTTACATGCAATTCTCTGTACAACTGGAAAACTATAACTTGCTCTTATAAGACATCCTTATATTTTAAATATCTTACCAATACTGGATTATCATAACTGATATTTGTGTACCTCACAAATAGATGGAGTCAGAGAATAATCAATAGCTACTCTCAACTGAGCTTCTAAGCCCAAGAAATTCATGGAATAGGGATTTTTTTCTGGGAAGATAACTTGTTTTATTTTGTTTTAGACTATCTTAGAGTTCCCTAGTTATTAAAGTCACAAATGAAGCTTTAAAAATGTAGAACTTTTGAAAACACTTTACTCATTCCACTATATTAACTGTGCTCAAACAGAGAAAACTGGATTAGCAAGAAAATATGATTCTATATGCAACTGTTGAACTTGGCAAATCAGTGGTCTACCATCACCACTGAATATACATAGAATAAATTGAAAGATAAATGCATGCTAGAAATTCTAAATAAATATTGACCATGGTAACCACCACACACTACCCTGTAATTTTATCTTATATCTAGGTAATTTTTTAAACACATCAATAGAAAATAAATTGTAAAAAAAGTATATATAGAATAAACTGTAAGCTAAGTCTAACAATAGAATTCTCTGCTTCCAAATTTATTACTTTATTAATTGAATATAGTAATTCAGCAAATATTTACTAAAGACATAGAGAGAGTACAATGCAAGATTCTGGTTATACAAAGACAATAAATTCTCTGTTCTCAAATCTTTTTTATAATATTCAACAGTCTAATAGAGAATATATATCTAAAATATATATCTAAAATGACAAAAAGGCATTTATATAAATATAATCCAAATTCCAGAGAAATACATTCTATCCTTCCTGTTCCAACTTAAGTCTCACTATTCTAGCCTAGTTCTGATCTTCATTCTGTTTGACCTTTTTTTCCCAGAAATATTCAAAAAGCCTAGACTTCTTTCCTTTGGGAGATATCCTACATATTCTCCTCTTGCAATAAATAACCTCTTCCCAAACATCTCTCCCATGTAAAGTTTGACCCACAGTTGAAAGCAAGCTACATTTCTCTGTGCCTTATCGATTTGTGGCTGACCCAAAACAAGCAGAAACCCCATTTGTTTGTGTTTTACTGCTACAGTATTAAAGTAAGACAGATGTAGAAGTAGAACAAGATTAGGAAATCTGCAAAGTTATGTATTATTCCACTTCTTCTTATGATGTCTTGTATTTCTTATTTCTATTTCATCTCTTGGTCAGGATAGTTCATCATCTTTCTTTTTATTGTGTTTGTTGCATTTTTCTTCTCGTTAGCTGGATTACACTTGCTATCAGTTTCACAATTATAACTAAATGATTCTTTATGTATTTATATTTCTCACATATTATGCACTTTTTTCTGCTTTGAAAGAGGTTGCATTGAAGGAGTGATGCAAGTTTTAAAGTTTGACCGATGAACTGCAGTATTGAAGATAATCCAGGCTACAAGAAGGAAGTGTGTGCAAATGCAGAAGAGCAGTATCTCGGACAGGTTAGACAATTGCTCTGCATTCATTAAATTAACAGATGGCAAATGAATGAAGTCAAGCTTCAACTCTTATTTTAAATTTTTCTAACCTTTGAGACTGAATTGCCTCATCTCTTTCTTTCCTTCCATAAAACAATCAGAACAATAACAGGTAATAGTTATTAAAACATTCAGTCCCCTAACTCCAGGAGGCAGCTACAATAAACCCTTCATTTTATAGATAGAGGAGATTTTCAGAAACAGAAAGGTTAAGGAACCTATCCAAGGTCTCATTCAATAATAGAAGAATTTCGGCAAACTTCCCGTCCACACACACACCATGAACTCCTTGACATAAACATTTTGTCTTATTCAACTTGAACTTTTCAATTCCTAACCCTAAAACAGTGCCAGGAATACAGAAAGTACTTGGTAGGTTTTGATAAATGATGAATAATAATTACTAATATGGGTCAACCTTCAAAAACAAAACCAACTCCTTCCACAACATGTTGTTCCAGTTGAGATCTGGAGGGTTCCCCAGAGGACCCTGTGTCAGAGGCTTGGTACCCAGTGCAGCACCATCAGGAGGTCAGAAATCTGGAGAAACTGGTCATAGAGAGGAGTGTGTCCTCGAAGGACTTCACTTCCCCTCCAGGAGGTGAACAGGCTTCTTCTGTCATGCTCTCCTTCCAAGACATGCTCCTGCCACAGGCCTGAAGCAAGAGGGCTAATTGGCCATGGACTCACACCTCCAAAGCTGTGAGCCAAACAAACCCTTCCTCCTATAAATCGATCATCTCAAGTGTTTGTTATAGTCATGGAAAGCTGCCTAACATATCTGTCAACAGCAGATCTCTAAAATTGAGACAATCTCAAGGATTCTTTCCATTCCAGCAGTAATTCAATTCAATATTTCCCTCTCTTCCCGTGGAGAAAGAAATATGAATTTACCTCTGTTAAATCACACTGCTACTATTCTTGCTAACTCATATTATCAGCCTCACCTGCCTCATTTCTATTTCTTGATCATGCCACTCTCACTCCCACTTTAAGACCTTTGCACTTGTAATTTTCTATTTTTTCTGGTGGAAAAACCCTTATTCCAAAGAGCTCAATCATGATCTCTTCAATAAAGCCTCCCTGACCACAACCACCCAATATTACTGTGTGTTCTGGCTCAGTTCAGCAGAGACTCAAGCTTTGGAAAATCAAATACAAGAGCAGGTATTATAAATTCTCTTCTTTTTGTAAAATAATCTGTTTCCTGTTTATATTGTCCTTTGGGCATTTTTCTCTGGAGTAACTCTAAGTAAATAGCAGTAGCTGGGCCAAGCAGACTTTAGACATTTTTGTAAGCCCTGACCATTATACCACTTAATAGGATCTCAAATGCTATGATAAAACCTACAATTATTTATTTGCTTCCTGAATGAATGAAGAAATTGAAAGTGTAAATGGGTGAAGTTATGGTAAGAAAAAGTAAGAAACAACAGTCTTAGAAGCAAAAATATGATACCAAATAGCATTCTGTGGTTAAAACCTAACAAGATGCATATAAAATGCAGTGCTCTTCCAAAACCAACTTGCCATACAATTGTGCCCTTATTGGTACTTCTGTTATCATAACATCAACTCTTCCAATCACGAAGAAGAAGAACAGAATTCTCCAATTTTCCACTCCCACACCACTGCCCTTACCCACTGTGCCCCAGGCCACTGTTCCTGGACCACAGCACTACAGGCTCAGAGGGGCCAACAATCCCTTTGCTGTAGGAAGCCACTCTGTGCATCACAGGACATTGAGCAGCATGTTTGCCCTCTGCCTGACAGCTACACATAGCAACTGCTACTCTTGCTACCCCAGGATTTGATAACCCAAAGTGTCTCCCCATATTGCCAAATGTCCCCAAGGAGACAAAATTGCTCCAGGTAAGGATTGCAGAAATGATTCCCTATAAATGTATTATGGTTTGGACCATAGTATGGGGGAAACTATAGGCCTAAAGCTATGTAGTTTGAGTTTCACTTACACCCATGTCCATGTTTTCAACAAATGGTACTGAGAGAGCTGGATATCCACATGCAAAAAAACATGGTGGGACCCTTACCTAATACTATAAGCAAAAATCCACTCAAAATGGCTCAAATGCCTAAACAGAAGACCCAAATTTTAAGGAAACAGGGAGGAAATCTTCATGACATTGAATTTGACAATCATTTCTTGGAAAGACACCAAAAAGCATAGGGAATAAAAGCAGACATAAGTAAATCTTTTCTGCTTCAAAGGACACAGTCAGTAGAGTGAAACAACAATTTACAGAAGGGAGAAAATATATGTAAATTACATATCTGATGTTATGGTTTGGATCCAAAATAATCCCCAAAAGTCCATGTGCTCAGAGGTGGGGCTCTTGGAAGGTGATGGGATCAAGTGGTAGTAACCCCTCCACGAATTAATCCGTCGATGAGTTCACAGCCCATTGTGCTGTCAGGAGGCGGGGTCTGGTTGCAAGAAGTAGGCATCTCCGGAGGCTGTGCCCTGTTGCCAGCCCTCCCTCCCGCTCTGGCTCTTTCTCCCTTTCCCTGCTTCCCAGCTGAGGAGCAGTGTTCCCCCAACATACTCTTCCGCCATGATGTTTCTGCCTTGGAGCCAGCCAGTCATGGACTAAAGCTTCTGACACTGTGATCCAAAATAAACTTCTCCTTTAAATTGCGGGTGTCAGGTATTTTGTTCCAGCAGTGGAAAAGTGGCCGATACATGTGGTAAGGGATATGATGAGTGACCAATATATCTGAATATATAAAGAACCCCTAATAGTTAAAGACTGGAAACAGCCCAAGTGCCCATCAACTGGAAACTGGTTAAAGAAGACGTATTTTTTATATAAAATGGAGTACTACTCAGCCATAAAGAACAAGAAACTAGAGACATTTATAGCTAAATGGATGCACATCGAGGCCATACTCTTAAGTGAAATAAATAGGACACACACGTGAAAATACCGAATAGTTTCTCTAGTGTGAGAAAATGAAAGTGTAAATAAGAATTAAAATGATTAAAATGAATAATTGATAATTTGAAATAGGAAAAGGTTCAAAAGTGTAGGAGTGGTGGGAGGGGAAGGGGAAAGGAAAGAAGGGAAAGGAAAAATTATGAGAAAAAAAATAATGGAAAGGAAATCTATGTAAATAGGGAAGGGTGGAGGGGGTGAGGGTGCACAGGTAATGGGGAAAAAATAAGAACCAAGATACATCAGGTACAGGTACAAGCACCCAATGATAAATGTAAACATACTGTATACCTAAAATGTACCAATGAAAGAATTTAAGGGGAAAAAAAAAGAACCCCTACAACTGAATATTAACCGAAAAAATCCAACTAAAATACATGCAAAGGGCTTGAATAGGTTTCACATTAAAACATGCTATGCTCAAAACAGAGAATAACAAATACTGGAAGGGACATGGAGAAAGTGCAACCTTAGTGCATTGTTGAATTGGTAGACGGTGCAACTGTTATGCAAAGTAGTGTGGTAGTTCAGCAAAAAAAGAAAATAGTTACAGTATAAACCAACAATTCCATTTCTAGGTATATAAGCAAAAGAACTGAAAATAGGATCTCAAAGAAATATTTGTGCACCCATGTTCGTAATAGTATCATTCACAGTAGCCAAAAGATGGAAGCAACCCAAGTATCCACGGGCAGAGGAAAGAATAAATAAAGTAAAAAAGAATAAACAGAAGAAGAGAGAATGGCGAATTATTTGATTGTTACACAGTTTTCAAAAGATAAAAAGAGTTTAGAGATTGTGAATGTGCCGACACTACTGAACTGCACACAGTGATAGTGGCAAATTTTATGTTGTTTTCCCACACTCAAATGCTGCTTCAAAAACAGCCATATCATTAAATAAGAACTAGTGAAATAATAAAAAACAGGATTAGTGAAATAAAGACAACTGTGGAAGAGTTGAAGATCCAAAGTCTGAAGCATCTCTCTGGGAGGACCTGGGTCTTGGGCACATGTTACCTTTGGGTCCTGAGACCCCCGGACATTCAGGAAGAGGAGCAGCCTGGCTCTCCCAGGAATTTGTCTTTGCTTCTGCCTGTTTCAAATTACAATCAACTCAGTTATTATTGCAGTATCTCTTAATTAAAGTCCAAAATAAACAAACATTCATCGAGTGCCAACTATGAGTCAAGCATGGTGCAGGAGGGGTGGGGGTGAATATGCAATTCAATTCGGAGAACGTAACAGTGGATTCTCGGAACTCTGCAGCTGAACCCCGTCAGCCACAGCACGGTTCAGCAGTTAAGACCATGGAGTTTCAAGTCTGCCCACCTAACTCTGAATCTGGCTCTACCACTGCCAGATGGGGTCTTTTTGCCTCTGTGTCTGCATCCCTCCGTAGGATGCCAATGGTACCTTATTCACAAAGCTGCTACGAGAAGGAAACAGTTTCATATTTGTGAAGTCATGAGCGAGCACTGCCTGGCATATAGTGAGGGTCACATGTGTACTCAGGAAACAAATCCACAAATAGGAACTGCACGCACATCTAGCTACATAGACGTGGCCTGCCCAAAGCTAGAGACTCTCCTCAAACTGTGCCCCAGAACCTCCTTAACCCAGCAAGGGGAATTCCTAGCTGTTTGGCTATTCCAAAACATGTTCAAGTCTTTGAAAATATCTCCTCCACCTGTGACAGCTGGAGACAGATTGTTAAATGAAGAGAAACTTTAACAGAGCAGTTTCCTTGGCCTGGGCTCACGGGGTGGTAACTCTCCTGCCCTCACAGCTTCGAACTGCACAGAAGGAAGTGGGGAGCAAGACGCCCTCATGCTTTGCATGCTCAGATTATTTTCAGAGAGAAATGCACCAACAAAATCAAATTTTATTCCTATGTTTAAGAAAGAAAAAAATCAAAAACAAAAAGAAACCCAGAGTCTAAAAAGTATGTGCTCTGTCGATCCAGAGTGATGGGTGGAAATAGAATGATGCACTTGGAGCAGAAGCCTTAGCGGCATCACAAATGGGAAATCTTTTATGAGGACCAGATGGAAACATTAAATGCCTAGAGAATGTGAGAACATGTTAAAAATGAAAATCCCAATCCAAACACAATGAGTATGTCTCATGCATGCTACTGCAAAACCCGAAAATATTTAGGACATAAACTGCAAAGAAGATGGCCTTTCACTGAAAACTAAACAACCCTTAAGAGTTCCCAACTGATGAAAAATTGGCTAAAAATATCTGGCATGAAAGATCAAAAAATCATATTTGGGTCTGGGCAAAAGTGGTAAGACTTAATTCTTTGTATTTTTTACTATTATAATATAAAAAGGAAAACAGTAAGTTCTAGGTCTTAATTAACAATAAATTCTTAACTGAATCCCTAGAATAAAGAGGTTCTAAATTAGCATCACCTAAAAAGCATACATTTGGGCCGGGGATTTAGCTCAGTGGTTTCATCTCCTGCTGCGCAAGCGCAAGGGCCTGAGTTCGATCCCTGGTACCAAAAATAAAAAATTTAAAAAAGCATATATTAATTCATTATGTTTATATTAGAAAGGATTTTTTCATTTTGCTAATTTTATTGTACATCTGCTCACATTTTTAAAATATCCTAATTGTTTGAAAAATAATACGTGTGTGGGTTTTCTCATAGCCCATAATTTCAGATGTTATATTATTAAGACGCCCTCGGACTGCCAATATCTCAATGTAAATTCATCACAGTTGAACAAAAATACAGACACTTTAGAGAAAAAATCAGAACTTTGGTTCCACAGCTACTTGCCAGTAAAAAAGAAACAGCTCTTGTCCTCAAAGAGATTAGGGCCAGTGATGGCGAACCTGTTAGAGCTCTCAACAATGCAAACAGCCCACTGCAGCACCTGTGCCATAGGTTCGCCACTGCTGGGTTAGTCTAATACAGTGACACTTGATAATTTTGTCTTCCACATAATTCCCTTCATATAGCATTTACAATTGTGATATCTCTCCTGAAAATATTCATCTTGCTGCTGTTATTTCAACAGTCTGCCTACTGCACAAGAGAAAGAAAAAAGTCATGTTCTTTATGGGCAATTTCCCTTGTATTTGCTCCATGAGTATCCTTTTCACTGACCTACTAGTGAATTAGAATGACAGTTAGAGTGTGAGTTAAAGGGACAAACTTCCAACTGAAAAATGAATATTCACTTAGTCTCCTACAGTAAAGATTGGTCCAGCTTTCCACCTGCAGAAACAGAACTAAAGGAATCGCCAGTTCTTTTGATATTGTTAAAGCAACAGGAGGACGTTGATTAGTCTTTAAGGGGTGAATCTGATTTCAGCATCAGATGATGCCAAAAAAAGAAAACTCTTACAGGATGAAAATGGAAGAAAGTCAACAAGGTTGGAATTTAGAAAGTCCTCGAGACATTACACAGAACTAAACCTGTAAATGTAAAGTGAAACATTGGATGTGCAAACAGAGGAGACCAGTATCTAGGTATAGCCTGTCAGGACCATCTTACCTGAGCTCCCTGCACAAATGCAGAAGACAAACTTGACAGCATGCTGGGCATGATGGGAAGAAGAGAGTGGACTTGTTATCTGCCAAACACCAAACTATTAAACAGTATTATCAAAATATGAATTTAAGTTTTCTTACTGTAAGTTCAGTATGTTTTTCTCATATATAATTTGCAGATAAAACTACCCCGGGGTGGGGGTGGGGTAGTTACTTTTACCATTTCATTTTATTTCTCATGTAGCATTTTAGATTTTCTGTTCACACTTCTCTCTCATTCAACTTGGGGGCTCTGTGTTTAAACCTGGAAGGGACCCAAATAGCCTACAACTCCTTTGTCTCTTCATTCACTATTATTTACCCTTCATTCACTAGAGTTTACATTGTAGTGGGGAGAAGTAGAGCGTAAGATAGATTTAGAGAGAGTCGATACAGATCTGAATATGGATATACGTGTGGTATACACAGTTACATACAGATATGCATGCAGATGTAAACATTAGGTGGTGATAAAGCTACACAGTAACTAAAGCGAATCTAAAGAGGATAGGAAAGAAGATCGATCAGGAAAGTCTTCTCCATTAGGAAATGGAAGCAATGATCTGAAAAGGGGATGAAAAGGACTATGCAGGTGTCTGGGAGAAATTCTTTCTTGATAACAAGAAAATGCAGAGACCTTGATATGAGATGTTGTTCAGTCGGCGGACCCCAGGACACAGAGCAGCATGGCCAGGGTGGTGTGAGGGGAAGGAGGGGAGGTAGAGAAGTAACAGGACGAGACCCCACGGCCAGTGCCGGCATGGTGCATACACACCGCCAGGGACTCGGACTGGACACTGCTGGAGAATCCTGCAGAGAGGAGGAGCCCATTACGAAGGCCTGCCCCGGATGCTGCCTGGGGAATATGACAGAGTGGACAGTGTGAGAGTAAGGACAACAGGTAAGGGTTAATTTAACAGTCAGACATAAGGCTGTGGTGACCTGAATCACAGTGCTGGCTGGCAGTGATAAAAAGTGGTCATATTCTGGCTTCATTGTAAAAGTGGAACAGATAGGATTTGTTGATGCATATGGAATGTGAAATATCAGAGAAAAATAGAGTCACGCAAGACTCCAAGATTTCTGGCCTGAGCAACTGGAAACAGAATTGCATTTTACTGAGATGGAGAAGATTGGGAAGAAATTGTAAAAAGGTGGGGTGTAGGGGGCAAAAACCATGACAACGGTTTTGGAGGAGCTAAGTTTTAGTTGTCAAGAAGGCAGTTGGATAGATATACAGGTTTAGAGTTCAGAGGAAGGATCTAGCCAGATAAAATTTGGGAATCATCGGCATACAGATGGTGTTTAAAGCTGCGATCTAAGTGAAATACTTGGCCTAGGGAGAGCTTGTAGACAATAAAATAAAGGCGGGGCAGAGAGTGGGAAGGAGGGAGGGAGAGAGAAGAGAGTCCTCTGGGACATCCCAGTGTGTAGAGCGTTTGCAGACACGTGGACAAACCACTTGAGAATACAGAGAAAGAGCATGCTGTCCAAGAGGAAGAAGAGACATTAGCGTCCTGGAAGCTGAGTAAAGCCTGTGTTTCAGGAAAATGACAGTGACTGACTGTGTGACCTGCCGCTGGTAGACTTAGCTGGATGACGACATGCTATTTAGCACGTGGATGACACAAACTCAGTAAGAACACCTGGAGATAGGAGGAGACTCGAGAAGTTTCCAAAAGAGAACTGACAGGAAAGAAACAAGGAAAGCAGCATCGACAGTTATTCATGAGAGCTTTGCCATAAATGGTAAAAGAAGCAAGGATGCCTGGGTCAGAGGGCTTTGTGAGGAACCTGGAAGACAGCATGTTGGTGGACTTAAAGAAGTCACTTAATACAGAGGGAAACAGAAGGAACACGTGCAAAGCCTTGTGGGTAAGAGGGACCAAGATGCAGGACACAGCAGAGGAGCTGGCCTTCTCCAGACACAGAGAGTGACTCACAGCAACAGGAAGGGGAGGAGGAGCCGCAGGCATGAACAGGAAGGCAGGTGACCTGGGGCCTGAGTGTACGGTTTGTAAATGCACCTATCTGGGAGGGATGTGGCCCATTATCTGTCCTGTGCCTTGAGCAGACTGGAAAAGACTCTTTCCTCCTCAAAAATATTTCCCTTTGCCTCTTCTCTCTAATGTGCCAAATTACATAAGTTGAGATTAATTCTTCTGGTTTAACATGTATTCCCTTAAAATGGAATCACCTATTAAGCCCAATGAGTCAATTATGCTTAAATAGAAATGAATTTACCAGGCCCTCATTGTAAGGAAGGTTTTAATAAAGGGACATGAAAATATGATTATTTTGGATGTTTTCCAGCAGAGCTTAGGAGCTGGAGCCTCTCAAAACCTTTAGTTCCCAGTCAGATTGGCACTGCCTGGCTTCAAAGGAAGAAGCTTTATAGTTCATACTTGCATACTGGTCATACTTGGAGCTGTGTAATTAAAGTCATTTCACAGCCCAATGACTACATATTCTCCCTACCTAGATGGAGGCTCCTCGGACAGTAAATATTTGCTTATTGGGATTGATCAATAGAGCCAGACAGGAGCAAGAGGCTGTGGCGCTACAGCACAGTAGGGTGACCACCAGCTGCAATAATGCGCCACACATTCTAAAAAGCTAGAAGAAAGGATTAAAGTGTTCACCATAAAGAAATTATAAATGTTTGAGAAGGAAATATATCTAGCACGATTTAAACATTACACGATGTTTACATATATTGAAGCATAACACAGTAACCCCCTTATCTGCAATTTAATGCTTTTCTGTGTGGGTTAAAATTTTTTAAATGTTTTCAAATAAATACAAATCCAAGTGACACTGCCCATCTGGATTGTAGCCCCTGAAAAAAGGCTAATATACACAAATACAGCAGTGTTGTAAGGAGCCCTAAACACAAACGCTTCAACTTACAGGGCACTAATACTGGGCAGGAGTATTTTTTTTAGGATTCACATTAGATGTAAAATTTATTCATGCATTTTAAAATTGAAACATTTAAAAAATTTGATGAATACAGAACTTCTTAGAAGCGTTTTTCTTCTCTCTCTTCTGAATGCTGCTAACGTGTTCCTTTGCAAACAGCCAGGCCACACCATAAACACTGCTATTGAATATTCATCTCTCAGCACAAGGTAGGGGTGGCAGAGCAGGTAATTATTAGTCCCAGCTGACAAAAGAGCTACCAACAGCAAACATACGCACACGTGCCCTCTGTGCATTTGGGATTCAGCCTGCAGAAAAACTTAAATCCCTTGATTCCCAAGAGAGTGCTGTGCTTATGAAGATAGCTCCTTCAAAATAGGACACTCTGCAGGGCTTTCTTCAGATGAAGCCCGTTGCTTAATTTAATCTACACTTTCCAGATAGGTCCCTAAGAATCCTACTTTTTATTATTTTAGATAGAACTAGAAAGTCAGCATGATTTTCCTGGAGTCCAAAAGTATTCTACTTTATTTTTCCCTGTCACTAAGCTCTGAGTTCACCCATATTGCCATTTTTAATGACGTACTGGGTCATTTCAGTAGAAATACTTATCTTAAAAATGCGACCTTTACCAGCCTTTAAATTTTGAGGAGACAAAATCAGCCCGATCGACGATAAGGCAAGAGGGAAGTCTGTCCAAAGAGAAGCAATATCCTTTATTTCTGCTTTCATCCTTAAATACTCTTGGAAACCATCAGGAAATAAAGAGTAATTTGATTTAGATGTGGTAATGTCATCCGGCTAAAGGTTAAATACAACTTATACTGCATTACATATTGGTCGTATGAGCTTCTTATTATCTTTCTTCAGGAAGCCAGAAAGTGATACCAACACCCAAGGGGTAGACAAAACTGAAGGACCCATTTATTCTGACCCTTTCCACCCAGTTTCCCGCCTAAGTGGGCACACACAGCATAAACACCGCTCACCTTCTGTAACAGCAATCTGGTGCAAGGTTTAAGGTATCGATGCTTAATTAGCAGGATCCTCTGTCCATACCCCCGAAATACACTTGCAGCCTCGAAGCCAAGCACATCACTTTTTAGGTTTTATTCACAGGTTATGATAATGGTTTATCATTATTTTGTCTGGGAAATTTACCTTCCTGCTGCCATGTTTTCAACAAAATAATTAATACTTGTAAACATCATATAGAGAAATAAGCTTTACTATTTTATCTCTAGTTTACTGATTAGGAAGTTTAGCTTGCAAAGGTTAAATGGCTACCTCTCCCCTACTCAAAAATAAAAGTTAAATATAAACCTGTTCATAAGAGATGGAGCCTGGGTGTATGTCTAGATCTTTGACTCCAGATCTAAGGAACTTTTCCATCACCTCTGTAAATAGACTTTCTTACATAAACAGGTCTCTAGCAGGTTAGAGTCTACTGCCTAGGGAAAACAACTTTAGAGACATTCTAGTACTTGAAAAAGACATCTCATTATGGTCTTAATTTAGTAAAAAGATATTGGCACTAACTTAAAGAATTAGGGTTTCATTGGTATCTAGTTTCACTAATGGAGAAAAGTATCAAATTCAAGAAGGTACTGTAACTGGAATTTGAAAAAAATGAAAGATTATTTTTATGGCCAAAGTCACTTACTATTATCCTTGTGAAGAATGAGAATGATCGTACCCTATAATACATAGAGGATTTAAAAAAATTTTATTGGGCAAAAACACTTACTATAGGCTTTAAAATAAAGTAATGCTTAAAACTAAATAATAGCTAAAGTGATCTAAAAAAGTATATTTAAGATGCACTAGCGTTGCTCCATAAAAACTTATATAATCTGTTATATAAAATACTTCAGTGATTTATATTATATATAATTTTATATGAAATCATACACCCTGGACATATTAATCAACTGATGTCTGCTGTCTCCTGCCATTGGGCAAGGACTACACTATTTTACTCACATGACTTTATCTAATGTTCATGTAGCCCTAATGAAATGCAAGTAGCATTTTTCTAATTTTGCAGATGTAAAAAGTGGAACTAAGCTATGTGAAATGGTTTTCCCAAAACCTAAGTCCTGTAAAAGGTGCAGATGGAATTTAAATGCTATAATCCTTGAACCATAGCCCCTGGCCTCCCACAGCTTCCTTGTTCTGTTAAACAGGAGCGCTTTAGAGGCACACCTGGATGACAAGTAAGGGACAGGCCCGGTTAGTGCCATGAAGTTAAAAGCTCCACGTGGATTTCAGTGGTAAAATCTCCAGGGGAGTCTTGGGCGGTTCAGATGCCAGCAAGAGGGACCCGAATGCCAAAGCTGGGATGTACCTGTCCTGTCTTCTCGACATCTCCTCAGGAGGCAGAAATCGTCCTGATGACGAGGTAAAAGTGCCCAGTACAAACTGCTGAGGTAACTATGACACAAGCCACAGACGCATCTTCACACCCCACTGTTACAGCTTCCGAGCTTATTAATTCTGTGGAGCAATGCAAAGAGTGGCAAGGAGACATTTTGTGAGGAATGAGTTTCTGACGGTACTGGAATTCTTCCCAGGCATTTGTTCACTGAATCCTATTCTGGGTTTTCATATGCAGGATCCTGAAATAGATCAGGCATCTTCTTATGTTTTGGGGTTTTTTTTTCCCTTTTTCTTTTCAAGTTTATTGGGGCAAATGGGCAGAACGACTTCGAAGTTGGCTCTTCCTATCTCTCTCACACAGTGAATGATAACAAATGGCTTTCCAAAATGTATTGATGAGACCAAAACAAAACCTCTTATTGGCGACATAAGCAATTCATATGGGACCCTCTGATCATTACTGCATTTGAATATAAATGAGTTCAGTTCATTGGGATGTTATTATTGCATGATAGTAAATGAATTATATTTTCTTTCTCTGGTATATTGAATTGTTACTGTGTGAATATTATAAATGTATTTCTTTACAAGCTTATGTATACTTTGAGTTTTTCAAATTGGCACTTTAGAATGAAATATTCACATTCAATACCCAGAAATGCTTTTCAGAAAATAAAAATTAATTTCTGCTTCACGGATCCAGTCTGACAATAATGCAAATGTTTATGTATGTTTAGAGATTTAGGAAGATAATTAAGCAACAACATCTATTATGTGAGTTACAATACAGTAAATATTGTGTTAAGTACTTTAATACATTATCTCAAAAGATAGATTGCTGGCAGGCTAGATAGACATGTTTTTAAAAATAAATTCACATTTGAAAATATTTGAAGATAGTCTATTTTATCCAATTTGCAAATGAAGGAGTTTAAGACAGTTAATTGGTCAACCTAAAATCTCAACAGTAAGTCCAGAGAAAATGTTGGTGCTAAATTTAGCTTCCTTGACTTTAGATGAAGTAGCACAAAACAAAATTATGTTACATATAAGGTTCCAAATTTAAAATAATTAAGAAGATTATGTTAAAAGTAAACATCAAAATTATATAATGATATAGCCCCCTGTGTAATATAAGCATTATATAATGCTCGACACAAATGGTACAAATTTTATACTTTCAGAAAAAGAAATTGCCTCCTGTCTTCGAAAAGGAAATTTGCATATTTAAAGACATTTTAGAAAGTTTTCAAGTATCTAAAACCAACAAATCATCACTGTGGAAAGTCACAAACTATTATAAATCCTTCTAACCTCCCATTGTGTCTCAATGGTTTACTTTTAAAAAAAAAGAACAGGGCCACAAATTTACTTCTAACTGGTTAATAGGTTAGCACCCTGATAAGAAGACCTTAATGTTAAGTAAAATAAATCAGACACACAAGCTTTAATATCGCATGGTTTCTCTTACACAAGGGACCCAAAATATCAATAAATTCAACATCAAAATACAAGATAGATGACAGGAAACAGAAAAATGGATAGGGAAGGGGACCGTGATGGGGATGGAGAAGGAGACAAAAAGAACCAAGATGTGCCGTGGACATGGACCAACTCCCCGCCATGAGGGTACTCATCATACACTGCAAACTTGGATTAATAAAAATAAAAACAAAGAAAGTTAACAAAAAATCAAACTCTTAAACTGGGTATGAGAACATCTAGTGGAACAGAAATAATTCCATACCTTAAGAATACACGCTACTGCTGTCCATCTGAATGTGCTCTCTTCACTCACAAATAAAAGCATGTATGACTTTACACATGGAAAGAGACACAGAGGTAGATATGGAAATAGAGTAACAATTAGTAAGTCTAAGTAAGGGACCTCAGTGGACTGTCCATGCAACTTTCTGAAATTTTAAATTTCACCCCCAGTGACCTCTTTGAACCACAGATAATTTCATCTTCTTCATTTATCCAACTACCCTTCCTGGACACTTGGATGCACAGAACCTAGAAATTTCTGTATCTTTATTGGGCAGAGCCACACAGACTTCACTTTTCTCTGCACTCATTTATCTCTTACGCTGGTGGTGTTGTGCCCTTGGAGCCTATGGAATCCATATGAGGATCCGCCAGAGTCCCCAGGCCAACAGTCAACCACTTTTCTCTGTTTGGACCCAGGACAGGAAGCAGATCTTCTTCACCCCCTATTTCAGGGAATCCCCAAATGACACCTACAACAGTGATGTCTGGAAAATAGAGTTTGAAAGAAGCTCTCCTCAAAGCCACACCATGCCTGTCCCTCTATTTCCAATCTGCATAATTTTCAACAAGTCTGAGATGTGAGAAGCATAGTTTGGAAGAGGAGGACAAGCAGTGTCACAAGCATTTTCTTGCACAAAAGGTCTTAGGACCTGGTCATGAATAGTCCCCCTTGAGGACAAAACACGTTCTAGCAAGAAGCAACCTGAGAAGGTCAACAAGTCCCTTTTTTTAATTTAACATGCACAATGGTATCTGTTGCACAAGTTACCACGAGTGGCCAAAGTCCCCAACAGCCTAGGTCAGAATAAAAGGAGGCAGAACCAAGTGAAAAGTTCCATGTTGGTGATGTCTCTTCTCATCTGCAAGTCATGGACTCTTACTTCCGTGTTCCCCTAGGGAATCCCATAAAAACTCAAATCACTGTAGCTTTTAGTATTCCAAATGTTGTACTAGTGCAAAAATACAGATGATAGAGTACTGTAATTTGTAATATGTAAACACTTTGAAGGCAAAATAACAAATGGATTACCCCATTCACAATCCCACTCAGATGGTTAATGAGAGATACGGAGAGCTTTCCTGAGCCAGAGTACCAACTGTGCTGTTGGACGCATGAAGAATAACTAAATAAATAATTGTGCAGTGTTTTAGACAAATACTGACTTATGATAACACTGCAGGCTAGGGAGCAGGATTGGTACATGCTGGCTTAATTAAATGGGCTGCCATGTAAAACACTAGCTGCTAGTGAGATATTATAATTAAACCTGCATCTGCAAGTCACACAACACAAGATAGGAACCAAGTTAGAGGAACTCTTCTGGCAGAAAAAGAGCACATTCTCCCACTAAGAGGAGCGAGGATGCTCATGGGGTAAGTACCAGCTGAGCTTCCTCTCCTCCTTCTTCATATCAGAGTAAAGGATGCATGACCTAAGAATAAAGAACAGGAAACAGAAGTCATATTCATGGTTCTTTTAATTTTTCTCAACAAGTGTTTACTAAATGTCACCCTTTGCTGTGTGTTCTGGGATATAAAAAAACAGGACACAATCAATGCCCTCATACAATTTAGCAGGGGTGCCAGATGATGAAAAACCAATGTAACAAACAAACACATCACTTTCAGGTAATAAGTTCCATGGTGGCACAGGGCTGTAGTCCCAGCTGTCTGGGAGCCTGAGGCAGGAGAATTACACGTTCAAGCCCAGACAGGGTAATTTAGCAACTTAGTGAGACCCCGTCTTAAAAAAAATTTAAAAAGGACTGGGAATGCAGTTCAGTGCTGTTCAGGCTCTAGGTTCAGTCTCCAATACCCCCCCCCACACACACACACATACACACACACACAACAGAAGAGTAGAAGGAGGAAGAAGGGAGGGAAAGAGGAGGAGGAAGAGGAAGAGGAAAAGGAAAAAGAGAAGGAAGAGGAGGAAAGTAAAGCAGAATAAGGAAATAAAAAGTGAAAAGGTAGTATGGAGAAGAGAAGTAGTCAAGACCTCTCCACTTTGGTATCTAAGTAGAAGCTGGACAGAAGAGTGAGCAACAACATCTATGTTCCCAATCTTCCGGGCAGAAAGAAAGCCCAGTACAAAGACCCAGGGGTAGAAATGCGCTGGGCTCCCTGATGAGCGGAAAGCAAGCTCACATGGCGCTTGACAGTGATGTTGGAGAAGAAACTCTGTAAAAGGAGAAAAACTGGGATAGATCATGAAAGAGGAAGAAATGAAAGAGAAAGCAAATGGAGTTTTGCAAAAGGGCCTCAGATTTTTGGAGTCAGTCAGCAGGCAAGGTTCTAGGGCCACTTCTGGCCCTCCTCCTAAGGGTTTTCACTATTACTTTGTGAGACCTTTTGAAAGACAGTCTTTTTAAAATATAATATACTGAAGACTTGAGGACACTAAAAGGCCAGGAAAATGCCATTGACAGACTTACTGATAAAATATCTACTCTGATGAAAGCAACAGACTCAGAATCTATGAGGCATAGATCTCCACTAGCATTTGATTCAAATTGTGGACTAAAGAGAATTCCTGTTTTTAAAAAAGAAAATCTCAAGGGGACTCCAGTTAAAGCATGACACAAAGCACTTCTAGTAGATTAGGACTGAGCTGATAGGGCTTTCTCAGACACACCCATCCTCCCAGGCACATTGGCTATGACCACCTGTGCCACATGTGGGGGTAGTGTGACAGCTAGCACCGTACATAGCCTCATGTTGTAGCCAATGAATGCAAGGGACACCAAGTTCATGAACTTCCTTCCCATTTACCATAAACAGTAATTGGTCAAGTCACAAAGAAGGTCTTCAGCACAGGTCCCAATGATATGGGATGCACAATACAACTAGAAGCTACCACCTCACAAATGCACAGGCTCCTTTCTCCCCTGGCCTTTAACCTCTCATTCTCCAATCCATTCCTTATACTACCTGCACAGCCTCTCTCCAAAGGAAAAACCGTGGATGCCAATCTCTCTTATAACCTCCCAGTGGCTCCTCACTGATGACCGACAACAGCCCCAAGGCTTGCAAACAAGCCTGGAAGCCCAGGCTACAGCCCTGAGGAGCACACTTGTGCTTTCTATCTTTCCCACTTTCCATCTTGGATGATAACCCAGAGAACACACACAGTTCTATCACGCACAGAGTTGAATCTCAGCTCAGCCATTTTCACCTCATGTGCTTTTGGCAAATCACTTCTATTCTCTTACCTTCATTCCTTTGCCTATAAGATAGAAATATTAGTACAGGTTGAGCCTCTATGATCCAAAAATTCAAAATCTGAAGCACTTTAAGTCCCAAGCATTTCCGGTAGGCGATGGTCAATGTGTAGTACCCAAGTCATGGGCTTGTTATGAGGCTGAATGTATAGATACACTTTGAACAATGTCAGACACATTGCAAACGCTGAATGAATGAGAGCACTTACTGTTTCTTTCCTTATTATTATTTGGCCAAAAATTGCCCTTTCTCTCCACTCCTCTCCTGAAACACTCCTATGCACTCTGAAGACCCCATACAAGTGACCTTTCTTCTCGACACCTCCCCTAACGCACTGACTCGCCTTCTAGTGATGGCTGTCTCCTGTGTCCTCGTGACACCTTGAACATCACACTTTAATAGCATCACACATACTCCACTGGTTACTTATAAATTACAAATTTCCCTTCCACCTAGTCTATGAGTTCGCTGAGGGCTCCTTCTCACTCTGTAGTAACTAAGCCCAGAGCAGGGCCCCGTGCACAGTCGGCTCTCAACCAATGTTTTTCTTTGGTCAATAAATACACAAAAACACAGACATCTCTCAAAAATTTCCACTTTACTAGGAAAGAATTCAAGGCAACTGAAAAATAATGCTAGACACAGATTGAAGAAATTTAGCAAACCGGGACCAAACTGTATTCTACACTAAGTGCGCCGAAAATTCAGAGAAAGGTCAAACAAGTGCTGTATTCATTGTTTTCTTTTCCTACCCCTCCAGTTATTCCAGCTGTGGCTCACCACGTATAAGTTCCTTTACAGTATAAACTGTGGCTTTTAATACTTTTATATTCAAATATCAGGCACAAAAGTACATGTTTTGTGAATCTTTGTTGAGGAACGATTTTCAAGAAATAGGCAGGACTGAATAAAGAGGAAGAAGAGTACAAGGTCTTCTCCTGGGCCTGCTAACCAAAGGCATGCTAGTCGCCTTGCACAAGCTTGCTCGGACAGAGGAGGGTGCTGGGCTGTACTTTCGCTCTTCAAGAAGAGAGCACTTCAGGGAGGTGTGCAGCAGGCACAGGGTGAATCTAAGAGCAGCAGCGGCAGCTTGCTTCAGAGAGAACTGAAGACTGAGGCTGGGACATCAGCACACGAGAAGGCTGAAGAACTGCGCCCTGAATCCAAGTGCCAGACAAGACAACGGGGCTGCGCAACCGAGGGCAGGCGACACTGTGCCTCAGGAGCTGTTGCTCAGATTTGGGTTTCAGGATAAATAATACAATGACCTCAGAATCCGGGCAGTAAATCTCCCTATTCCCTTTCAGCAATGCTGAAGATCCCAATAACACCTTGCAAGGGTTCACATGCTTTTTATCCATACATCCTCACATTATGCAACAAGGAACATGGTACCCATGGCGGGTGGGGGTAGCAGTTAGAATCCAAAGCAGAATTTGGAAATTCAGAATTGTGGTTCAGAGTCAAAACAGTGATCAACTGAATAGAAATATACTTAAAAGAAGCTCAGGAAATTCAGAGTGCTTTTTATATCTCCAACATTTTAAATACTGAAAGAACCTAAATTTGGAGTATGCAACTTAAGTGAGATTATAAGTGTGAATATTCTAGTAAAGAATTTAAAATACAGCAGGTGCTGAAATACATGTAGATTGACTCAGAAGTTTTTTTCTTTTCTTGCTCACAGCAGGGTTCAATTATATATGTTGAGTGAATAAAAAGAAAACCGTGGGACCAACTGATAATGCTTTTCAGATTTATGTAGGTTCTAACAAGCCTTTTCTTACTATCCTTTGAGAGGAAAAAAATGACATGTTATACAAAGAGTACATAGATTATGAGGAAGAATTCTCCAGCATCTGGACTATGAAATGGGAAAACTTTATACTAAGTGAGGTTAGAGAAATGTTTTCTCTACAGTCTTAAAAGTAGGGCAGGTTTCTATACGTCAGAAACAGAGTAAGTGTGGTTTTGCCCAGGGGTAGAAGAGACTGATGAGACAGTTGCACAAGCGTCCTCCAGATTGGAGGCTGTGTATACATTCTGATTAGTGACAACACAATCAACATCTATTTTTCTTCAGATAGCTCAAAAATAATCCCAAAGACAGAATTTCACAAATGTTTCCCAAATCTTCTGCCATACTTTGGGTTTGCAAAATCAGAACTATACACTCATGTAAAAAAATATGAAATCTATAAATAGCTAAAGATTAAAAAAACTGTTCAATGGGTTGAGATATAAACAGCATCCTCTTCGTTGTTTAGCTTCTTCATGAAAATTAATTTTGATGCTGGAATCAAAATAATCCAATTTTCTTAAGAGAAGCCTACTGTCTACTGTAAAGTAATGGCATGTTTTATGAGACTTCTAAGTGCATCTCTTGGAATTTCTAACTTAAATGCATGGTTTGGAAAACACTAATCATTGATTGTGAAAGGCTGGTTGCATTTCATCACGAAAAAGAGGCAAAAATAAAGTACTTCTGCTCTCATGTCCTCATGTAACTATTTTATATAGTATGCCAAAAAAGAGCAGCATATAATTTTTTTAAGATTAGGAAGTCATTCCAATACATAAGATGTATGTATATTTTCCAACTTGAGATTGTCATTACATATTTTATGAAAATTAATTTGAAAAATATTAAGCACATACTCAGATAAAACAATAGAAATAATTATATATAGACTTAATCAGGAGCTGGAAACAAACTGTGATACAGCTTTACTAAGAAACTTAAGAAGGGGAGGGTGTGAGTTGGAAGAAAAAAAGGGTGAAAATGAATCATAGTCATAACTAAAGTTAATTTATATGTTTGATGATTAATGAATTCTTTTAGCCTGTATTGAAGAACATTACACCAAACCATGTGCTTTTTTTTATGGCAATTGTGGAAATTTTTGTTTTATCTCACCTAAAAGAGTATCATTTCATTAGCATAATTAACCTGTTAGCATTAAGTTGTTCTTTTTGCAAATTGCTGCAAGAAAATCTGTGTAAGGCATGAGTAAAGCTGGCTCTTTAATCATTCTAAAATTTTGGTTCTTTTGAAAAGAAAAAAATCCCTAGTATTTATAGCTCAATGTTCCTAGCACATCAAAAATTTATTCTGAGAAAAAGAAAGGTCACATTATTATATTCAGGAAACAAAATGATATATTAAGAAAAATATCACCAAGGTTTTAAGAAGATTTATCATTTTTTGAAAGCTACCTACCTAAAATTAAATGTCCTTTGGATCCAGATAACTGCTTAATAGTCACTTTAGTAGTAAGACATATGCATCTACTTAACTGTATGTTTTCTTTTTTATGAGATCTAACTGACAATATAACTATGTATCTTTCCCTATTCAGTTGTACTACTCAGAAAACCAGCTAAAAATAGACATATGTTAGGGGCGAGGTAAAGTATGAGAGAGAGGGCTTTTTCAAATGAGTACCTACTTTTATGTAAACCTTCTCTTCTTATACATGCTACCCACCATGGGTAGGTTTTGAAAAACTAACCACATGTGTTCCACAAGTAATAAATTACAATTAAATAGCAATATTTAATTCACCAAGAAGATGACCAAAATATTATCCAATAAAGCAACTAGATACATAAGAGTACTGTCAGAAAACAAGAATAACCAAATCATACTTAGCCAGGTAAAGTACATGTTGGCCAAGCATGTGGTATTCATCAAAAGCAAGCTCCATCTTTGTGTAGGTGACTCTAACTGGCCAATGTTTATGCAGGAGATTAGGCAGACAAACATTTAAGATGAGCAGAAAACAATTCAAGTAACTATTAATTTTTAAAAACCAGATACCTTCATTTACGGTGTTGGTAAAGAGCCTAGCATGTAAACACAGAATCCCAGTTAGAATTGTCTTTTGGAGACATTAGTTCCCTTTATTGCTATGGTCTCTATTAAATAAAACTCAGGGACAGATAACCAATTTTGGAAGGCACCTTAATCTGAAAGAAAACAGACCCTTCAAAGAAATCTGAAGTGGCCAGGGTTTATCACCTCAAAGTACTCTAACCTCACTCTGTTTTTCCATATATTTCCTTATGGTACTGGTTTAAGTGTATTTACATTCTTTCAACATATATATTAAAGGTGCCAGGCTCACTGAAGTTTTTACAGAGGTTTCTTGAATTTATTTAATAGGCATTCCCAAAATATCTATACATTTTAAGTTTTTTTAAAAAAAGAGGCTCTTGGGCTGGGGATTTAGCTCAGTGGCTCCAGTGCCTGCCTCGCAAGCACAAGGTCCTGAGTTCCATCCCCAGTACCAAAAATAAATAAATAAATAAAATAAAAATTAAAAAGAGGCTCTTAAAGATAACAGCAATTTGAAAGCATAAATAAAAGAAATTAATCATGCCATTTCAGAAGTGAGAACAGAGTGTCCCTTTCCTTAAGCAGTATAAAGATAAAAGTAAATAAATGAAAAACTCACTGGTTTCTGCACTATGAACACAATATAGTGAATTAAGGTAGGCTTGATACACTGTCTTAATAGATTAGAACTAAGATGAAAGTATTTATTATTGTACCAAAAATATCCTACTAAAAATCATACCAAACCACAAAACATACCAAAAAAGTCACCTATTACTTCAGCAGAGACGAAACCAAAATCTGACTTTTAAAAACTCCTCCATTACACATTTACCTCGAAGTGCCTGCCTGCTCTTATAAGCTGAGATTTTGCAGCACCTGTGCAGTTAGAGCATGCTGCATGCAGAAACAGCAGGTAGCACAGCGGTTGCTCAGCACACAGAGCCTGTGTTCTTCAGGGACCTGCTCTCTCCATGCATTTCCCACTTCTGGTATGTACTCAGGACCCACTCAAATGCTCCAGTTACAAGATTTTAAGTCACTGTTGCTAATGCAAGAATCTGAAAAGCCCCACGGACACCTCTCCGTCCCGGCTTACCACGTATGAGCCACCGTGAAGCGACGCCGCTGCCGGATGCTCTTGTTCACCAGCAACTTTCTGAAAAAGCATGGTGAGTTCCTGGGCGAACTTCGTGGAGAGATTTTGGGAGACGTAGGTCTGTTTCCCAACAGCCTCGGAAGCTCAAGTTCTAAGTGCATTTGCTCCTTGAATGTCTTTATGCAAACGTCAGGTTCAGAAGCAGTAAGTTCCTTTGATGAATTTTTTGCTGTCATGTCTTGTATAAACTGCTAGCTTTCACCGCCTAAAACAAAAACCTCAAACATAGCAGAGACCCCGTTGCAGGTGAAAAGGCTGAGAAGTCCTGCAAACTCTCCTCGGTTTAATTTGAGAAGCTGTGGTTCCAACAGAGGAGCTGCTCAGAGCTAGAGCAGCATGCTGGAAGAATGGCAAGTCAGGCTGTCACAGGGAGCTTTATCAGGCTGGCTTTGCCTCTGAAAATGCGCCAAAGTGCTTCCTATGTCAGTAGCCTCCTTGTGGGTGAAGCGAGTCTGCAGGCTACACACTGACACTGGCTGAATTCATTCAGCTGAATATACCAACTCATGAAATATTCATAAGAGCGCCTGATAATCCTTGCAGTGTATTCTTCTAAAAATCTTATCAAACAAGCTGCATTCACTAACAGATAGCAGCCGATACTTATTTCATTTGCACAAAAAGCAGATCAGAATCGCCCAGTGTGTAACGTTTAAAGTCTTCATTCAGAATTATCTTGCTTTGTAATGCACACAACACAAACTCCACCTACCAAATGCTATTGGCCCGGGATTATTTAAACAACTGCAGTGTTTCCCCCTTAAGAACACTCTCCATTGCTCAGATTTTCACAAAATTTGGGAGGCTCCTGTCTTTATCACAGTAAAGATGGATTAAATCGAGGAGTGTCTGGAAGCCTCGCTAAAACAGCCTTCCAAATTCCATTTCTGAATCAAAGAGCTGATTTGCTGAAGTTCCTTTTTCTCCTCCCCAGAAAATCCAAAACACCATCAATTAAAAAAAAAAAAGTCCGTGAACAGGAAAACATTGGATTTGGTTCATTCCCTCCAAGGAATTTGAAGCTTAATTTTTATTCCAACAAGCATTTCACTCATTCTTCTGTCTAAGCTCATTGTTCATGAGTTGCCCACAGCTGCACTCTGTGTTAGCTGCCCAAATTCTTCTGGCAGCCAGGTTCCCTGAAACTGAAAAGGAGGCGACATCTGGGGAAAATGGGTGCCCTGTGATGGTGTGGAATCAAAAATTAGATAATATGCACGTCTGTGCATGTGTGTAGGTGTGCGCAGGTAGGTGTGCAAGATACTGCAGGCTTATGTGTGGGTATGCATACTTCAGTGTGCGTGTGCACTTTGCTCACAAGGACTCATGTGAGTGCCATGGGGAGTGGACACCAAAAACAGATATTGTAGCTGACAATTTCCCTAGCCCTAGAGTGCAGCTTCTATCCTTTAAAAAGCAAATGGAAGTAGAAACAATATTGTGATGCTTAAAGTTTCCAGGTATTTTGGAAATAATTGTTATGAGAGCCAACCTAATCTCAAATGAATTTGACAAAGCAGAACTAGAGCTGGTCATGGCAAGTGGCAGAAGAGGGAGGATTCCCAGTGACACTTCAGTGAAAAAGAAGACGTCGGTTTTTCCCATGAATGCATGAGGTCTTTCATCCTTAGACAGTCACACCTGTCACCTGCTCTGGTGAAAGATGGGCTAAATTAGACCACCCTGGCCCCAATGGAGAGGAACAAGTGGATCCCACACTACCCCTTCAGGAAGTGATTCAAGCACAATAGGGTTTAAACCACTGATTTACAGGTAGTACTTAGGAAAGGTTCTCAGTATTTACATGACTATAATATATTATGGACAAAAGCATAGTTATGGCATTTGAGACTTGTATTGAATCTCAGTGATCACCTGGTTTTGCAATGCATTCCAAAGACAGGGAAACAGAGCTAGAGAAATTCAAGGACTTGTCCAAGGTCATACCGTTACTGGACATTACAGCTAAAACTGAACCCCATATTTTCTGATTCCCACCTGATTGCTCTGTAAGTCAATCACAAAGCTGTGCTTTTCTCCAGGTAGCCCTGGTGCACATTTAGCACCTGGCGATATCTTGACTACCTTATTTGAGAAGACAGGCAGTCAACAGTAATACTGTGGGAGACACTATGGTTAACACTGCCTATTATTTGCTGGGTTATGATATAAAATCTGAAAATTTCTGTTCAAAAATACTATGATTTAAAACTGGGACATGAGATTGTATGCTTCTGCCATTACTCAGAGTGACTTATAAGCAAAAACAAAGCAGTTTGAAGCCACAAAAGATATTTCTCATATTTACTTTTCAAAGCTGCCAAACTATACTAAACATTTTAGGAATTTCTTCCCAAAAATATTATGACAAATTTCACAAGCCAGATTTAGCTGTATGTTAACTGCAGCTCAGAATAGGAAACACTGATATAAATGCACCTAACATAGAAAAACAGTCCAGTTGCAATTATTTTCCATTTTTTATTTCCAGTTTTGTGTCATCACATGACTTTCTGTTACCATTTTCACATTACCTACTGCCCCAACATCTCAATTAAAACACTTTCAGAATCACTCTAAGAAATACAGTTCTCAAAACCAGGTACAACCTATTAACTCTGCCTCCGCTAGAAAAAAATTCAAGAATAGCAAAGGAAGTTAACTGAAATACAAAATTAGAAAGATAATCAGACTGTGTGTGAGTCTCAATTCTTTATCACCGGTGGGTAGTGGGAATATGATCACAGGTAAATGCAAGAAAATTGGTTTCTAGAGTCAAAATATAAGAGAAAAACAAGACACAGTGCCAAATATTGAAGCCAAAGATGAATTGAGATGATAGGAAACAGGAGATGGTGAAACAAGAGTAAAAACAAACAGACTGTTACATCTGAACAAAGAACAGAAGAGAAAGCAAACAGAGCTCATGTGCCGTACACAGAGTCCAGTGAGAGACCAAGGAGCAAATGAAACCCTCCTGTGCACACAGCATCCTTAGCTCTCAATATCGCAAAGGAGAAATGAGTGATTTTTCAATTCATCAGTGTACAAATATTTGCCCTGAGCAATTATTTGAGAACTCCAACTACAGCTATGTCTTCATGTCACATAATGAAATTTCTGCTATCTACAATTTTTCAAAGCAGTAAGAATCAGGAATTTATCATAGTAAAACTACCATTAAATTTTTAAACAAAATAATATAATCAATAATAATCAAATAATGTAATAAATATTATGGACCAATTGAAAACATTTCAGTTTTGCTACATTGAAAAAGAAGGCCAATTAATTAAAACCAAAGAAAATTATAAATTTATAACATGAGTATAGTAACATTGTTTAAAATGTTTTTAAAAGTTCAACCACTTTGTAATACAATTATTTTAGATTAAAATAATTACATTCTTTTATATTCAATATCCTTTGAACTTTGAAAGTTGACCTGGAATAAATTTTCTCTCAAAGACAATTTTTCAACTATCATAAAACAAATGCATTTTAAAGACATGGAATTTCAGGTTTTGTACAATAATATTATACCTGGCACAACAGTGAACTGAAAATAACATTGCTCTCATTTACTGTAAATACAAAGCTGGATATTTGGGAAGACAGATGGATCTGAGTTATTGTAGGAAGATGGAGGCACCTTGAGATCATAATGCTAAGTGAAATAAATCAGACACCGAAGGTTAAATATTACATGGTTTCTCTTCTAAGAGAAACCCAAAGTATAAATAATTTAAAGAGAAAAATGAAACAGAAATGGCAGGGAAAAGGGAGGCAGACATCATGGAGATAAAAGGGGATCTGGCAACAGAGAGGAGACCAGAGGGAGGGGAAGGGAAAAAGTAAATAAGGATGAAAATGTAACGTGTATATGCACATCACCTCCTGATGAATGTAAGGCAAACATATTAATAAAAATGGAAAGAAAAAATAGAAGAGTAGATATAAGACGGTCATTATAAACAGTTAAACGATCAATTATATCTGCTTCACTATCTAGCTCCTTTTTGCTAAAACGAGGCACCCCCTGAATGCCACCATTAAACTCAGTTGAATTAAAGACACATAAACCCCTTTTCTTCCATCAAAGGCAACACAGTGAGTATAGAACACAAGCACACAGCTGTTGCCTTATTTAACAATATAAAACAGCAGACAGACCATTGCATATGACTATACCACCACAAATCACTTAATTTTTCTATGTTGGCCTTAAGAAATGGAGCTAGAGAATTATCCTAACATGACCGAAAAAAAGATAATATCCAACTGAATGAAAATAACCATCTAGTCATCCTGGAAGTTTATAGTTAACTGGAAATTCTTAAGAATAAAAAGATTATAGGTGCTGGGCTGTGTAGCTCAGCCATGGAGCATGTGCCTAGCATGCTCAAGACCTGGGTTTAATCCCACCACCACTAAATAAATTAGGATTATAGAGATATAATTTACATTTATTATTATCTACTGAGTTCCACACATGGTAGTACACATTATAATATTTTTTCAATTTGATCCTCCCAAATATATCAAAGACTGTTGAAAGAATTTGCTTGACTTCCCCATGATATTAACTATTAGATCCTTTAGGGCTGAACTGAGTCTCATATGATATTTGTATCTAGAATGTAAGATAGAGCCTGGCTAAGAGTAGATACTCAATAACTATTGATTGAATGTACATTATTTGGTCTGTCTTCGGCTAAGAATGCCAAGATACAGAATTACAAAACTGTCAGAGAGTTGATGAAATAAACCCAGGTCTTCCATCATTTTATTATATTACACCAATGCTACCTAAAATTTTTCAAAGAAAACACAACCAATGCGACAGAAGAAAGAATGCATGTTCCTCAGGTGGCTTAGTCTTATGGCTGGGGGTTGATCTTCACCAGTACTAGATGTCCTAAGTCTGAAGTTATCTATCCTGTCATCTTTATAAGATGACGCGATGTGAATGCTTCACTTTTACCCATGTGATGCTGTTCGCCCACTCATCGTTAGTGAAGTGGTGCTGTAAAAGTTGAGGTTTAACCTGCACACCTGGTAACATCAGCTGGTACCTAGGGAAGGGGAAGCTTGGAGGGTAGATGCTTGAGTGCGGTCTCGTATGGTTCTTGGAAGTGGTACCATCAGGGAGGAAGTGGACATGATCTCCTTCCACTGCCTCCTACTCACTTGCTGCAGCCACACTGGCCTCTTCCTTGTTCACTGACTATGTCATGCAAGCTTCCTTTCCCCAAGATACCTGCATCATGGTTTTCTCATCTGCTTCCAGTGTTTGCTCAGTAGCATTCACCTGATGGAACCTTCCATAATGACCTTGCTGTCTAGTGTCTGTCAGCATGTTATAGATATTTGTTACCTATTTACTATGCATTTAGCATCCCTAGAATTCAAGTTTTATAAGACAAAAAATTTTGCTTTGTTCAATCTTCTAATCCCAGCTCCAAAACAGTGTCTGCCAAACGGCAAATATTTCAATAAATATTAGTTGAATAGGGCCGGGGATTTAGCTCAGTGCTTCTGCCACCTACCTTGCAAGCACAAGGTCCTGAGTTCGATCCCCAGTACCAAAAAAAAGAAATATTAGTAGAATGAATAGATGCCCGTCTTCCAAGTGCAGAATAAAATGGGGAGGGACACATCAAACAAAAATAGAATAACCTATCTTTTCTCAAATTGGGGTAAAAAGTAATCTTTACCATTTTAAGTATCACCTTTGTTTTAAAAAATAGTATTGCTGTCCTCACTGCAGTGTAAAAGCAGGATGGATCCCAGTGCATTGTAATCTTGGTTCTCAAGGTGGCACGCCAGTACGACAGGTTTGCCAAACTCTCCCCTCTCAGAGCTTTCCGATTTTGGCAGAGTAATTAGGTACTTCTTTCACAGGGCACATTCTGCGAAGGAAGATAGCATAGAATAAAAAGTGCTCACGAAGTTCCTCTTTGTTTTCTAGGTCATTGTTAGCATCAAGTTATATTAGACAGGATGAGTCAGATGCTTAAATGCAAGGAGAGAAACTGTTCCCATGGCAGGGTTTCTTAAAAACCACACCAAAAGAGGGTACTAAAATTCCCAAGGATAATACCACCCTGCCAGAGAATTGTCTACATGGATGATTTCAAATGAATTAAACCTCAAAGATGAAGGCAGAAAATGTTAGAAACAAAGGCATGATTGGAAAGACTTTACTCTAAAAATGAGCATTTTTTATTATTTTCTATCTTGCCAGCAATTGTCTGTGAAGTAGATGAGAACGATGCAGCGTTAGTCTGCAGTTAAAACTTTCAGTGCAAATGCTTGTGTGTGTAAGTCTGATGAACCATGATAGAGCAGAGATCAGGGACAGAGGGGAAAGTGACCCTCAGCTCTCCAAGGAGGAGAGCGCTGCTCGGGGTCCATTTCCCCTTTACGTTTACCCTTGTGAGCTGCTTCCCAGAAACTGTATTATCTGAAATTAATATTTCTGGGCCAGGGATTTAGCTCAGTGGTTTCACCACCTGCTGCCCAAGCGCAAGGACCCGAGTTTGATCCCCGGTACTAAAAAAAAAAAAAAATGAAGTTAATATTTCAATGAGTTTTTAAAGTGTGCAGAATACACATAAACATGAAAAAATGCTTCAAATATCGTGAGTTAGAACAAAGCTGCCTAACTTAATTTCAAAGTTTATTTATTCACTACGTAGATTATTAATTTGAAATCTGTTCATATTGGAAATCTTTTCAAATTCAGTAACATTAATAATGATGGGTTCCTGATTTTTAATGAAGAAAACAGAATATTGTCGACCAAGACTAGTTATGAAATTCTAGAGTTAAGTAATTCAAATTTAATTTCATATAAATATTTCATACGATCAAAACAGTGCAACATTGACACAGGTAAAATCACAGGCTTAAGATACTTTATGTAGAAGCATCCCGAGCTTTACAGAAAAGACTCCTAAAGAGAATCTATACTTTTAGAAGATTTATGTCATTTTTTTTTTTGTCTTTTTCATTTTTTAATTTACCATGCAATGAGACTGACCTTCTTTGGGACATCTCTCTGCGATGACGTTTAACACACACAAAGCTTAGTGCAATTACCACCACAGTGCAGTCGGGATATAGAACTGTTCTGTCGCCCTCTCCCCAGTAATACAATATTTAAGATTTTCAGCCAAATTATCTCACGCAGGACAAGGGCTGTGAAGTTCAGCCCAGATTTATTAATAGTTTATCTGTTTTTATTGTCAAGTGGTATTCCATTGTCTAAAAGTGCCAAGATCTGTTTTGTTTGTTCACGTACTGGAATATAGCTGGGCCATTTTTAGACTGGGGCAATTATGAAATGAAATTCTACAAATGCTTGTAGTGTTTGCGTGGAAATGGCCCATCAGTGCTTCACAGCAAAACCCAAGAGAGAAACTGCCAGGTCATGTGGTAAGTGTACGCTCATCTTTATAATGAATGCCCAACTGTCTTCCAGACTGGTTAAATTATTTTCTGTTTCCACCTACAATACATGAGAGTGGCAGCTGCTCCACAAGCTTGCCAGCACTTCTTGCCTGGGTTTTTTAAATTTTAGCCATTTTAATAGATGGGCAGTGGTAACTTACAGTAGTTTTTGTTTATGTTTCCCTAATGGCTAACGCTGATCATCTTTCCATTGCTTATTTGCTATGCACATATAAGCTTTGGTTAAGCGTCTACTGAAGTTTTTTGCCCATTTTGAAATTGGACTGATTCTTTTCTCTATAAGTCTCCCCCCATCTGCCCACCAGTAGTGGGTTAGGGTTAGGGTTAAGGTTGGTGTTCTCAACTACCTGCTCTACTCATTCATTCTGTCAGTCAAAGCTATCCACAGGTAGAAAAAGAATAAAGATATTAACCCTATATTAACTAGAATCAGAACATTGTTTTCACTTTTTATTTTTAATATAACATATGCACATATTAATAAAGAAAATATAAAACTTTCTCTTCTATGAAAAATAAAACTAAATTTCATAACAAAATTATTAGAGAATAACGCCAGTTCATACACTGTATACAATAATCTTTTAAAAAATGACCAAAATGTTACTCACAATGCAAATCATAGACAAAAAAGATTCTTTTACAGAAAAGAAACAAAGAGATAATAGCATAAAACTTTCCTTTCAGTGAACTAAAAACTTTTAATAAAATAAAATCAGAATACCCTGAAAGTTTTGAACTGGTTTTATAGCTTACAACCTTGTGCTATGGTTTAGATCTAAAATGTCCCACCAGATTCTCGTGTTCAGAGGTGGAGACTTGGGACCATGGCTGGATCGTGGGGCGCTGTGCTCCTCAGAGAGTTCCCGTGCTGTCAGCAGGCGGGCCCTGGTGGGAGGGGCGGGTCCCTGGCAGCCTGGAAGGAGGTGTTGTTGTCATTGTTCCTCTCTCTTTTCTCTCTTCTCTCCTCCTTCTCCTCTTTCCCCTCCCCCTCCCCCCTTGCCCACTGCTTCTGCTGCTGCTTCTCCTCCACCTCCTCCTCCTCTTCTTCTCCTTCTCCTTCTTCTTCCTGTTCCTCTTCCTCTTTTCTCTCTCTGTCCATCTCCATCTGTCTCTGTCTGTCTCTGTCTCCCCCTCCCTCTCCTTCTCTCTCTCTCTTTCCCTATCTCCCTTCCTTCCTCTCTCCCATCCTTCTTCCTCTCTGCCTTGGGGTGAGGAGCTTTCTTTTGCCATACCTTCCACCATGCCATTTCTGCCTTGGAGCCAAGCAGCCATGAAGTAAACTCTCAAAACCAGAGCCAAGATAAGCCTTGCATCTTGCACTGCGCACAGTCATTTCCTACGAGTAACTTCTGCTGCAGTTAGTTCCCATTGCTACTGGGAGAAGCTATCGCTGGGGAACAGTAGATGGCTTGGTGTCTTTCACAGTAATTTAGAGAAAAGCCTTCTAGACATGGACTCCAGTTGACACCTAATCTGTTTGCTCTGTCCAGACCACTTTCCCAAGCAACAATCTCCTTTCTCCACTGCTGGTCTGGTGCCATGAATACCTCAAAACATGGAGGTCTAGAGGGAACATGATCTGATTCCTCATCCTCCTTAGTTCTATATTTCTACTAATTCACACAGCCTTCAATCATAGACTTACTGAGTAGGAACCATGTGGCAAGAACATGATTTTCATTTTCTTTGGTAACCCTGAATTATTGGCTGAAGTTTGCATATCTGTTACTAAACATAAAATCAAAAATGTAAAAAGCTTTATGAAAATTTTATTATAGCTGTGACTTGATTTTTCTATATAACATTATCAATTAACTTTTTTACTTGAAATTTTGTGAACTATTACTCTCTATATACATAATAAATCTTAAATGGAATAATAGTATAGTAGCTAAGAACATAATTGCTTCCTTTTATGTATGGGCCTCACCAAAAAAGCTCTATGTTCTTATCAGATAAGGACCACAATTCATTCTTTATGCATTAACTGCTTTATCTGAAACTATTTCACACATAATGCACATGCTTCTTACATGAGAAATTAGTGTCTAAAACTCAAGAATATGAATAGGCGTTATTCATTCATTCAACTGGTATTCGCTAAATGTCAACTACAAATCAAGCACTGTGCTAGTCAGAAATACTGCAATGAAGAGCTAGACCTACATCTGCCCTCATGATACTTACATTCTAATACAGGACTAGTACAGTCTAATTCTGATCATAATTATAGACTTATTTCCTATTATTCACCTATTCTCCTTTAAAAGGAGATAAAATCAGACACTCTTTCATCTACCTCATACTTTGGTTCTTCTTTGTTTCACAGTGCTTTATCCTCATCCAGACTGTCCTGTAAGATTAAATACTAGAGGTGTTTTTGGCCAGAGGTTCTGGACTTTACCCCTAGTCTACGCTGTCAGTCTCTGTTTCTTGCTCATAGCTCAGTCTATAGATTTCCTAAAATAGTAAAGACATGTAGATGCCCACCCGATAATACACATCAACAAACTCAAACGACTAAAAAAATCTCCTTACTTTACCTTTCCTTGAATCCTGACTAGAACACCAGGAAAGCTCTGTCCAATTTTTATTGCAAATAACAAGTAGATTTTTATTTACATTTAATCAAAGCCTGACTCCCAATAGTGCAGCCTCTATTGGTTCGAGTTCTACCCCCTGGAATTACAAATGAGTAAGGCATTCATAACCTTCAAATAAATGCTAACACTGTTCCCCTTCCGTCCTGAGTAACTACAGCTCTTTTGACGAGTCCCTATACACAGAGAGTAGACCATGTTCTATGCCTCTCAGACTAAACCGCTGGCATATACGATGAAAATCGGGGAGGGCAGTTTGCTAGGGCCACCCTAACAAAGCCCAGACATGGGCGGCTTAGGCACAGAAGCTTATTTCTGTCTCACACTTTTGGAAACAGGAAGTCCAAGGTGTGTGTGGATGGCTTCCTTCTGCGGGCCTGAGGAACGATCTGGTGCAGGCCTCTCTTCCTGATTTACAGATGGCTGCCTTCTCCTCTCATCTCTTCACACTGTCTTCCTTGTATTCATATCTTTGTGCCCCAGCTGCCCCCTTTTATAAGACTGTCAGTTACATTGGAATAATACTAACTTTAATGACCTTCTTTTAACTTGATAATCAGACTACCTTCCAAATTAGGTCACACTCAGGACTTTCCACTAATCAGCTTTCCATTACTATAACAAATACGTGAGATAAATAACCCTCAAAGAGAAAAGGTTGTTTTAGCTCTCAGTTTGGGAGTCTGTGATTAGCTGGCTCTAATGCTTTGAGCATCCTGTGGTGGGGTCGACTAGAGAAGCAAAACGATTCACCTAATGGTCAGAAAGTGAAAGACCAGAAGACACAGCAAGACGGAGATGGGGTTCCGCAGTGTCCTTGGGAGCTGTGCCATGGTGCTTGAAGGCCTCCCCCAGCCCCACACCTCAACCGTTCCGCCACCTCCCAGCAGCACCACGCTGAGGAACATGCTGCACCCATGGACTGGCGGGGGACACTCATAGCACACTCCAATCCCAATCATAGCACACTTCAACATCCACATTCCAGGGTACACAGTTCAATCTACAACAGTCTGCCTGCTGATCCCCAAAATTCATGCCCATTCACCCCATCCCAACATTCCTAGAAGTGTTAATCAACCTAAGTCCCTAATCTCAATGAAATCATCCAAATCGGTGATGAGTGAGACTTGGAGTAGAACTGGGACAAAGTTCCTCTCCATCTGCAAACAGAGAAGTTATCTGTTTTCAAAAAATGCTGGTGGGACAGTCATAGGCCAGACATTCCTATTCCAAAAGGGAAACTTGGAAGAAAAGAAAAAGGCAATGTCACAAACAAGGTTGAAAACTAGCAAGGAACATTCCATGTGGTTTTAAGGCTTGCGAATAATCACTCTTGGCTCAGTCTGCTGACCTCAAAGTCCACCACCGTGATGGCATCAGCTACTCCTTGACATCAAGAAGTCGGCCACACCTTCTGGACCTGAACCTGAGATCGGCCTTCCTGCCCAGCCCTGTGCCTTCTGGGCCTGTGCTGGTGATGCCAGCATCACTGGCTTCTGAAGCACCCACTGGCCTCCTGCCCTTTCCTCATAAAGCCCATCTGCCACCCGTAGCCCCAACAACCCTTTCCTGCCTGTAGAATCCCAGAAGTTTATGTCTTCCTTCATTTCATCCCATTCCTTTCCCCTTCTGCCTAAGTTAATTGGGTTTTCACTGATATAAAACTCTCCGAGAAATCGTGTTGGATTCCAGTGGAATTCACAGGGGTCAAAGCCACCAGACAAGGGTGCCCTCCACAGATCCCTCCTGGGGAACTGCCTCTCAACTCCTGGCCTTTCTTGATTCTGCTGACTGGACCCACTGTTCTCATCCCCTTTTGGGAAGTAGCTGCCCTTCACACCTTGGATGTTTGCTCCACAATATGCTTCCTTGGGAATTTTGAGGATTTTCCAAACCTTCAAGCTCTGCTTAATTTGGCTTAAGAACTCCTTCTCTGATGGAAGCCAGGATGTGCCTGCAACACTGTGCTTGGAAATCTCTTCAGCCAAATAAGAACTTCATCATTTACAAGTTCCACTTTTCACACAACAAAACTAGACCCAAGGAGGTCCAGTTATTTGCCACTTTGTAACAAGACTCACCTTTTCTCCAGCTCACAACAGTATGTTTCTCGTTTCCATCGAAGACCCAACCCCTAGCACCTCTGCCATTCATTTTTCTACCCAACAGTGTCTTCAGGGACCTCAAATCACTTCCAGTCACTTCCCATGATCAAATTCCAGTTTAAAAGATTAGTTACAGCGCAACCCTACTACTTATACTGAGTATCATAAATGATGGCTATGTATTGTCTCAGTTATGAGACTAGAAGTCTAGAAGTCAGGGGGCTGGCAGGGTTGGTTCTTTCTGAGGACGATGGGGACAGGATCTGTGTCAGACTTCACTCAGAATGAGAGATAGGGAGGGAAGAAGAGGAGAAAGAAAGTCAGTTGAGCAATGAGATCTAATACATGGCATTGATTGACAGCTTGCTACGCACTGAGCACTTTTATTTACATCATTATAATATCCCTTTAATGCATATAATCTATGCTTTATAGACAAGGAAACTGAATTACAGAGTGAGTGAATTATCCAATGTCAACTAGTGTTAGAACCCAAAGCCATTAAATTTCAAAATTTACACTTTAATCCACTCCACTTCCTTGCAAAGGAAAAATGAAAAAGAAACACGGATATGTCTTAAATAAACAAAACCCACTGTATAAAAACCTGCTAATTCTAGTTACATTATATTTGAAACTAGAATCTTGCACGTATCTGCCTAGATGCCATAGTTCAGGGCAACAAAGCAATCTGAGTATGTGATGAAAATTAGTTTCACTCCAGCAATAAACTAATTTTATAAATGAGTTATTTTAAAAAATAATTATGTCTGAATGCACACTTGTCAATCTTAAGCCAACTTTTGAAGAGAATCATTGGTCTCATGGGGTGTAGCATGTTTGTTCATTCACAGTTCAACTAGAATTTATTTGACCTTCATGTGTTGCTACAATCTAGAAAATTTAATGTGTTACTTTCTTTCTTATCTTAGAGATGGAAACACTGTCCCAGGATTTTATCCTAGCCCCTTGTACCTTCTAATAGACATTCCTGAGATGTATGTTTAGGGTCTCCTAGGTTAAATACTTACTTCCATAACTATCATTTCTTTGAATAGTGTTTTGGTATGAAATCCACACTGATTTTACAAACACTAGGCTGGAATTTTAAAGTTTAATTTGTGTTCCATTAACTAGAACCAATGTTTTCATTTTATTTTTGCTTATTTAGAAATTTTAGAGAAGAGTCTAAATTCTATTCCTTAATCTTTAAAAATTTTTTGCATTATTTTGGGTATAGATAAAATTTTAGAAGCTGCCCAAGCTGCCACTTCCTACCAGCTGGAACAGCGCACTCAGGGATGTCTAGTTTCTCCTTCCTGTCTATCTGTCACCCTTTCTGGGTTCCATTTCCTGGATTTCCCGATACATACTGGAGTTTCTTGGAAGGTTCCCTAAGCCCTGCATGTGGACTTGAAAGAACTGGAGCAGGTTTTCAGTAGGATGCCTACACCCAGCATCAGCCTGAGACGTGGGATCCTAGCACTGCCTGTCAGCACCCAGATGTAGAAGTTCTCGCTGGTTTCCTCGAGATTTGGACAGCATAAAAGGACACAGCACCAAGAAGTGCTTACTGTCTCGCTTTTCCTCACAATACCCAGCCCTGTGTCCTCCAGGGTTTTCTTTTTATGTTGCTTTTTTCTATTTACTCGCTCTGCCCAAGCTCTCTCTGCAGAGCCAGTTTCTCCCTCACTCTTCATTTTACTTTTTCAAATAAACTTTGTCACTGCTAAAATAAAGTAAAATAGGTCTGCTTGCCATACACTGTAGCCAAAGACAATTTTATCCTCCCCAAAATGTGAGCACAAAAGAGAACCAAATGAAGAGAAAAGGAACACCAATACCCTCCCCCTTTAGAAAAGTGATTTCTATTCTCACATCACAGCCTATGATTACAGTTGTAGACTCCAGCGGAGATTTTACAGCAAAGGAATTGTGCCTCTCAAGGCAGAGATACAAATTTCTGAATCGTGACGGCAACAGCTCAAGACTAAAGATAGGCGGTCAAAACACCATTTTCTGTACATTTTCACTTGTTAAAAAAGCAGTTACAGTACATCATGTAGAATGTTTATTGTTTTAACCCTGCAATGGCTCTACTGGGAGAAAGATCCATGACAGAAAATATTATTTGATGCCTTCCTCTATTCACATGGTTGTTAAAGTGGTCATGGCTCTTTCTCAATATTTTCAAATGTATGTATATAAATGTGGATAGTGGACATCAACAGAACAGCCTCATTCTAATAAACACTGAGTTTACGTGTGCCCCTCTCACATGGCCAAGCCCACTCTCTCCTTGGGGCCATCCACTTCCTCTAGATCTTCCAGTGGTCCTGCCCTTGCTCCTCCCTCCAGTCTCTGCTCACGTGCCCTCTCAGAGAAGCTGCGCCTAATGACCTCCAGGAAACAGCATCTCCACCGTCCCTTGCAGTTTGTTCAGCTTTGTTCTTCCAATCACTTCCATCACTCCTGGGCATTGCTGCTGTCTGACACCCCCACTGAGCCAGAATAAAAGTTCCAGGAGGAAAAGGACATTGAAAGTTTGACTTACACCCTCGCTCCAGCACCTACACGGGGCCTGGCATGCAGCAGGTATCCCACATGTCTGCCTCAGAAAGAAACTCACGTAGTTCGACTGCAAATGCATTTACTCTGGGCTACCACTGAGCACCATATGCTTCATTCTCCATCACTTTAACCAAATTCTCAGGCAATTTCATTTTTGTAGCCACTGAGAAGAGATGCTGAGAGACTCGCTCCAAGCGGCAGGCCACAAGCAAGGAGAAGATTTGTCTTAAATTCGCTGATACTAAATGGCCATTTCGCCCTCACTGCTGGGGCTCCACTGAAAGCTGAACCTTCCATAAGCAGAGACAGAGTGCAATTCTCTGTCCTTCGAGGGAACACTTCTTGCTAGATGGAAGGCAAGGCAGGCATGAACTTCTGACCTTCTCCATGGAGTAGCTGCTCCGCCAGCAGCAGGATTCCCTCTTTCATATCGCACAATGGTGATACTGTGTACCAAGGAATGATTCACAGGAGAAGCAGGAGCCCCGCCAAAGACAGAAAGACAATCTGCACAGAAAGCTATCCGCGGAGAGGGCTCGCTTTGATTTCAAAACTCAAGGCCAGCAGCGGGGGATGGTACTGCCCAAGGCCGTCACATGTCCCTTAGGTAGAAGACCACAGGTCTGGGGCTCCTTCCTTTCTCTCTAGGGTGGACTTCCGAAAAGGGGCTTCATTTTAGTAAAGAAACCGGAATGTTGTTCGAATTTAATTTTCACAGCTCAATAAATATTGGAGAAAAATGAGGAGGAGTAGGACAATAAAAATTTGGCAAACATTTCAAATGTAGATCACCAAAAATACGTAGTAACCTATAATGTTTAGTGGGAATTTTTAAAATGCCTATTAAAATTCCAGATGGATAATAAAGAAATAAGATGCCAAGGTGAGAGACTTGTACATCTGTATAAAATTCTAACTGATTCAGTGTTCAAAACATTAAGCTGGTTGTCAGGGAGATTTATGGGAAGTGTAGTAATTCCCTTCTCAGTTCTAAGCTGTCACTTACACTGGCCAAAAACATGGCATTAAAATTAAGAATTATCTTGCCATAGATAACACTGTATTTCCTAAGCAGTACTCTTGATATTTTTAATAAATTACTAAGCACAAAAATATAGCAATCTTTAAAGAATCTGCATGTGAAAATACTTCTGTTTAAACAAATTAAACCCCCCAGCAAATTGAAGAACAATCAAGCAGAGAATGACCTAAGTGAATGAATTATTTATCAAGAGTCTGTGCTTTGACATCAAACCTAAACCAGGTTCTTCATCATCCTCAAGCAATTTTCTGTTTCTCAGTTTGTCAGCCACAGACAGAAATGTTCATACCAAGTGTTATGCAGGGTAATTCATGTAAATGAACAAATTACAATTTTAAATTTACATGGCAGTGCATTTGCCATGCAATCTGGTATATATATATTTGGATAGTATACTCCTTACAAGATCTAAAAAGTGTTATAGATGTGATCACACTCATTTATAGGTATTCGCTGTAAAGAAGGAAATTCCAGTTTCAATAGGGCTCCTAGTTTACACACAGTTACTTGATGGATTACCGTTTGTTCAGTAGCACAAACTTAAAAATAAAATTTTCTTCTCAGGGACAAAAGCAAGCCTTTCAAAGGAAAGGGCAAATATAGTATGATCTTTAAAATAACATACAGTAAGTTTTTGGAGATTAGCATACATAAAATTTCATGGAAGGAAGAGCAGGAATAATACCTCACTGTCCTGATTTGCCTACTGTACTGAGAACAATGTCAGATCTTTATTGTTTTATTACAAAGTGCAAAAAACTATACAAATGGAACAAATATTTCCTGAGGGATTATTGGATTATTTTACTAAATACTTGAAGTATTTCTCAGGTTATGTTTAACATAATTTCTCTACACAAGCTTTACTTTACAGAAGACTTTGTAGAGAAAACGTGAAGCTGACAAAATTTCAGGTCAAAGCACTACTAATGGTGCTCCAAAGGCTTTTCTGTCTGTAATTCTATGTACTTTTCGTGTTACCCATGGTTTTGCAAGTGTAGCTTCATGACCAGCACCACTTGGGGTTATTTTTCCTACAGGTATTTTCTACCTGATCTGAAAGATCGCTGCCTTCTGAAACAGACACTCTGGGATTCGGCCCAGAGGCTGTGCTTTGAAAAGTTTTCAGGTGATTGTGATGCATGCCAATCGTTTGGAACCACGGCACTCTGCCATGCTTTCTAAGTTGATATCACAGAATTCCAGCACAGCTAGAGGCCAAAGGAAAAAAGCCAGAATTATATCTACTTGGTCAGTTTCCTAAATGCAGATTTGCTGAGCTAGATGGTAGCTAAAATAGTGAGCATGGGCTTTCTGAAACTCAGAAATGTTTAAGTCAGAATGAAAAACAGGTTCCACCTTGTGAGTTAAGCCAAATAATTGTGACTGCCAGAGACACCAAGATAAAAGGTTTATGAGGTTGCATTCCATGGGGCAAAACACCCAGGATGAACATCGCTGTGGACGAGGGAGAAGCATCCACGCATTATAACCTGATCTCCCAGGAGCACCCGTGATTTTATTAACACCTGAATAAGTTCCCATGCAAGGAGCCAACTTCAAGATGCAGTTTTTGTGACAGTTTTTATGTTATTGCAAGTAACAGTGGGATCTGAATATGGAATTGAGCCAAAGCAACCCAAGACCATCACAAACACAGTCCCTCTTAGTGTGGCTGCATGCACCACCATGCCTGAGAGTGGCTCTGAAGAGCATCTTTGAGTTTAGTAAAAGTATCACATTACTTACACATCTGGGGAGGAGACCTCTAAATAGAGACTAGAAAAGAGGACAGGCATGAATAGAATTTCTAGCCTGATGACATAAGCATTATCCCCACCCTACATTTCTGCCTTCCAGAGTTGTTGCCTTGTTTTGCATGTTTGACATGAGAATTGTTTCAGGATTTGTTTGATGTGTGAATATGTCTAGCTCCCTAGCCAAACTGGCAATTTCTTTAAAAGACAGGGGTCTTGTATTTTTTTTCCATTGAGTGCTTCCCACAATAACTTCCTGAAATATTTTCCTCATACAAGCTCTTGAGTACTCATTAAAAACAAATTAACAACAAAAAGAAAATAGCTACCAACTCCTGGGTGTCTACTGTGTTTGACAGCTTTGGAAATATAATAACTTTGCACAATATGTATTTCCAACTTCATTTGTGCACTTAAAGTTCAGAGATTCAAAGCTGAAAACTACTGAAGTCTCTATTCAAACCGAGCCCTATCTCACTCCAAAGTGATTTCTCTAAAAAATCAATTGCTTCACAAAAGAGTATAAAAAGTCAATGGTTTTGAATGCCTACTAAACCTCCATCTGTTCATAATTACCTGTGAACTGAAGCATTTCTGTCACCTATATGCCCTCAGTTTACTTCTGTGGAAATGGAACTACATTAAAGAACATTACTTTGTGGTATTCCAATTAGTGGGGAAAAGGTCTTGGCTCTGGAGCTGATTTTTTTCCAAAATTGTCAATTAGCTAATGTTCATAGCTGGCTAGCCTTGGGTTTTCTTGATAAAAACAGCCAGAACAGATTTTTCAGCCAACAGAACACTTTGTTCCTAGAACTATCTAAATGCAATCAGAAGAATCTTCAAGACAAAATAGTCATTGATCCAGAGCTTTTCTAAGATGGCAATATGTCACACTGGACTTTATGCTTGACGCAATGGATCATTCAGTACATGGTTGGTCCTAGACAAGTTGAAAACCACAGGGTATGTTAGTTTCTCCTGCCTTTACTTAAAAATATATGCTTCAACCAGTATTTCTGTATGACAGCTGAAATAGATTGTAAGACTAGTTGCATCTAAGTCAGAGAGGTAACTGGAAATGCCTTCCAAAAATAGCTACGCAGAAACACTGAGTCAGAGTGCATCTGACGGTGCTATCCCTTAGAAGTTTTCTTCCACTTCTCACCTACTTTTCAGTAAGTATTGTACCACTTCAGGTTTATTCTCTCTCTCCTCTAATTCCACTTTCAGAAATTGAAGAATTACTCTTTTGCCAAAGGTGCTTTCCATGCCAAAATGCTGATATTGAAGACTTCAAATTGTCCCTTCCTCAGAGGAATAATCAGCTTTATAATATCTTCTCAAGCAATCTAGATCTATATAAAGTTACAAGAAAAAATAAACAGAAGACTCAAAAGGTTAAGATACATGGACTTCTGAAGAACTCAATCACAGAAATAGATGCATAACAAAAATGGTAGATAATCTTTGGGGCCACGGCAAGCTAGAGAACTGTACAAACCTGCCCAGAGACCCCTTGAAGGGAGAATCTCTGGCCATTGGGAAACAGATCCCTTAAATGGCAAACTGGATCCACAAACAAATGGCATCTGTGTCACCCTCCCCTGGAAGTTAAAGGGCAAGGAACCTAATGTTTAGGAGTTTAAAATTCAACTCTACTGAAAGGAAACAGAAAATTCAGCAAATGCAGTCACAATGCATTAACAAAGGTTTTCTGTAGCAGTCTCCACCTAGTCTAACTGGCCAAAGCAGTAAAATTTCATATCAGAGCAGTAACAGTGATGGGCATTTCTTGGTAGCACAGAAAGCGGCTTTCTACTTCTAAAATACAGGACATGGCATTTTAAAAACCAAAGGAAGTGGGCTGGGGATTTAGCTCAGTGGTTTTGCCGCCTGCTGCGCAAGCACGAGAGCCCGAGTTCGATCCCTGGTACCCCCCCAAAAAAACCAAAGGAAGAAGAGAGTATGACCTACTTTGTTTCGCTATTGACGCTGATGCTTCTATCTGAAGTCTCTCAAATTACATATCGTTATTGTGACGGGAACACAGCAAAACACCTGCATAGGCCCTCTAGGAGTAATGTTTACAGTTAATGATTTTGACGCTAATCATTCTTTTTTCTTCTTGAGTTGTCTTAAGCGGCGGATAGTGCTGATGACAGCATCATTTCTGAACACTGCCAAGGACTGTCATTCTAGTCTTGATACAGCTGAAATAAATACCTCAGCACTTTCATTTCACTTCAGCTACGTAGCATCCTGGGAATACACGTACCATGCCTTTACTCACTCATGGATGCTTGCATGGAAGTCACATAAAGCTGGTCGTGAAATGGTTCCCTTAGAAACCTCCCCAGTTACTTCCCATGACTATCTATTAATAAAGAACCCAAATAAGTACTTCTTACGGCATAGGTTTTTCATAGCTGGGAGAGGTAATGACTGCCATTAACATGTGCTTTCTAAATTATTTCTGTGGGGCTTTTGTCTCTCCTTTGTTCAGAGACAGCCCGGCAGATAGGCTCCCCTAATAAAGGCTTGTTGTGGCCTGGTCTGGTCTTGGCTTTTGGCCCTTCTACCTGACATTTCTGGTGCCGTGACTCGGATGGTAGATGGTCCATTAATGGACGATCCCCCGCAGGACGGGGTTGATCGACCTTTTGGCCATCTCCCACGGACCTGTCTGCCGTTGCCTGGACCCTCCGGGGCTTTCTACCTTTGCCATTGCTGGCGCTACACATCCACACCGGTCACCAGTCTCTGGGTGCGTAGGGAGTTCAGCCTCCCTCTCGTCGGGTTCTCTGTCTTGTTCTCTCTCCCTCCGGGGACTTCTCAGAAATCCAAGCGCTTGGTCAGAGAAACCCCCACGGCCTCTGGGCCCAGGACCGTGCCCCTGGGAGACGTCCCATCGGCCGGCCTCCTCTTGTTCTCTCCCTATGGGAGACTCACTCGGAGACTGTCAAAGGAGACAAGGACGCTTCTCCCCTTTGTCCCTCTCCCAGGGGGCTGCCTCCTCCTCACCCACTCTAATATGGGGGCCCAACAATCCAAACCCCCTCCCTCAATGCCTCTGGGCCACCTCCTGGCACAACTCAAAACCCTCAGATTGTTAAGACCAGACTTTAAGCCAAAAAGACTTGTTTTCTATTGGAATCAGGTTTGGCCTCAGCATAAATTAGATAATGTGTTTCCATGGCCCAAAAATGGCACTTTCGATTTTAACATACTGTATGATTTACACAACTTCTGTCAGCACAATGGCAAATGGTCAGAAATCCCTTACATACAAGCCTTTTTCTACCTATGCTCTCGACCCTCCCTCTGTCAAACCTGTTCTCCTTCTCAAGTACTCCTACCCTGAGCTTCGCCGTCCACCCTTCCCAATTCCACTCCTGATTCCAACACCTTCGATCCAGCTGATCACTCACCACACACACTTCCCCCACCTTATAACCCTCTAAACCCTTCTGCCTTGTCCCATGCTTCTCCTCCGCCATCTTGTGACCTTTCTTTACTTCCTCCTCCCCCATCCTCACCATCTCCCTGAACCCATTCTCACTACCACCCTTCCAACATCAGCCCCAGCCACACAGATGCCTCTCTGAGAGGTTGCTGGGACCGAGGGCAATGCTAGAGTACATGTGCTGTTCTCTTTCTTTGATCTTTCTCAAATTAAAAAATGCTTAGGCGCCTTCTTCTCTAATCCTGATGTCTATATCAAAAAATTTCATTACTTGACTCTGTCCTATGATCTGACTTGACAAAATCTATATGATGCTGACTTCTACCCTTCCCCCCAGGACAAGAAAAGAGTTTGGATGGTGGCTCAGACCACAGCAGATACATTTTATGCTGCTGATAACACCAAGCCAGTGAGAAAGCAGGGTGTCCCCCCAGAAAAGACTCACAATGGGACTCTCAGCTAGGCCAGACAGAGAGAGGCCGCAGAGACCATCTGACTCTCTGCCTCATAAAAGTTTAAAAAAGACAACTCACAAGTCTGTTAACTCTGATAAGACAAAAAAAAAAAAATCATGATTTATGAAGGAAATATATCTGTTTGCTTGTTGGTTTCACGTTTGTTATAAAATGTTTACAGGAATAGAGTTTTCATTCCTTCTGATTCTAATTCTACAACAGATCTCTGTTAATTGACTTATAAAAAGTTTTGAATAGTCTTATTTATAATTAACCTAAA
>NW_004624742.1:28966286-29032563 GCF_000247695.1 Heterocephalus glaber
CTCAAGGTCAACAAAGATCCAGGACATGAGGGAACCTTCTCTACAGGGTCCTACATCTTTGGTAAGTCACTCAACCTCCTAAACAGGGAGATTGCTGGACACCAGAGGACAATGTACTGTGTGCCAAAGGAGGGTCACCAAGAAAAAAATCTCCAACACTTTCACTGAAAGCAACTTGGTCAAGCAAGGCCATGACCCATCCTGACAGCTGACACTGACAGAGGAGCAGAGAGGCTCTATGCATGGTTCCAAAGTAATGCCTGGGGAGACTTAACTGACCTTAATAGATAACAAGAGGTTCATATTGATTGACACAGGTCTCACTTTAACTTGGTCTTAAACACCCGGCAGAAAAATAACCAAAAGAGGTATAAAATAATGACATAATAATAAAGCTAGACTTCAGAAAAATTAAGACATAGCCCATCCATAAAAATCTTTTGGTTCACTCATGACACAGCCATTTCAAAAAAAAAACACCAAAAAAATCTTTATGGACTAAATAGAAGGGAAAATCATTAATTAGCTATAAGTGTGTATAGATTCTCTTCAGAGAAATTAAAATAAGTTCTTTACAGGTGTCCAATCCTAGAAACCACTGGTCTCCAGATCTCTCTTTTTAGATAAGTGTTTTCCTGATTATGTGATGACTAATTAACTATCCTGTAGTGATGAAAAAAAAAACCCATAAAGTAAGAGTATTGGGAAAAAATTACCTGCTTGTTAGCCACAGTCAGGATAAGTTCTATACCAAGCAGCTACAAGATTTGTTCCTTTTAAAATAATGTACATCCTTTTTCTCTGTTTATGATGCCTCTTCTCTCACTGTGCTCATATTTCCTGGATACCTACCCATGTCTAAAAAGATCAAGCCTTTTATGTTACACTTGATCTCCTTAAGTTGGCCAATGTCCTTGTTGAGGTTACCAGTTCTCTTTATTTTTAAATATATCTAGGAGGCCTCCAAAAACTGAGAGATACAGGAATAAAACTGTCCTTTACACAACTATTCCATGGCTTTGCTGGAACTATCAACGTAAAATGTGTGTTTTCATGGCTTTGAATTTAAAGGACAAGTAAGGTTCATAGTAACACTACACTCATTGGTATGTTGGCCTCCAAAAGACATTTGCTCAGTTACATACACCTTTTATATTCCAAGAAAAGATTATACAGATTATATAAATTGTGTTTATCACATTTCCACTCATTCTCTAAGAGCAAAGACATGACACAGGGGCCCTTAGATCAGGAGCTATGATCTTTTACTTCTATAACAGTCTCTTCTATAACAAATGAGCCCTTGAACAACCAGCTGTCTCTGTAAAACCTATGTAAATAATGAAAAAAAATTACACTTCAAATGAAAAAGACTTAAGACTCAATGGGCCAGATAGATATGCCCCCAAGGTACTAATCAATGGTGGGGTACATTTGGTTCCTGGAGCTTATGGTTCCCCTGGCTATTACCACTCTTGGGACCCCTCAGTATTTGTCTGATCCTCTGCTTTGGACCATGCTTCTTTTGCTGTTTTCAAAATTTCTTGCAGGAACAAATGAGGGCATTCACCAACCGGACAGTCACGGAGTTCATCATGGCAGGGTACCAGCCAGTACGGCAAAAGGAAAAGGTCCCCACTTGCCACGGGCCTCACCAGATCCAGGTCTAGCCCCGATCTTCACCCCTAGTCAGCAGGAAGCAGCTCCAGAAGAAGAGACCTTCACCCAACTATCATGCAACAAAAGCCTGGAATGATAGGTCTCCCACCACCTCAGGAGCTATTATGCATAGTAGCTGCCCTCTTCCTGTGGTGCCTTGCCCCCTCCCCTGTGTGACGTCATGCCAAGATGGTTGCTCCCACCAAAGAACAAACCCTTCTTCCCAGCATGCCCCTGTTCCCACCTAGAGAGTAACCTAATACTCGCTCACCTGCTACCACCTAGTGACATCACCGGCTCCTCCATTCCCTAGCCACTACCTCACTCAACCGCTCCTCAATTCCTACGAGCCCCACCCCCACTCCTATAAAAGGCACTTGCTGTCCTGGCCATATTGCTTTTGTCTCTCCTTTGTTCAGAGACAGCCCGGCAGATCTGTTCCCCTAATAAAGGCTTGTTGTTGCAAAAAAAATAAAAAATAAAAAAATAAATAATTTCTGTGGGGTTTTTTTGTTGGTTTTTTTTTGTACCGGGGATCGAATGTGGGACCTTGCGCTTTCGAGGCAGGTGGCAGAACCACTGAGCTAAATCCCCAGCCCAGCATGCGCTCTCTAATGAATGCATTCAAAGAAAATTTAATGGAGTTGCTTGGTGTAGAAAAAGTAATTAAGCTATTAAAGGACCAGCTGCCATTTTCTAAGCATATAGTCATAGTATTATAAATTAAAGTACAAGAATTAGTCACCTATCCCTAGAACCTAGTCATGAGACAATAAAGCTAAGGTGCCACAATTTAAATTCTGTGCATCTCCAGGTTGGACTGTACCTGGTTTCTCCTTTATTCTCTTCCTGAACTTCTTGCCTGACCAAGTCAGTCTTTTGCTTTATAAAACTCACTGATCTTAGGTATGGCCAAGATAGACTCCAGTCCTTTGAGCTAATGTCTGTCCAGAAGCTTGTGGGCCTCTCCTTTCCCATCTGGAAAGGATGCTCTTCTGAGATAAATTCAAGGCAAGGTCCTGCTCTGCCTGGCCTGGAACCTTCTTCCAGCAACACCTCCTGCAGCCTCCCCCCCTCCCATACACACATATGTTCACACTTCCATGCGAGTGATCATGCACGCTACTTGTTACCCTCATAATGTTCTCTCTCTCCTCTACACCGGTGCACTCCACCTCAAACTCTGGTCAAAAATCACTCAATAACCCCGGTCTTGGGAGATCTCCTGACACCTCCCGACTGAGTGTCCACAAGTTGGTATTTCCATTGTACTCAGTGGGTGCTTTTACCACAGAACTTTTTGTATCATACACTTGTTAACTACATATTAATACATGTACTTTCCAAGTTGACTGTGAACTACATGAGAATTCAGTCTGGCATCCCTTAGTGATCTTTATGTCTTAAATTCCTGCTACAGGGTAAACCCACTGTAGATACAGAATCACTCACCTTGTGCTGGTTAAGGAAATAGAGCCTAGAGCCAGAATATTTACCAGTGACATAGTCAACAGTCTTCCAAAGCAGGAACCCCTCTGCACAGGTCATAGGAAAGCATGTAGTCCACACATGTATTTCAAGACACATTTTCCACTGTTGGGCATGTGTTTCCAGTTTCATATAGAACACTAGGAACTTTATGACCCTTAAAACATAACTAACTCACTTTACAAATTATTGCTTTACATCAATTTTTAGTACTATGCATGTAATGAAACCAATTTGAGTGCCTCCTACATAGAAAGAGTACAATAAAGATATGGTGAATAAGTGAATGAATAGATAAAAATAATACTTTAGCTTGAAGATGTACATTAAGAATCATTCATACACTGTTTACTACTTTATCTACAAAGGCTGAGCATATAATGAACTTTCAAGATTGATCCCTAGAAGTGCTTGAGAGCTGAAAATGATCTTCTGAGAAAGCCCTCTCTGCTCAGGCTCAGAACTGACATGAGAATGGAAAATGAGGAAGGACTGGTAGAGCATTGCCAGGAATAACACTGAAATCCCAAGGAAAACACAATGGGAAATAAGAGAATGAAAGAAACAAAACCCTACTATAACCTAATAATCTCTCTCCTTCCTCCTGTTTAAACCTTTGGAAAATCACAATAATGAAGTGATTGGTCAACATCCATGGACAAAAGGGTAGAAATATACATCACTGCAATACTGTCATAAATCTAAAATTTGAGAATATTTATGGAATTCTATCAATATATCATGTAATTTAAAAAATACTTAATACTCTGTTTTTGAAAATGGTTTCTCAAATAAAGGCACTGCTGGGATAACCAACAGTTAATTGATTCCCAAGCAATTTAAGAGAGCTGGTGGCTGGGAACAGTTCTTCTGAGCCATGTGTATGATATGAAAGTGATGAGAGTTACTCATCAACTACCACAGCTGTCTTCCTCCCCTGCAGATGGTAGGATAGCACTTCCTGGCTCTCCCAAGCGAACAGATACATGTGACCATTCTGATCAGTGATTTGTAACTGGACACCAGTAAGCCGTTCCCTGCCAGGGGACACCATGCAGGGCTCTTCCTGCCCTCTTGCCCTTTCCAGGAGAATGGCTGAAATGGCAGCTGCCATTGGCCTGGGTTCTAGGGTGGCTGTCAGTCCAGCTCGTCCACACCCAGTTGAGTGAATATGAGCAGGAGGAAGATCCAGACTGTTGTACACTTCTGAGGGTTTGGAGTTGTTTGCTCCCACATCATAGCCAACTTCCTGATTTACACCCTGAGAAGGCAGAGTGGTTCTCAGGTGAAACTAGTTGAGATATTTTAATACATCCTCCCTTGTGCATAGTGTTAGATCAAAGCAATAAAGACAGTTATTCTGTGCCAAAATATGGCTATAAATACTTTAGTATAATTATCTCCTTTGTGTTAAAGTTTGGAGATGCTGTGCATTAAGAAAAATCATAAGTAATAGAAAAATACAGGTTGAGTAGTAACTCCATGATAATCTGACTGTGTGTTGAAGCAAAACATTCTTTCAAATGGTCAGTTTATTCCAGTACACTAAAAATGTGATGGTTTATAGTGTAGGATTTATGAACTACATTTTAAACCTTTTATCTACAAGGTGATGGGACATACACCTACAATGTCACTAAAAAGCTAGAAAGCCTCTAGTCGGTCCTTCCTTCAGTCCATCCAAACAATTCACTGAGAAAATGCAAATTAGGAGTTAGCCTTTCTAAAGTCCTCTGTCTCAGCAAAGAGCACTCTACAGTGACAATCTCTCCAATATGATCTTACCTTGAGGAATGAGTAGATTACATGTGCATGAGGAGGGGTGAGAGAGAGAGAGAGAGAGGCTGACTCAGGAAAGGAGTACAACCCTCTCCCTTGGAGAGGGAGCCCAATACCTGGCTCTGTGTGCACCTTCCAGGCCCAATGCACAATACTGGGGCTACATTAATAAACACATGAGCCTGGGCAACAGGGAGAGAAAGGGAAAACCCCCAAGGATCCCTTAGAATTATAGGTGCTCAGTTTTGAGAGAAAGAAACTCCCACTGGATCCGCTCCTTTTAACAAATGGGCAAATGGAGTCACAAATAGAAGAAGCTATACACAGGGTTAACAGAAGAGCCGAGATTCAAACTCGAGTCAGCAGCCTCAGTCCGTTCCTCTTTCCACCAACTCTTCTGATGAAGAGCAGCACAGGTGAGCACCTTCAGGTGAGCTCGTTTTCTAGCTCTGTCACATTCACCTGCTCCTCCTATGTGTCCCAACCTGTGCTAAGCATGGGGGTGAAAGGTGAGAATGAATTTTTGCTTTATGGAAATGAATTCGTGGAAATCTTGATCCATTAATTGGGAATCATCACTGTTGACAATACTTACTGTTCAGTATTTTTTTCATCACAAACTGTTAAGAAAAACTGTCGAATCTTAGGTTTCCAGAGAATGAAGGCACTCATTTCAGGTAAGAAAGCTGATGCAGTCCCTAAAACTGTTCACCTACAGAAGTGGCCACGGCGGTTTGCTCCATACCAAATGTATTTAATTTTTACCCCAGAGTTACCATCTTTCTGTACTGGATTTACTTGGACAACAATACGTGCTCTGTAATCCTTTGAGAATAGGGTCCTGCACCAATTTCCTCGAGGTTTGTAACCACAGACTATGCAAAGCTGAACTCCAATTAATAGACAGTAAAGGCTTTGTTCTCCTTGCCTGCTGCATGGAGGGAGGAGATGCCCTAACTCTTCACAGCAGCCTTTGGCACCTGTTGTTAAAGGTGTTGTCATTTCCCCTGCCTAACCTGCTCACCTTTCCAAAGCTTACCCTAAAGGAAAGGATTCGGGGGTCCACGTACATGTCCCTGTTCCATTAATTTAGCAGAAGTGTATGCCTCATTTTATAGCAAATCATGTAAAACTCTATTCCATTCCAAGTTTAAGCTCATAAAAACAACACAGAATAAAGAAAAATGAAAGCAAGGCAAGAAGCAATGGGCCATTAGTTATGCACTTAGGTGTAACCACTATTAAGACATTATATTTTTCTAGTGTTACATTCACACACATATACACACAATAGGTAAAAAACGTTATCATAAATCTTTGTAGCTTTTTTCACCACTTGGCAGTATATTTGGATTATCTTTCCACAATAGCAAATATTCTATCTACAACATGGTTTTAAATGGTCGATAGCAGTTTATTATTAAACAGTGCAAAACTGAACTGTGTTCATTTCTTAGACACATACAATTTCTATTTTTTTCCAGAATTTTAAATAACATATTAGCCAACATTTCTGTACACAGAACATCCATTATTTAGATTCATGGCGTCATTATTTTACATCAACACGGATAGGGACAGATGCAGTGAAGGACACAGGATTTTGCGGTGAATTGATTTTCCCACTAGGGTTTATAAAAGTGCTATTTCTCTTGCTCTAACCAAAAGTAGCAAGAGCAGAGAATCTTGACCTTCTTGATACTAATGTGTGTCTGCTGAAAGCTGAGACAGTCTCTGGGTACAAGTGTGATTTCACAGCTTAACGTGTATAGTAATTTGGAATAACTTGCCTCAGAAAACTTTTAATTATTTAACCATTTTTATTAGTTAGCATATCACCTAGGAAGGCTTGTATAAATAAACAACTGTTTAAACAACTCACTTAAAAAGGAAAATGTTAGGATACAGACAGAATTGCTATTTCTCTTCATTCTATTTCAGCTGAGAACTACTGGAGAAGGTGTGTGTGTGTGTGTGTGTGTGTGTGTGTGTGTGTGTGTGTGTGTGTTCCCATATACAAGCTTGACTTGCAATAAATTTTGTCCAAACATAATTGCCAAATCAATCATTTAACACATTTAGGACATTCACAGGAAATGTCTTCCATTCTTATCACTTCTCAGAAACAAGTAAAATAATTGCTTTTAGGAAATCTGGTAGAAATCGAATTCTTCTGATATCTCATTCAGGTCTGAAAATGTGTAAAGATGTTCACATATAAGCAACAAAAACAGGAGTAGAAAGGAGGGAACAGAAAAGCCAGGTATGGATCCAGGTAAGAATGTAGCTGAATAATTCAAGCTCAACTAATAAGCTTGGCCAACCAGTGTCTTTCTAAAACTGGATGGAAGAGTCTGCTCTCTGGAAGGTGAATATTGTGCTACTTGGAGAATGGAGACTGGACAAGACAACACCTGCCTCAGGCCAGCGCAATCCAGCCAGGAAGCCTGCTGATCAGCCAGTGCTACAGAGTCAGGCCGCCTGTAACTGAATTCACAGACTTCAGTTTCTGCTTATGAAGCCTGGAGTTTCATGCAGGATGGTGAGCTGAAAACCCACAGATCTAGTGATCATCAGAGCCTGGTCCTTACAACCCCAGGAGCGGGTTGACTGCTGTCCCAGTTACTTTCCCGCCACTGACAGGCAACGCGTAAGTCACAGCTGGGTGACCTGCAGCACCCAAAGCATCGATTCAGAAGTCATCTTCCTACCAACAGCTGCCACCTCTTAGGACACCTAACCCTGGCAGCCTCTATGTCCTGAATCGATTCAAAATGTTTCTCTCCATGGTCATTCTGACTTTGAGGAAGAGCCAGAAGTTGCTTAGAGCCAGATGCGCTGAATAAAGTGGACGAGGACACACAGCCATGTTTTTATGAGCTGCCTTTCCATTAAATGACATTCAGTGGCAGCCTTCACCACGTTTTTTATCACAACTTGTAAAAACACTCACGAAAGAAGACTCCAGAACTGCTTTAGAAAGTGGCAAGATGGGGGCTGGGGATTTAGCTCAGTGGTTTCGCCACCTGCTGCGCAAGCACAAGGACCCGAGTTCGATCCCCGGTACCAAAAAAAAAAAAAAGTGGCAAGATGATAGGATAAGTGTGTCTGAAGCCAGGAGGATTTTGAGGGGGATTCATGGCAACATGTCTTTTATTGTAATAATTTTTAAATTTTTAAAAACATATCCCATACAGTTCAAGCACCCTTTTTAGAATAGTAATAGCCCCCACTTTCAGTCTTAAAAGTGTGTGGGTGTGTATCATGGATTATATAGACCCCTTAATTTAGGGGACAGAGCTTAGTGGGATCCAGGAGGAAATAGCCATCCCTGGGGCTTAAAGACCGAGAAACAGAAATGCACCGGAAACTGAGGGCCTGTTCTCTCGTCTCCTCTGTCCCAAGGCCGTATGATGTCCAATCTTCTGTCCTCTCTGCACTTGCTCGTTTTCAGTCTTCTGTAGCGGTTTCCTAGCCAGTTTTCAGGTGGCCTCACTTGACTTCCTGAGCCCCAGACCAGATAAGGCCCTCCTCCTTCCAGGGCCCACAGTGAGCAGCAAACCTCCACATCCTGTCCTGGCTTCAATAACGTGGGAGAACCTCGGTCCCCCAAGTTCCTCAGTGAAGGGCAGACTCCACTACAGCTGGGCCAGTTCCGCCTGTGCCTGATCAGCCCCGGCTGGAGGTGTCTGACAAGGCAGCAGCTGGGTCTCCCTGCCTGCGGACGCACGAAGGCATCCATTGGGCTGGACCAGCACACACCCAGGGCTGCCCTGGGTCCCTTGCCACTTCCTGTGCACAAACACCATGCAGGTCCAGGCCACCAGGCCAGGCAGGGCTCTCAGGAGCTCACCCTCACCTCCGTGCCACAGGCGGCTCGGCAGTGCGCTTGGTAGATTTCCGTAGCCCTTCACATTATTATGCATTTTCAGTCCCCTGTCATTCCACTGGGTCACCCTGCAGCCTGTGCTTGGGAACCCAAGGGTATTCCTTCACTGACTTCCAGCTTCGGAAAGCTATTCAGATTCACTGGATAACAGCAGATAATTATATGTGTTTAGTAAAACTGCAAGGACTAACCTAGCACGTAGCAAGTACTCAGTAAGTACTAATTACTGTCATTCTTATAATGCACTCCTATAAAGGAGTTATAAAATAATATTATAATCCATCTTAGTTGTCAGTGAGACAATGAATTCTGTAGAAAGCCCTAGCGTTAGTGTGGCTTGTCCTGGCCTCCCTGCAGTTTCACAAACACCCAGCATGGCCCCTAACGGCAAGGCCTTTGGCTTCCTGTTCTAGGAGTTCATGCTTCCAAGACCTCTTTGCAGCTCATTCTTTCTTTCACTCACATTCGCTCATTCACAGAAGGCTTTAAACTCTACACAGAACAGCAGCTCCGTCCTTCGCTAACCGGAAGGCTTCTCCTTTGTCTTTGTCAACACTGAGCATTCACATCCAACACATCTGCTCCACCTGCACTCGCCACTCCAACCGACAAGGACGAGCTTCGCGACAAAGGATTCCTGTCGTCTGTTCGCTGTTCAAACACCAGGGCCCAAGGAAATATTTAAATATTTTAAAATGCATGACTATTTCCCTGGCAGATATTAGGTGCTTAATAAATGTTTACTGATCGGAACTAATTAGATAAGAACAAAAGTATAGGCATTTTATCAACCGGAAGTTGAGTTCAGAGAAAGCTGCCATTATAATGTTCTCCCATTTTTGTAAGGCTTTACAGTTTATGGAGCACATTCCCAAACATGTCTTTCCTTATTCCTGAAATTGAAGGTTTCTAGAGACACCTAGTGGGCTCAGGGGGCACTGCTCAGAGTTGCAGATGGCTTTGTGTTTAAAGAGATTGATGCCTTTATCACACAGCAGGGTAGATTAAGAAAATATGGCCATTATTTACTGAATGTACATTCATGAAAAAATATGTATCTGTGTATATGTTTTATATGTAAATACGTATTTCACACTTCTGAGGAACTGGAATTCATTTTCATCTTTCACAGGTAAAGAATCTGATGCTCAGAGAATTTGTCCAAGGCCAAACACCAGAAAATGGCAAAGCTAGGACTCAAATTCAAGCATCTCTGACTCCTAAAGTGATTTATAACTCAATCTGGGGCGGGAATAGACAGCGCTAGCTCAAAAATCTCACCCCTGGCAATCCTGGACCACCTAGGTCAGCAGTCGTCTTGCTTCAACTGCTGTGCTGTCTCTCCAAAGCTGACACGGAATTCTACCTGCCATGTCCACCCTGGAAGACACAAAGATGGTGACCCCTATGTTTTCCGCCTTGGTTTTCCTGTGTTAGGTGAGTCTCCACTGCCGCCACACAGAGAAGCTGCCCCCTCTCAGTCACTGGTTCAGGACTACAATGAAACAACCACTCCGAAGACACTGGAGTCTCCTGGAATCTCCCCATGCTTCTCTTGAGATCAAGATTCCTGAACCTACTGCATTACATAATTGCTCAGATGTGACCCACTGAAAGCAGTACATAAATAATAAAATCTAGACTTATAGAACATTTTTTATTTTGCTTGCAGTGGCCTAGACCAATTCAAATGCATGACCTAGATGTAGCCATGGATAAAGAAGTTTGAAAGTCCAGTCAAATGACGATATTTGCTGAAACACAAAGCCAAGGTCTTTTCCTGCCAAGGAAAAGGCGGCGTGGAGTTCTGGGGCACAGCCTGGGTTTACCAGAAAGCACCACTACTTCTGAGTTTCACAAAGTGTGGGGTGAGTGAACCAAGCCAAGCTTCAGATCTGCAAAGCTTCCTCATCTGCAAAAATGGGAGCAATAACACATACCTTATTTTATGTTTTAAATGTAAGTAAAGTAAATAAAGGACCTAAGATAGCGTATGTAGCAAAAAATGACACTTGGTATTATTGATAGCAATGCTGCACTGTGCAGGGACCTGCCAGCACACGCGGCCTCAGCGTTATTCTCTTGCAGACATGTGTCACGTCCGACAGGAAGCTCATCAGCCGTAGGGGTGACTCATCCTTGATGTCAAACAGTCCTATCTCCTGGCACCCTCCGCATATCTCAGCAATATGATTGAAAAGTCGATTAAATGAATTCATATTTCCAGAAAATTATCACACGTAAACACTATGAAACACAACAGTACCAAGTCTTCTTAGAATCAGATGATTATTACAGAATCAGAAACAAAGAAGCGAATATAAAATGCATATGAATGGTAATCACAGGGTATTGTTTTCAGAACTAATATTAAAATGAATGTCATGTGGGTAACAAATATCCCGGGTCTGTGTTTGTACAATTATCAAATGATTATCCATGTGAAAGAGATGCACCGTGTTATTTAAACCTACGCACAATCCAGCAGCATGAGACCTACAGGAAATGAACAGTGCGACAATGGTTCCCCCTTGTGTTAGAAAAGTGAAACACATGAAAATATTTTTGCTTATGGGGGCACAATGAACTCAAATTTAAATGATTATTCAAATATATCCCATATTACTCTTCTGAAACGTACTGGTAGTTGCAAGCTTAACTTTTTATGGTATTTGGAGTTGAACCCAGGACCTCACACTGGGTTACATCCCTAGCCCCTTTTTAATATTAGTACATGTTTGCCATACATGTTTACCTTCCGTGCGTGGAGTTGGAAATGTACACAACACGTCCTAAATCTTTTGGCACCCCATCCCTCCTTTACCCCCCCATCTCAATCCCCTTCCCACTTGAGAAAGGTCTATCTCCTTATTTCTCATTTTAATTTTGCTCTTTAGTTACTGTTTGGGTTTCTCATATTAGAGAAACAATGCCTAGCTCCTTTTATTACATTTTTTAAAATTCTGAGACAGGCTCTTGCCAGGTTCCCCAGGTCTGCCCTCAGTGTTTCAATCCTCCTGCCTCAGCCTCCACAGCTGGGGATACCGGCATGTGGTCACACCCAGCTCAGACGGATTTCTGAAAAGAACACAGCCACAGTCAGAGATTCCACACCCCGAGGGCTCCTGTGATGCCTGACACACAGTCCGCTGTCCTTCCCGGTTTGTACAGCCCCCTCGTCACTAACACACTCGTTTGGTGGCCATTCGGAGCCAGGCACGGCTTATAGAGACTGAAGTCGCCTGCCCATCATAGAGGACACATGGACATTCGATCTGTTGCTGACTGGACGGGCTTACTTAACAGGAGGAAAAGTGCATGGGGCCGAGGGACTAGAGGGAACGGTGGCCTGGATTCTGGGACTCTCTTCTCCAAGTCATCTTTTAGCACGGATAACTTGAATTTAATCGGCTCCCACTCCTGTGAAGCTTATTCATTTTCTTTGAAGATTAATGCAACTGTTGACAGTCACTGAGAGGAAAAGGAAAACCAAAAACGAAATACTGATTGAACAAAACAAATATTTGTCATCTAGGGCCACTGTAACAACGTACCACAAATTAGACGGCTAAGACTGGAAATGTATCCCATTACGGTTCTAGAGGCCAGAAATCTGAAGTCAACAGCGTCCACAGGACCATGCTTCCTTCCACGAGAATCTGGGCAGCGTCCTTCCTGGCCTCTTCCTCACTTCCGGTGGGGGCCATGATCCCTGGCATTCCTTAGCATGAGTTGGCTTTGGGGAGGCTGCATCCCACCAGTCTTCCCACATCATCAGAAAGCATTCTTGTCTGTCTCTCCATTTTCCTCTCTTAAATATGGACACAAGCCCTGTTGGATCAGGGATTCTTCACTACTCCCGTAAAACGTCACCTTGGTGACATTTTCAAAGATTCTATTTCCCAATCAGGTCACTTTCATGCCATGTCATGACCTTAGCCTACCTTTTGGGGGACACAACTTAGCCCACAGTAGAAAGGCAAATCCTCTCTTAATGCTCTTGAGAAAGGGGAATTCCTCCTATTTTTTACCTAAATATTTCTGGTAGCTAACCTACTAGCATACGCACAATGGCATTCCAAATCACAGTAGGGAAAAAACACATAATGGAAGAAAACTATCCAAAGGGATTGCCTCAGCTCAAGCTGCTATAATAATGTAACACAACCTGGGTGGCTTAAACGGTAGAAACTGATTTTCTCACAGCTTTGCAGGCTGAAAGTTTGAGACCCGAGGGCTGCAGGCATGGGTTCCAGTGAGGGCTCGGCTCCTGGCTCGATGATGGCTGCCTCCTCACTGTGTTCTCCCGGGGGCTTCCCAGGAGCACACACAAATGGACAGAACGAGATATCCTCTCCTCCTCTTCCTAGGAGTCCACCAACCTCATCACAAGGGGTTTACCCTCATGACCTTGACCTTGTGCAGTTCTTATTTGCTTCTCAAGGTCAAACTTCAAATGCCATTACTTTGGGGCTTATGAATTCAAAACACACATGTGAAAGAGTACAATTCATTCCATAGAGTAGGGAGAAGGCTGACTGTTTTACACACACCTCTCCTTCGTTTGGTTTAGTTATTCTTTACACCATGCACTGGATTCACCCAAAAACAAATCTCCTAAGAGTCAGGACTTTCCTTTCAGAGCTTATCCTGGACTCCTTCTCATGTGAGCATGAGTCATGTGATAAATCATGACAGAAACAGTTACTGTGCTCCAATTAGGTGCCAAGAATACAACACTGAAGTCAAGAACATATAATCCATGGGGAATTTGTGTGAAACTGTGCACCAGAGTTAGCTATGTAGGACATCTGACAAGAGATTGCCCCTTAACCCTCAGGGACACATGGATGGGTGCAGCGGTGGATTGGCTCGGTGGTTAATAGCTGTCACATCCTGCATGATAGCGCCATTAAAATGTGTTCCTGATTTTTTCTCTACAAGGATTTCCTTTATTTTCCTTCCTAGACTGTGTGTTCTAGAGGAGTGTAGGTGCTTTTCCTAAAAACAGTAATAGCTATCATTTGAATCAATACTATTGACCAGGTACCATGCTGAGAAGTTACAGTTCAATCATTTCACATTCAAAACAATTCTATGATTTTTAGATGAGACAGAGGAACATTTAAGAAGCCTGTCTAGGATACACACTGTTAGTCAATTATAGAACTCAGGTATAAACCTAGGAAATCCAATTCCAGAACCCACTGACTAAAACCGATTCTTGTTTATTCCCATGATGATTACTACAGTTATATTTGCTCATTGATTTGCTGGTTAGCAAGCTTTTAATACTTGCAGGTTATAAATACATTTTAACGAAGAAAGAGGTTCACAAAAATAAAGGACAAAGGCAGGATTTGATCTCACATCTTTCAGACATCTAAAGCTCACTTTCCTCCATCTACCTATTATAGTTTGGATCTAAAATGTCCCTCAAAAGCTTCATGTGTTCAGAGGTGGTGTTTTGGGAAGGTGACTGGGTCATGAGGGTGACATACTTACAAGTGGACGGTTGCATTACTAAGTTCAGAGCTGAATGTGCTGCTACGAGGTGGCACCTGGTCAGAAGAGGTGAGTCACCGGGCTATGGCCTAAAGTGGGTGTTCTTGTACACAGCTCTGCTCCTCTCTGCTCCCTGGCTGACATGAGTTGAGTAGCTTTCTTCCACCATAACCTTCTACCATACTGTTCCTGTCTTGGAGCCAACAACTCAAGCTAACTCAAGGGACTGAGCCCTCTGAAACCCTGAGCCAAAATAAACTTCTCCTCCTTAAAGGGTGGGTATTGGGTATTTTATCCCCGCAATGGGAAGGTGACTAATGCAATACCAAACTGTCTGTGCAGGGCTAGCAACATTATTTATGAAGCTGATAGAGAAGCAAAACATAGGATTTCTTGCTGAAAATGATTATGAATTTCAAGATGCGATCATGCATTAAATCAGCCCTTTTGAATGCAGGATCCTGTGATTCAGGCCCAAGCCTATGAAGGTAGTCCTGGATGCCCAATAATTTGAAGTGCTTTGTGGGAAATAAGCAAGATATATTAAATTTCTCTGATATAATACATTTGACTTGCTTTTCTATACCCTTTTTTATGACCACAGCTCAAAAATACCTTACAGGAATTAAAATATATATATAACAAAGAGGCAGGGATAGAATGAAGTACTAAAGCTGGTAAGTGCTTTGGTATCTAAGGCATTAGATAATTTGAATCACAGAACTTATAGGGGCCTTAAAGGTGAACATTCAGTGTCTTTGTTTGGAGAAAAACATGAGAAAACTGAGCAAGTTAATGAATTAATTAAATTCTGGGTCTTGATTTTTTAGAATGATATTAGATTAGATTATTTTTAAATAAATTCTAGAACTCAAATTCATGGACTGGTGTAGATATTTTTAGTGTTACTCTATGGAAGAAAGGAGCCATGTTAGATTTAAATATTTTTGAAAACAAGACTGACTTAGGTCAAAGTCTCCCAGGAAAACACTTTCAAACAGATTTGCATGTAGGTAAGGTGGCTGCCTGACATCACGAGACCCGGGAGATGAGAGAAGCAGGGTTTGCATGGACACTGCAGTGATACAGTCACAAGAAAGGCTTCACTCCGCTGACTCTAGGGAGCTGTTAACAAGGTGGTCTTTGCAAATTATCCTGAGCTGAAGCTCCCCCTCCACAGTCACTGGATGCACGTTTCCCATGAACACGGCACTTTTCTTCAGGCAAAGCTAAGTCCGGAAGGGTGGGGGTGGGTATCCCTAGGGAAATGCTCCAGCTCCCTTTTCCTTGTTTATTATTTACATCATTCACATTTATTGGGAGTCAGGACATTGGAAAGACACAAGGAGAAAATCCTCAGAAACTCAAAAACCTACGATCTGTACCTCTTCCTGTATCTGAAATAGCATTGTAAGGGCCGGGGATTTAGCTCAGTGGTTTCGCCACCTGCTGTGCAAGCGCAAGGACCTGAGTTCGATCCCTGGTACCTAAAAAAAAATAAAAATAAAAATAAAATAAAATAGCATTGTAATGGGGGGATAGCAGGGGCCGTGCACACACACTCCTGTAGGCAAGTATATGTGTGTTTTAAATAAGAAGTCCTTGAAAACACAGAAAAAGAGAGTGGCTGAGGAAAAGGCTTCAGAGATTTTGAAATAATATTTGAGGTGCCATCGTACTGTTAGTTATACCAACACCTTCTGTTTCCTGAATTGGAACAAGGTTATTTTCCCAAGAAACCGAAAATTCTACCCTTTAAAGTATGCTGAGCTAAGATATTCCATACCTTAACTATACCACAGTAGTGAGAACGAAATGCTAGCAATTACAGCAACTCTCTTAGGGCCTCTGTATATTATTCATAGGTTATGGCTTCAGGTTAAATATCAGAAAGAATTTGCTGACAGCATGGAACATCCCACATGTGAATAAATTACTGAAGAAAACTGAAATCTTTTCAGGACTTCTCTTAAAATACCCCAGAGGCTATTGGTCCAGGCCCTAAAGACATTTGAGTGACTTCTGAATGTCATGCCTATACTTAATGGCTCTATATTTGCTGAATTATGGTGGCTAGTGGATTTCTTTTTTAATCAAAAGCTTCCTAATATATTCCCTGTACACTAGCTGGTTCTTAAAATGAAGAAATTTAGTAAAACACAATTCCTGTGCTCAAGAAATTCAGGGACCAGTAGACTAGAATGTTAGCCAATAAATAATTAAATCACGTGCTACTTGTAACACCAAAATCAAGCATAAAAGTTAAAAAGAGAACCAAAGGGCCTTCCCCCAAGAAATTAAATATGAGCCGATTTCGAGTGACAAGCACAGTTAAAATGCTTGATAATTAAACTAGAAAAAGGAGGATAAAATTCTGCTCCTGAAGAAAGAAGCTGGTGGACAAGAATGAGATCAAAGCAAAGCCAAACAGGATGAGAACCCCGGGTCTGATTGCTACTAATGCAACTTTGAGCATCTCTCTAAATTCTGTATGTGTGTGTGTACGTGTGTGATTCCACACATACATGGGCCACTTAGTAATTTGATATACATTTGTTGTAGTCTTTTTTTTTTTTTGTAATAGGAAGAAGACACATTTCTGTGGGTAGGAAATTCATAAAACAGGGGGCCATACAAGAGGGGAAGTTCTCTCAGTCCCAGGCTTGGTGTTAGAGGGGTACATGGTAAGCTGTCCACACCCCAGGGAAACGCCTCTCTATTTCTTTTGTCTCAGTCCCAGGAAGAAAAGGTCATTGTGTGCCAGGCCTGAAGGGTTATGGGCCATGCTACATCCAACACAGGAGACAGATATGGCTGCAGAGGACAAGGAACGACTGGGGTCAAAGACAGAAAGCTCATTAATCTGTCCTCTCAGATAGAACAGATGCAGTGGATTCTTATAGAATTATGTGCCAATTTCTCCTATAGGCCCAAGCTCCTTTTTCCTACACCTTTCTATGTTCCTGCCCATGGTTTTCGAAGTCCTCACAGATTGGTGCAGTGTGAATTGCTGCTTGCCATTTATAACTTAGAAAAGCTTACAAAAACACACATAGATCTAGCTTTGGGAACTTTAAAACAAAAAGTATTTTTTAATTTGTTCCAGTTTTTTCTAAATTGAAATAAACTGCATGGGAAATATGCAACAAAGTGACATTCAAATAAAATATAAGGAAATTAGAAAGAGGAAATGAAATTGTTCATGTGCACAAGGAGAAGGGAATTCAGGTATATGTAAATTGAGGCTACAGTCCACCCATTCTAGATCAGAAGACAGCAATTTGAACAAACTGAGCATAATACATACTTTCAAACTTTTTTTCCTTTTGAATATCCCAGTTTTAAAAGGTTGAGGAAATGAAGAATTAAAGTAAAACTCTGTGCATCTAGATATTGCTTTATAGTCACAATGTATAAAATAATCTACCTGCTTAATTTAAATATCTGATGATTTTTTGGCAATCATAATGATGCATCACATACTAAAAGTTTATTTTAAAGAGTTGTAATGACTATTCAGTTGCTACTGCCTTTACAGAGCCACTTCTCCAAATTGGAAGTAATTTTTTAAATTATCCAAGAACTAAAACAACTCCAGAAAGTTAATCTAGCTTGTCTATATTGTCAATAAAAAAAAAAGTTCTCTGAACAATACAACTCAACTGTGCCGAAATAAAGGCGAGAAAAATAAGTGTTATGGAATCAGATGAATTAATAAATTATACCTTTTTATTGTTCCTTAAAATATTAGTGGGTCACTCAGACTATTCACTATGCAAAAGATCACTCACTAAATCATCATTGATATTTGTTACTTGTAGTCACAAAAGCATACTTGTACGCATTTAAAATGTTTTACTGTTATGAAGATGAGGGTTATTAGTTTTCTAATACTGCAATAATAAACCACCATAAACTTAATAGCTTAAAATAACATAAATGTATTATCTGACAGGCCTGCCATAAGAAATCCGGAAGGGCTGTGTCCTTTCTGGAAGCCCCAGGCCAGAATTCACTATTTGCTTTTTCCAACTTCTAGGAGCTGTTGGGTTTCCTCTCTCCTAGCCCCTCTTGCCTCCCAGTTTTGCTTCCTCTGTCACATTTCCTTCTCTGACTCTCCGCCCTCCCTCTTATCAAGAGCTGGTGATTACACTGCACGGGATCATCTGGGATAATCTCCCCTCTCAGATCCTCCATCTGATCACATCTGCCAAGGCCCGCTATCACATAAGGTAGCACATTCACAGAGGCTAGGGATTGTGGGGTTATAACTCCACCTACTCAAGGATAACATATTTTTAGTGTGCTCTGTGCTCTGAAAATTTTACATATAAATCTATGTTATGTAGGACTCCACTTCTATCCTTGCTCCAGGCCCTAGTTAGGAGCAGGCCTGATGTTTCCAAAATCAATAACCTAGATGAGAGAAGGCCTACAGGTAGCAAACTATTTTGACTGTGGGAGTAATACATGAAGGTGAGAATTCCTACATCTCTCTTGGCCTAGACCCCAAAGACTCAAGACACACTTAGGGGTGCTGTTGAATTCCAAGGGTAAACAGTGGCCCATGCCCTGTGGATGTGGCCTGGGAGGGAATCATACAGACCTCTGCAGACAAGAGAGCTATGACCTGATGATGACTAAGCTAATAATAATTTACTGCCATTTAATGAACACCTCCTATGAGTCAGACACTCTGCTGAGTGTTTTGCTTTTATGCTCTCCCTTAACTTTTATAGCAGTCTTAAAAGGTAGATAAAGTTATTATCATCACTTCACAGATGTAGAGCCTTAATATCAACATGATTAAGTGACAAAGTGGAATCAAAGTCGAGTTTGTCTGGCTTTAAACATGGTACTTTTAACTACCATAATATATTCCCATAGCTATGAATCATGGTGTCCAATTATACAATATGCTGGGAATTCATTTCTCATTTATTATGGAGAAGCCATTAGCAAAGTTAGTTTAAATGTTCCAACTGTGTCGTGACAATTGTGGTTTCGTTTGATCTGATATGCTAAATTGGGGAGCACCCCTTGAGGCCAGCTGGATGGTATTGAAGGCAATTGGTAAGGCATCTCATTCAACAATTGTTCCCCAAGATTAGCAGCCCCCAGATTCACCTGGAAAGTTTATTACAATGTGGATTATGGAGCACCTTTTATGATTTAGAGCTGGAACCTCCCCTCAGAGCTTCAAGTGTTCAGAGATGGGACTCTGGAAGGTCACTGCCTCATGTGGCTGCTGAGCTCATCAGCAGAGTGATCCCCTGCTGAGTCCATGACTGAGTGTTAGAAGGCAGGGCCTGGTTGAAAGAGGCAAGCCACGGAGGTCATGACCTGGAAGGGTTTATCTCCCTCCCCAGCTCCTTTCCTATCTCTCTCTGCTTCCTGGCCACCATGATGTGAGCAGCTTTCCTCCCTCAGACCCTTTCACTAAGCTGTTTCTGTGTTGGATCCAGCCAATATGAACCAAAATCTCCGAAATTATGAGCTTGCCAGGTAAATCTCTACTCCCTCAAATTGTCTGTGTCAGGTATTGTGTCTCCATTATGAGAAAGTAACTAAGACAGCACTCAGGGTTTCTGTGTGTGTGTGTGTGTGTGTGTGTGTGTGTGTGTGTGTGTAAGTTAAGGTTTTCTAGAGGAACAGGGTCAGTAGAAATTTTATGTATAATTATTCTAGAAAATTTATTAGGGGAGCTTAAAGATCAGAGATGGGAGAGTCCATCATAACCATCTGCTTCTTGGAAAGTTGGAGGACCTAGCAGATGCTCAGCTCAAGAAGATGAAAGTTTCAAAACAAGAGGGACCAAGGGTACAGCTCCAGGCCAAGGCCTAAGGCCCGGAAACTCACTAGAGGGTTGTCCATGGGAGTTTGCACTGGAAGGCTGAAGGAACTGGAGCCCTGGAGAACAATGCCCTCCAAAATGGAAGAGCTCCATTTTTATTCCATGCAGGCTATAAGCCTATTGGTTGGTGACACCCACAACCTGGGTGGGTCTTCTCCCCTCAGTTTGCTGGCCTACACATCAATCATCCACAAATATACCCAGACCCGTGCTCTACTAATCTTCTGGGCATTTCTTAATTCATTCAAGTTGACCTATCATGATGCATGGCCACAGTATGTGTTATATTTTTGTTAGTACATATTAATTGTACATATTAGTGAAATCCAAAGGACTATTTCCATACGTACTCACAGAGGGCACTGATCACATCCAGTCACCCTTCTTCTACTGTTCCCACCCCTCAGAACCCATCCCAGTCTCTAGTAACTCTAGTAACTAGCAGTCACTATTCTACTTTCTGGTGATTTTTTTTTTGTTTTTGGGGGGTTTGTTGTTGTTGTTGTTGTTTTAGTTCCCACATATGAGAGATGACACATCCAGTTTATTTAAAATACTGTCCTCCAATTCCACCCATTTTACTGCAAATGACAGGACTTCATTTTGCTTTATGGATAAATAATACTTCCTTGTGTATATATACCACATTTTCTTTATCTGTTGATGGACACCTAGGCTGACTCTACATCTTATGCATAGGGTAGCACCAATGTTTTTATTTTTAACAACTTTTCTAGTGATACTAAGACTCTGGCCTGGAGTCCTCACTTTGCAACACTGTCTTATTGAAGGATAATTCTGTTGAAGAAGAATCTTAGTGGACAAGGGTGAAGCCTGCAAGTTTCTGCCATCATTTCCCCACAGAGAAACTGACTCTATTACCAATCCTTTGAGCATCAGGATTTGTTTCCTCACAGTGAGTGGCTTCAAACCAAGCCAAGACTCAATTGTGGGCAGAATTTCCATACCTAGGAAGGAGAAAGTAAAAAGGGCATTCTGTTTCAAGTGGGAGGAAGAACCTCAGCTGGAGTGAGGGGTTTGTGTGTGTGGAAAATGGGATATAAGGGGAAAGATAACTTCAGCTCACACTTTGGAAAGGTTCATTTAAAGCAACCATAATACCTGGTTTCTGCATAGATTTATTTTCACAGTTTTCCAAACACTTCAGCATGCATCACCATGTTTCCAGTGCCGATACAGCAAGACTGCTCATTCAGCAGTGTGCTCAGACTCTGGGGGAATAAGAAGGAACAGGGTGATCCTCACTGTAAATTGCCTTAGGTCAACTCAGGAGACACTGGGTTTTCTCCAAACCCTTTGAGAACAATGAAACCTTGACTTGAGATTATACTTTTTCTCAAGAGCAAAAAAAGAGAAAGAAAATCAAAATCTCACTCTCAGCCATTATGCATTACTTTTGGATCATCCCTTTCCTCTCTTCTTTCTTACTGTCCCCCTTTCAGAAATAATGCATATTAAAACAGAGACATCTTTACTTGCATGTGGAAAGCAAAATGGTAAGGCATTCTTTTCCTGCAACCATGCTATTCCACATGGGACAATGTATCTCATACCAGATTTTTCATTATCTCTCACTCCAGTCAAACTGTAGAATAAAGGTAGAAAGGAGGGAGGAAAAATATTAACCCAAGTGGCCAGTAACAGTTTCTCCCTCCTTGGTTTCTCCCTCCACTCTCTGCTTCCTGTCCACCAGGACATGAACAGCTTTCCTCTGTGCCAGGCACTCCACCACACATTGTCTGAAAATTCTGAACTGAAATCTAAAATAAATCTCCCTTCCCTTAAGTTGTGGGTGTCAAGTATTTTGTCCCAGCTATGAAGAAAGTGATTAAGACAATTTTGATACCACATAAGTGGGGCTGTTGCTATGAATAAACCTAACCATGTGGCTCAGAAGCCTTTAGAACTGGTTCAAGAGAGGAATTTTTGAGATGCCAGTTAGAAAATCCCTAGAGTGCTGTAAGCCAAGCTTTATGGGAGATCCTGGTCAGAGCTCAGAAGACCCAAATGCTGGTAAAATGGCAAATGCTAAAGACCAGGCTCAGAATGTATCAATTGGGAACAAGGACTCTGTTGGCAGATGGACTTGAAATCATATGTGTTAACATCTAGCAGAAAATTTGTCTACTTTTTTTTATGTCTAGAGAGTTTGTGGGAGACTAAGGGTGTCAGGCTAATTAATCTAGACAAGGAAATTTTAGGTAGTCTAATGTTCAAGCTGTAGCATGGGTGCTGCTTGCTGATTTAAATTTACAGTTTCCCCAAAAAGGAAGGGCATGCAAAAGTTTTGGCTGAAGAGAGCTTGATTACTAAAAATATCAGCATTAAAAAGAAGCTAAATATTTTGAATCAAGACAATAGAAAAGCTGTCTTGAGTGCATGTGAGGAATCCACAACACCCTACCCATCACAGGCTAAAATATGCAAGGCTGTAAAACTTACATTTGAGGAGAGAGTCCTGGGGCAGTATGCTAGAGAAGGGCCACCTAGGGAATTGGTGTGCGTTGATTATTTCACAGTGCTTAGCCATACAGGCACTCAAGAGGCCTCTGCAACCATTATTCAAGGAGGCCCAGCTTCTGTTCAAGCTGGCAGCAGATCTTGGTGTCATTCATGTGGTGATGGTTTTACAGTCATGCAGAATATAAGAATTGTAGGGTCAGAGAAGTTCTCACCCAGATTTCAGAAGAAGGCCTGGATGCATGCCCCCAAAAGGGCAGTGTGTGAAGCTGTGAGAGTAAGGCCAGAAGTGCAGTGGAGCCCCCAGGAAGTTGGAGAAGCCAGGAATACAGAATATCTGCTGAGAAAAGCTGCAGGCTGTTAGTGGAGCTTGCCTGAAGGAGGCTGTAGGGGCTGCCAGGTGGTGCCATAGAGGTGGGGACACCAAAGCCATTGGGAGTTCACATCTGGCCACAACTTGCCCTGCATGCTGGCACAGAAGGTACAGGATTTAATGTTTGCCCTGCTGGATTTCAGTCTTGCTTGCTTTGATTACTTTCTACCCCCCTAGTCTTCCCTTTAGGAATGGCAATGTTTTCCCATGCCATTGTATGTCAGCAGTGTTTCTTTTCAATTTTTACAAGGGCTCACAGCTAAGAGTTTGCTTTCAACCTCAGAGGAGACTTTAGACATGGACTTTTGCAGCAATGCTAGAACTATTAGACTTTCGCAACTCTTAGAGATGCACTAAATGCAATCTGCATAAAGAGATGTACATGAGCCCTTTGGTGGGCAGGGGTAGAATGTTATGCTGCATATGTAGATGGCCCCTAAAGCCTTGTGCATTCATAGGTGGGGCTTCTGAAAGGTGACTGAATAATAGGAGCACCATAGGTGGATGTGATGGTAGAAGTAGGAACTGACTGGACAGGTCCTGGTAGGGTGTATCTCTCTTCCTGGTTTCTCCCTTCACTCTCTGCTTCCTGGCCACCATGCTGTGAACAGCTTTTCCTCCTCTGCCCCTCTCCCATGCCATCCTGCCTTGGAGCCAGCAGGCTATGTACTGAAAACATGACCCAAAATAAACCTCTCCTTTTTAAAGTTGTGCATGTCAGGCAATCTGCCCCAGATGAAAAAGTGACTAAAACACTGCCCAAACCTAGAAAAGTTTGCAAAAGTCCAAAGGAACGTATTTCTCAAACAGGATACAGAATCATTGGCTCAACTTGCTGATCATTATGTTCAGAACAGCTGAGCATTACTGTGTCCACCCGGATCCCTCCTAATGGCTGTGCCATGTCCCATTTACTGTGAGTGACAGGGATAACAATTAACCATTCACCTTTACTCCAGAGAAGTACGCTGCACTCTTACCCTGGAGCTGACAGGGTACTCCTCTCCCATCCTCCCACCAGGGCTGACTCAGCTAATAACTCGCTGGCCTGACAGTATAAGGCCAGCCTCTCTGACCTAATGTGGGACAAGCTCTGCCATGTAATTTGTCTTACAGAGTGTCTTGTGAGATCAGAATGAAGATAATCTCTACTAAGACCATAATTTGGGGGCTTGATATTTTCCCCACCCCATATTCTGCTTCCCTTACCTCCTTTTCCTTAAAGCCCCCACCCCCAAATTCTCTAAACCAGGATCCTTATCCATCTTGACTGATACCAGAAGTGTTCCTAGGAAGCAGACTTGGACAATGGACCATGTGGAGCTCCATCTCCTCCCAGCTGGTTCATAGTGAGAACCCATTCCCTGGTGACAGCTGGAATATCAGTGGTCTTCGGAAAGCTGGAGCCTTTTGCTGCCTTTCACCAATGATGACCAAAGATGCAATACCTGGAACAATATCCTAGGTATTTTAGAGGTATGAATACATAACAACTAAAGGAACTGTGGAATCGGTTGGCTGTTGCTAGGCACCTGTGATGGAGGAGAAAAAAGGAAAAATGGCAGGCTTAATTATTAATCAACAAATTAACTGAAGTGTGAGAATGAGAGGGCCTCTCTGGCAGCATTTAAGGAAAACGCTCACTCCTGCAGCAGACATAGCTGAATAGGGACAGGTCTTAATTATTAGCAGCACTTCTGAGATGGCTCAATCTTGGTTCTATACAAGCACAGGGCTCTCATCGGGAAGGAGTGGCACTGACGCTTGGATGGGATATCTATGCAAACACAGCTATCCTGGAATCATGAATCCTATATGCTAAGGAAATGGCCAATTCCCTCTCCTAAAGGACTCAAAGGCCTTCTATGGCCTCAAAGCACATAGCTTAGATCACATTTCTTATTCTTAAGGTTTGCTCCATTTCTACCTTTGGCTTGTAATTAGAATCAAATATCACCATAACTTGACTCAGGAAGTGCTGGGCCAGCTAAGATAAAAGAGAGATGATATGCCTATAAAGCTTCAAGCTCTAGATAACAAGTTAACCATAGGGACTGGAAAGTGCATCCCGGAGAGAGACAGAACAAGGGGGGACAGGATATAAAGTTGTATTTTAAAGGAAAGTTTAGGAAAGTTTTGCACTATGGGGATACTTTCCAGTGACACAGGATTTCACAAGTGACAGTTATAATAGGCTGCTGTAATGGCCCTTGAACGCTTGAAAAAAGAAAAGCCAACATGCAGAGATACCAATATAGCTGCAGAAAATGATGGAGTAAGAAATTAAAAGACTCAGTGAAGCATGAATACAAGGACAGGGGTCCATTCTATAAAATAGAAAACACTGTAACTGCCCATATGCCTTACGGAGACCCTAAGACACCCGCCCCCTCATCCACGCAGCAAGGTAGGGAAATACCTGCATCACTCCAAAGCCTGGAAGGAATGGTGGGTGGGGCATAATAGCAATGGGGTAACAGGATCTGAGCACAGCAGAGACCAGGTGGTGGGCGGCACAGACCCATCAGAGGGAAGGTGAACGGAATTACCATAATCTCTAGCAAGTTTGGAATGAATCAGCGAGTTCTGACCCATAGAATTTATGGGAATGGCTCTCAGAACATTTTGTCCTTAGGGGGAAGGTAAACAGACAGGCAATAAAGGTGCTGCTTTATAGATGCAGTCACACATTGCAAATCTAAATAGTACAGCTTGCTATATACCTAGGTCATCTGTATCAGCCTATTACTCCTCAGCTACAAACCTGTCCTGCAGGTTACTGTACTGAGAACTATAGACAACTGTAAGTGTCCATGTATTTGAGCATATGTAAACACAGAAAGAGTACAGTAAGAATACCTGGGAGTTGTGGTCCCCAGGAGGACCCTGTCTAACACATTTGGGTTGGGCAAAAATGAGAAGAGCTGTAGAAGACTGCAGTGGACTATCCCACTGAACCAGTCACTTGTGCTGTAGCCACTGAACATGGGATTCATTAGATGTGACATTTGTTAGTGATTAATACAGTTCTGACTACCTGGCATGGCACCACTGAACTATTCATTTTCTTTTCTTTTTTTATTCTTATTAGAAGGAAGAACCAAAATAAGTTCCCATTCACACAGGCAGACAAGAGTGGACATGCTCTCCTGCTTTCTGTCATATTGTCAGACAAGCCTTGGATCATCCGGGCAGTCTGCAGATCACCACACTGGTCCACCATGCTGAGGCTGTCAAGGTAATTGTGTGTGATGAGCAGGAAGTGGAAAGTATCCTGGAGTCTTTGGAAAATTAAGTGCGTTCCAGAGGAGACAAAATCCAGAGAGACTGCTGAGCCTGCCACATGGGTAGAATTTCTAGGGCTCTAGTGTTCTAGGCACCCTGGAACATCTGCTCCAAAGTAAAGGGCACGTTATTCATTGTCTCCTAGTGTTATAGGAAGCTAAGTTAAATAAAAATTAATATACTCAGAAAGGTACTGGGCCCTCAAGGAAGTCAGCACAAAAAAACACAGACATGGCATTGTGGCTGGAGGCAAACCTAAAGGGAACCAGGCCCCAGGATGGAGATGCAGTAGCCAGACAGGTTTACTAGCACATCTCTTCCATGTCCACATCCTTTGGCATCATTTTGGCCCTTGAACTCACCCATGATGGACATGTTTATACCACAGATCTCAAACAAGGGCAGAAATTTTTAGAGCAAGTATTAAACATTACGAGCACACAGTGATACTAACAGACTCAACAAGGCATGAATAGTCTGGTGACTCCAGCAGCAATCCACCAAAAAATGGATGTGATACAACTGGGATCCAACTGAACTCGGTCCAGAGTGTCTGAGAAAGCTGCACAACCCTATGCCCCAAGCCCCAGTGCCGGCTGTTGCAGTGTGTGTCCCCCTGTTTTGTGCTTATGAATTCACGGAAAGTCTTCTGTGTCCTGTCAAGAAGGAGGAGGGAAAAGCTTGGTTGGTTCATGGATGGATCAACTCAGTATGTGGGTGTAAGCTCAAAATGAACTGCTAATGCATTACACAAGAGCCCGGAAAATGATAGATAAGAGAAGAAGAGAAGTGACCTGCAGTTGTGACATGCAGACTAATGACTGACTGGTTAGGGCCTTGAAATGAGCCAATCTGAAAGACTGGGATGAGACATTTGGGGTGAGAAGCATACAGACGATCAGGCTGGAGTGGGCAGGCAGTGCAGGAATTATTATATTGTATGTTCATACTGCTGATGAGAAGAGCCAAAAGGTGGCCTGCCCAGTAAATGTCACTCACTTTCTGTTCTTGGCCACCTGGTGCCTCGACGATGACCTTGTAAACAAGATGGCCACAGTGGTAGAGATGAGGTTGTGCATACATCTATGATGGGCTCCATCTCTTCAAAGCTAATCAAGTAACCGCTATTTCTGATCGCTGAGTCTGCTACCAACAAAAGGCCATGGAGATGCCATCTCTCAAGGGAACGCAACCTGACTACATAGGATTCTTTCAGCCAAGAAAAGGCTATGTTCAATCTAGCCAGAATTAACATGTATTCTTGGTTAGGGTTTGCTTTCCCTACCTGCAGTGTGTTGGCCAACCCACTACCCAAGGATTCAAAGTATGGGATGACCAAACTGGATCCAATATAATATCAACTCAGGCCAAGGGGTCACTATCCAGCAAAGGAAGTACAGTGGACAGGCGATAAGCAAAGGGCATACTGATCCTATTATCCTCCCGCCAGGAAGAAGCTGCCAGCCTAGAGAAGAATATAATGAACTCTTAAATGTGCCACTGAGGGGCCAGTGTGGAGATGACACCCTGTAAGATGGGTGTCTTAGTCACTTTCTGAGTCACTGAGTCACAGCACCTGGCCCGGAAACTTAGAGGAGGAGAGGTTTATTTTGCCTCATGGCTACATCTGGCTGGTGGCAAAGCAGAAAACAGCATGGCACAGGGTCACAGTGGAGGAAAGCTGCTCCCACCGCAGCAGCTAGGAAGTGGAGAGAGAAGCAAGGAGCAGGAAAGGGAGAGAAACTCTTCCAGGCCACGCCCCCAGTGACCGCCTCTCCCAGGCTCTACCTCCTAACAGGAAGTCAGCTCTATCGCCCCCATGCTTCACTCACCTTCTACAAGCCCACCTATGAGCACCCAAGGCCTCCTGGGAGGAGACATCTAAATTTTAACCGTAACAACAGGGCACTATTCTTCAGGAAAAAGAATGAGCCAATACCCACTCTATGGTTCTACAGTGTCAAATGGGAAAACAAACAGGCCAGGGAATAAAGGCGTAAAAATACACATGGCTTCATCCACCATTACTCTGCTTGGGATATGTGTGCTTCTTATTCCCATTATGTAGCAGAAACTCTCTTTCCCATGATGGCTGGGGTCCATTACCTCAGCCAATACCATAACTTGGTTTTTTTCTGTTTACACTGGTCTGTTGGCATAAAGAATCCAAAGTCACCAGATAGCAGCTGTCATCTTAATTTATCAAAACTCTTAATGTGTTCCCGGTGGGAGGATCCCTCATCTAGGAACCAAGACAGCTAGATTCACAGAGGTTAAAGTGGAGAAATGGGAAGTCACTAATGATCTTCAAATTGCCAAACCCAGATCACACGTCCTGCCCTTATTTTATTTGATTCATTTGCAGTTCCACCATGACTAGAAGGAGCTGCGAGTCTGCACCCCAGGCCAAGCATCTCCAGCAAAGATTTTGGCTTCTTCCTGTTTCCTCTCCTGGGACCTGGAAAGACGATGGCTTCCATCTAATCCACTATCTGGATCTTCTGTTTCATTTCAGGTCTAGGATGGCTTTTTAAAAAAATCTGTAAAATCTGCTGTGTTTTGGAAGCAGAGTTCACATTTATTAAAACTCCTCCTATATGTATTTTTGAAGTTTGTCTAACACTTGGTTTTGACTATTTGTTTAAAACAACATGATGATTTGGGGGCATGTAATCCAATTTCACAACCTTTGTCTTTTAACAAGATCATCATCAGTCCATTAACATTTAGTGTTAAAACAAATGTATTTCAGTCTTTCATTATCTTTACAATGATCAACCCCATGAAGCTAAAGAAAAAGGAAATGCTTACTCTTCCTGCCTTTCTTTCTTCTCATTTGATTTAATTCACATTTATTTTTCCCCATTTTAATCTGGAAAAGCTGCTGCACTCTTGTATTCCACTGTTAGCTGCTCTACATTTCCACACACCAATTTCTCTGTGTCACAGGAAAACAAGACATCGACCATGTCTTTCAGCAGCATGTGCTCTTCTCCTATATCTGCCAGTGTGGTTGGAATTTTATATTTCCCTCACCAAATACTCCTTCCCCAGACCATTTAGAAGAGAAACTTGGAGAACCTTTATTGGAATTCCCAACTTCTAAGTTGTGCTGAAAGAGTCATTATGTTTATTTCCAAATTCTTAGGAGTTTTCCTTTCCTTGCGTCCATTTACTTTCTGTTTCTTATTTATTATCATTCTTCTGTTCCCCAAGACTCCACAACTGTCCACTTAGTTTTAACTTTAAACATTGCAAGATTCATTTATCATTATTGTTTCCAAACTTCTACCTGGGGTTTTCTGTTATAATTTGCTAGTTTTAAAAGTTTTTTTATTGAGAAATTTCTTCAGCCGGGGTATATAGATAATCAATGCTATAAACCTTTCTATTGCAAAAAATTAAATCCTTTTTTGTCCCCATAGAAACTTTTATGACTTTTCTGTTCTTTCTATCATAAATTAAGACAAAGTTTTTAACACAAAAAAAGTTTTCAGCTTACAGTTCTGCAGGTCAGAAATCCACAAAGGTCTCACTGGGCTGAAAGATAAACAAGGCTGCCTTCCCTTCCGGAGGCTGTCAGGTATCTTAGCCACTGTCTGAGACACGGAGACACAACACCTGACACCCACAACCTACAGGAGGAAAGGCTTATCTTGGCTCATGTTTCAGTCCATGGTTTACTGGTTCTACGGCAGAAACAGAATGGCAGAGGGGCGTAGCGGAAGAAAAGGTGCTTGACCCATGGCAGTCAGGAAGTAGGAAGAGAAGAGAGGAGCTGGAGATCAGAGCTTCGCCTTTCAGGGCAGGCCCTAGTGATCTCCTCCAACCAGGCCCCACCTCCTAACAACACATTCAGCTCCCACCTCATCCATAGATGAATCCACTGATGAATATGGTGGCCCATTACCCAATCACCTTCCACACACAAGACTTTTGGAGAACACTTTAGATTTAAACCATAGCAAAGGAAGAACCCATTCTTGCTTTATCCAGCTTCTAGAGGCCACCTGCATTCCTGGGTTCACAGTTCCTTCCTTCATCCTGAAAGCAAGCGCCAGCAGTCAAGTCCTTCTCATGCACCATTTCCCCAGTTCTCTGCAGCCTGGAAACATTCTCTGCATTTAAGTATATGTGTGATTAGATTAAGCCCACCTGTGTAATCCAAGATTATCAAGGCCCTTAGCATTAATCACATCCATTATTTTGCAAATTACATGTTGGCTGGGTACAGGGATAGGTTGGGTTCCTTCTTCCTTGGTAGTCTGTATATCATACACTTCATTTGTTTTCCTTTATTTAGCTTCGCACTTTGAAACTAATACTCAAATCATATCTTATACAAATCCCTCTTGTTACTGAGTTGTTCTATGCTGCTGAAAGCTTAAAAAGAGTGAGTGTACATGTGAGCTTGAAGTTCTCATGCCTTTCCTGGAATTAGAAGCCCTTACAATTTGCAAGCTAAGACCTCCTTAAACTCTGGAAAATATTGGACTAATATTTATTCACCTATTGGCTATCTTCTATGCATTTCTTTTTCTTCTTCCAGAGCATGGTGTACATGTTAGGGCTTGTTCATCCAGCCTCCCAGTATTTTTCTTTTCTGTAATACATCCGATGTCTTTTATTTTTTTCTTTCTCATTTGAGATGGTTTTCCTTCACAATCTTCCAGAACTCTACTAGTTCTTATATGTGTGAGTTGTGTGTGGGCATTTGTGGTTGTGTGTGTACTGTTTTCCATACTAACAAATATTTTACTTTGTTTCAATTCATCTGCGATTTATTTTTTAAAAATTATTTTCTCTCCAGAACATCTTCTTATGCTATACTTGAATCTCCTTATGGACTCTGTACTTTCGCCTTAGGTCACTGTCTGTCTCCTCTTCTGTTTTTCCTCCTTGCCCTGCATTTCTCCGGTAAACTACAATCCTTACCTGCATGGGCATTTTTCCTGGTCTGCTCACCGGGGCTTAGAGTATTGAGCTCTGATGAGTGATAGCAATCATGCAAGTCTCCACTCACAACTCACTAGGGCCTAGGTGGGCCCTTTATTGGTATCAAAAGAAGCAAAGCCACCGGAAGAAAACCTCTGTGATCTTCTTGCTCTGGCCTCTTTAAGATCTTGTAATCAAGAGGTAGAAAGGATCTCGCCCGCCTGCTTGGTTGTGCCTTAATATGTAGGAGTCCTGAAATAGAACGTTAGGCACAGTTCTACAGATGTGAATTTCTGGGAGTCCATGAGCTTTGAAGGGCGACACTGTCCCAGGATCCACCCTGGAGCTCTTCGGTGCTAATCTCCAAGCTCTCCTTTTCCCAAAGGAAATTCCTGTGCTGCTTCTGTTTGGCAAGGCCCTGACCAACCTGAGGCTTCACCTTGTCCTCTAGGACCAGTCTTCTGCAGAAGAGGCAGAGCTGGGAGTGGACAAGAACCAAGATGCCTTCTGGCCACTGTCTCCCACATACTTACGAATAGGCTCACTCCCCTAACCTCACAGCAACATGATATTCCTTAGATTTCTGTGTCACGAAAAGGTGGAGTGTCAACATTTGTTAAATGGTGGGTACCCTGATAAACATTGATTTTAAATCATTTTCTGTACTTCATTTGCAATATTTTATAAATAAAATGCATTTTTTGGCTGTACTGGGGATTGAACCCCAGTGCCTTGTCACTGAGCCACAGCTCCAGCCCTTTTTTTGTTTCTTTGAGATATGATCTTACTATGTTGCTAAACTCCCTGCACTGGCTGGAATTTGGGGTCCCCCTGCCTCAGCCTCCTAGAATGCTAGTATTAAAGGTATACAGCACCATGTTGAGCTAACAAAATGAACCTTAAAGTACCAACCCCATATATTCTGATGACTTACCAAATTTCTTGCTCTCCTCTGATTCCCAGACTTACATACTAAAATGCCTATGGACCTCACAATTCAATGGCACTTTTTTATACTAAACCTGTCCAAAAAGGATCTTTTGGGTTAAGCTTCCAAAATTCTTTCCCTAGGTATTTTCAGTTTTAACAAATGGTGTCAGTATCAACCCAGCTTCTCAAGCAAAAAGCACAGGATTCATTCTTCATGTCCTCCTCTCCCATGTAAAAATGCAATGTGCATTTATGTCACAGGCTCTGTCCATCTTCTAAGCGTCACTGCAGTCCTGTCCTCTCCACGCCTCTGGTGTCTCCCACTTCAGGTCACTTCCCTCCTATTGTCTCTGCCTCCACCTGGGCCCTAACATTCATTTTACCCATACTCAAAATGCTATTTTTTCAAAAGTCAGATTACTTACTTATTTTAGATGCTGGAGATCAAACTCAGGGCCTTGGGCGTGCTAGGCAAACACTGAGCCACATGCCTAGAAACAAAACACTGGTTTTCAAAAGTCAGATCACCATGTTTGTTTGAAGCTGTGTAGTGGCTTCCTCACTGCTGCTAAACCAAAATCCCTCTGATACTGATGTCGGAACTTTCATGTTCACTGTAGTATTATTCACAGCAGCCACAATACGGGAACAAGTTCTGTGTCCATCAGCAGCCGACTGGATCCTAAAAACATGGTACATGTGCACAACAGAATATTCTTCAGCCTCAAAGCTCCAGGGAACTCATTTTTTGATGATGTGGATGAATGTGGAGGACATCAGGCTGAGTGAAATCAGCCTGGCATGGGATCACCCACAAATTCACATCTATATCAGTATAAGTCATATTCCATTCCTCAATTTCTTCATACCAAGAGGCAGCCATATAGGTGGGTCGATCCTTTCCAGCTCTCAGATTGTGGGAGCATGAAGAGGCCGATGCAAGAAGATCAGAGAGGTTTCCTCCTGATGCCTTGACCTGGCAACATGTGGAAGAGAGAAGAGTTGAACTCAGAAGCAGGAGCAATGGCGGTCACCAGGGGCCCAGTCTGAGAGTGGCGGGCGTGGATGGGGGAGGGTGGATGTCAGTCCAGAGGTACAGAGTCTCGGTTAGATAGGAACAGTAAGTTCTGATGTTCAAAGGCTCAACACGCAGACTATGGAAAATAATAATGCATTGCAAACTTTAAAAGAGCTAAAAGAGATAGCTTTCAATGTCCTCAACACGGAGACATTATATTTGAGGTACCAGAATCTGGTTTAATCATTCCATAATTTATTATTCACCATAAATACATATAATTATTATTTGTCAATTGAAAATAAAATTTAAAAATTTTTAAAAGGAGAACTTGTTGATGTCCTTCTTCATCTAACTTGAAAAAAAACAAAAACAAAACACAAAATAAAACAAACTCCCTTACCATAGTCCGTAAGCAACCAGGTGACCCAACCGCTCCCGGCTCTGGGGCTTCACCATCCACACCAGCATCCTTTCTCCTACTCGGAGACTTTTCCTTACCTTTTCTATTTTTCTTCCCTCTGCCTATCAATTTCCTTCCTGCCTCCTACTTCTGCAGAGGCTGCCGAGTATCACTTGGGTATTGAGGGAACATGACCTCCTCTTGGAGAACTTCCAGGGCTGCTTCTCTGACGCAGCAATTCCCTTGCTCCACGTCCGCTTCCGCCAGCACAGCACCCTGCTTACTTACTTCTTCATCACATTTGTCTCAGCCTGTAGTCTCCTTGTTAATGGCTGTAATTACTATGGCAGTCAGTTTACACTTCAAAGAACAGACTCTTGCCTTTATCAATTAATTAACCAACTTACTGAAGCCAGGATTAGTGAATAATAAAACATAGAACCCAGCTATCCAGCTCCAGGCTCGCTCATCCCACTGGCTGGCACACTCAGATGCAAGTGGCTCACACACATTCATCTTTCTGGTCTAAGGAGCTTAGGCAGTCCGCAAACCTCTTCCTTCCAGGCAAAATACAGCTCCTGCTATTTTGAATAAGAATACAGGAAGCTAAACAGACTCAGCTTATGCGTAAGTGATGTACATTATACTCTCAGGTGCCTTCCTTCATGGTGTAGCGTCAGGCAGGTGGTCTTTGAGAGGCCAGGGGTCCTCAACAACCTCCTGCCCTCCATGTCCTGGTTCCCCATCTTCACGCTGAGGAACAAACAGGAAGTGGGGGGAGACTGGCTCAGAGCTGAAGGTCCCAGCAGAGAATGAGGAATTCAGGTCCCACCCCAAAAGAGGACGTCAGAAGTGAAAGTAATTCAAGGCAAAAGTTTATTGATGAGGTTGCGGATGCCAGGAGCAGCTGCCGAGGAACAGGCACGCCACAAGGTAGGAGGGGTGTGACAATGATTCCCAAGGCTTAGGGCACCATCATGCTCATGCTTGGAGGGGTACACTGGTTTCTAAACATCACTGTTTCACAGTCTGGTGTGATCTAAGCCTCTGTTTCTGGGTTGAGGAAAGGTCAGGGGGCTGAGGGCACCCACTGAGCACACGTAGTAAGTTCACAAGGGCTAGCTTCCTCAGGTACACAGAGAGCCATAAGCCTGTGGTGAATATGCAGCCATCAGTCACCCAGGTGACGCCCTATTTCATCCCCACCTCCATCCCTCTAACTCTCCCCACAGCAGGGTTCACATCAATCTCCACTATAACCATTTATGCCCGTGCCAAGATCACCTAGGATGTACCCTCAGCTTCTGTAACACAGTAAACCCCAAAGCAATAGATTCATTTAACTTATTTCACATTGGAATCCAGTCTGGTGTGACCTCTCTTCTTCATGAAGTTGTCACACACGTGTCCTCATGCTTTGGTCTTCTTGCCCCTCCAGGCTTGGGCACACAGGACAAGAAATCTCAGGAGCAGAAGAGGATATGGTGGAGAAGGAAGCCTCTTCATTCCCAGGGCATGATCTGGCCAGCATCTAGTGCAGGAGGTTCTGGCAAGACAGAGAGGAAGCTACAAGAAAAGCTCAAAGCCATGGGTTCCAGGGTAGCCACATGCTCAGCCACACCCTGGGGTTTTCTTACTGTTACAGAAGGGAGCAGTGGAGGAGCCAGTCTCCTACACCCCATTAAAGTGTAAACCTCATGGAAACAGAATTGCTCCATCTTCCTTGAGCCATGGAGCACTGTGCCGGGAACGCTCCTCTCCCTCCGGGTACCTGTCCTCATCCGGTCCCCATTGCCACCTGCTTGGACGACAGCACTACCACCCTGAGTTGTCTACTGGTCCCTCTTCCAATCTGTCTTCCACCTGCATCCGAGTGAACTAAACACACAGGTCCTTTCTGCACTTCATTCCGTCAAGTTCGCTCCGCAGGCATGCTCTTCTGTGCTTCTACGACTTTGCATGCTTACTGTTCCACTCCCTCTTCCGTGTTCTCACAGTCCCTTGGCCACGCAATATACAGCGCTATACTGCTTTGCCATTTTTAATTTGTAAGTCTGCTCTTCTATATGGCAGTCGCTACTAAAAGGGAGGGCACAGGTCACGTTCTGTTCACCTTTCAGCTGTCGGCCCTCCTTTTTCTAATCTGAAGTGACCAGCATTTGAAGGAATAAAGCATCATAATTAGCCTCCCTAAATGCTGAGCAACTGACTTTATCTGGGCACCTAGTGCACCTCGCTGGACACTGGGCAGCCCCTACCCAGCAATCTCTGAATGTCAGGGTGAATGGCAGGAAAGAACTAGAGGTGAAAGTTTTATTTAACGTGAAGTAACTTGAGACAGAGGTAGCGGTAGCTTGGATTTGTTTGTTTGTTTTTTGTGGCAGGGACTTGGAACTGGTATGAGGGTCCTAAAAAAGGCGGCAGTTTGAATGGTACTGTGGATACCAATGGAGAGTGTGCTTAGTGTCCTTGCTCTCTTTCCTTCTGGTTCCTCAGGATTAGTGCCTTTAGTTATGCAGAACAATGGCTTTCATTGCGGCATGACATTCACGCGCGTATCATCCTCTGATCATGTCTCCCAAAACTGTTCTCACCCTCCTCGCACCCTTTATCTTCTCGAACAGTCTCCCTCCTGCTTGCAGTTGTCTTTTCCCCTCTCTTTCTCTTCTAGATTCCACACATAAGAACAATCATCCAACACTTGCCTTTCCGAGTTTGGCTTATCGCGCTTAACACCATGGTCTCTGGTTTCCTGCAAGGGACCTGATTCCATTTGTTAATACCCTATTTCGTGCATGTAGCACCTTTTCTTTACCCACTCATCCACTGCTGGACACCTAGGCTGGTTGCCAGCTCTGCTCTTGTGAATTGTGCTGCAATAAATGTGGATACACAGCATCTCTCGAGATGCTGGCTCTGACTCCTTCAGGGATATTCCAAGCCATGGCGTAGCTGAATCATACAGTAGTTCTATTTTTAGCTTTTTGAGACCCCTCTGCCTTGATTCCCATAGCGGTTGTACTAATTTACATTCCCACCAACAGTGCCTGAGGGTTTCTTTACCTCACGCCCTCACCAGTATTTATTGATATTTGTATTTTTGATGACAGCCATTCTGATGGAGCTGAGATGGAATTCCAGTGTAGTCGTCCTTTGGATTGCTGATTGGGTTTCTTTATCGTGGTTTTTCTTTTTTTGGTGTTTTTTTTTTTAGTTCTTTATATGTTCTGCATATTAATCCTCTGTTACAAGAGTAGCTGAAAAAGATCTGCTCTTGTTCTACAGTCTGTCTCTTCACTCTGTTGACTGCTTCCTTTGCTTTATAGAAGCTTTTTAATTTGATGCAACTCCATTTATCAGTTCTTGCTACTTAATTATTTCCTGAGCCTCTGGCATCCTATTAGGAAGCTGTTGCCTGTGTCTATATCTTAAAATATTTCCCACAAGTTTTCTTTAGTAGTTTCAAAGTTCCAGGTGTGACATTTAGACCTTTGATCTATTTTCAGTTAAGTTTTGTACAGGGTGAAAGACATCTAGTTTCATTCTTCTACCTAGGGATATCCATTTTCCTAGTACCATATGTCAAATAGGCTATGTTTTCTCCAATGTATGTTTTGGTACTTTTGTCAAGAATCAGATAGCTGTAGCTATGGGGGGTTTTGCATTGTTCCATGTCTGTTTTTAATGCCAATATCATGCTGATTTTGTTACTATGCCTCTAGGATATCTTACAACTGGATATCGTGATAACCTCCAGCATTGCCCTTTTTAACTGAGAATCGCCTTGGTTATTCTGAATCTGTTGTGTGCCCCTATGAATTTCAGGACTGTTTCTTCTAGTCCTGTGAAGAATGTCATTGGTATTGTGATTCAGCAAAGTAGCAGGATAAAAATCAACACACAAAAACCAATAGCTTTTAAACACCAATACAAATCCACTGAGAAAGAAGTCTGGAAAACTATTCCATTCACAACAGCTTTAAAAAATGACCAGGAATAAACCTAACCAAGGAAGTAAAAGACCTCTACAATTACAATTACAGAACACTTAAGAAAGAACTTGAAGAGGACATTAGAAGATGAAAAGACCTCCTGTATCCAGGGATCAACAGAATTAATATTGTTTGAACGGGCACATTGCTAACAGAGATCCACAGATACAATGCAATCCCCCTCAAAACATACATCAGTGTTTTAAATCTTTCCTAGATGTGGGGCCGAGGGGGAAGGAGAGAAGGAAGAGTTGAAGGCTGTCAGTCATCAAACAAAAACAGAGTCCTTGTCTTTATTATGAAACCTCTTATCCCCATTATTACACTGATCTGCAGCCACTCTTGTTTGGTTTTTGCTTTGTCTTTAAGGAATAATATCCACTTTGCAAGATTATTGTGGAATAAAATTTAAGTAAAATAGGGGGATACATTATATTCTATAATGTATTACAGTGATCATATTATCTGTATTATAAAACATTATACCATTATTATAAGCATATGAGCCAGAATCTATCCTAGGTACCTTTTTTAGAAGACCCACATTGATAACAGAATATATAAGCAATGAGGGATAGAGGGGTCAGTACAAGACATTAAATATCCATGTTCATAACTTCACATACCCAGGATGAGAGCCAGAGGGCTCTCTGAATCTGACTTGTCCCAGCACAGGGAGACACTGTACATGAATCATTAATGCTGTTTCTTTAGCGAAAAGATTTCAGATGTATGCATCATCCATTTCCTTCCCTCACACCAGCTTTTCTTGAATCTCTGGCATATTTGCACACAACATCTGCGGGTATTTTAATCCTTAGAAGAGGGCTGTAGGATCTGCAGTTGAGAGGTAGCATAAAAGTATAAAATATTTGTATGGAAAGCCTCTTCGGACCAACCATCAACTTGTGACAGGCACAGGAGCCCATATGCAGAGCCACCACCTCAACAACTCGGCCCTCCCCCCAGATAACGAGAAACCAGAAACTGCTTCCTGTGCTCAGGCAGCAGTGGGCAAACTGTCACCACTCTCCCCAGTGGAGGTGAAAGTTGAGACAACAAACACCAAAGACATCACACCCAAGTTATAGATGCCCCGGAAGAGTCAACCTGTTCACAACTGAAACACTCACAGAGGCAGAGCGCGGCCCCCAGGCAATCAGAGGTGGGAGACAAACTCAAATTTGTGTCTCCTTTGAGGCAACCACAGAGGAGAGCACAGAACTCTTCCATATGAACAGCGCACAGAAGGAACCCAGAAGAAGATTCCCTGCCTTCCTTATTCTGTGCCTCTTCTTACACAACTGAGAACAAGGCTGACAATAGGCCCCCTGCATTGCTCAGCTGTGAGAAGTACTATTTCCTAACACCTGTGAGTTCAAGCCCACCCATGCCAGCTGGCTGGGCATAGAAAAGAAAACACCCTAGGCAAAACCCCCAGCTTTCCTCATCTGAACCAAGTCTGCCTGTGGCTGACCGGAGTCCAGAGCCCACTCCTGCCTGTTCTCAGCAGATCACCGAACCTCCTACATCACTGAGAAAACCTAGGCCAATAGTTCTCAAAACCAGGATTCTGGGCCAGTACTGCAAGTATCACCTGAGAGTTTGTCAGAAATACAAAATCTCAGAACTTCCCAGATCCTATAGACACAGAAGTCTGTGTTTCAAGAAGTCTTTCTCGTGCTTCTGATGAGTCTAATACTTGACAGTGACATCTTCAAAAATGAGGTTCTTCTATTTTTCTCCTTGACATTTCCACTAAATTCATTCCTTTCTTCCATGGATTTACATATCTCAAAAGAAGACATTTTGCGCTTCCTGAGCCCGTCCTTTTGCCCTGTGCACCGTGTATCATACTCCACATCAGTTACCAACTGGCTCTCTCATTTTCAGTCTTTCCTGACCGACAGGCTCCTTCTCCTCAGCGTATGTGGGCAATTTTCCACCTAACACCTTCCCTTGATCCTGCTTATGCCCAACCAGCTTCTAGTCTTACCTTCATTTTGCCCACAAAAATACTGAAAAAGTAAATTTTATTGCTATCCTTTCTTTCTCGGCTGCCATGCATGCTTCTTTCAAGTTTTATGTATTTGTCATCTTTATCACTTTTTAATATAACATTCACTATGCAAAAAACACTGTACCAACAGAGCCAGAACGTCACCAACACATAGCTGGGTATTCCTCCCCAGACTTCTGCCTTCCTGGGTAAATGCAGTGCAGTCTGAGCCCAGTCTCTGGACTGAGTCAGCAGCTGCTGGAGTTCAGGATATTGATTTATCCAGAAGTCTTCTGTCAGTCTTCAGGACACTTGCATTTTGGGTAGCATGTGTCTTTGATAACCAAACCTTCTCCACGGCTCAACTCCTGTTTTATTTTTTTCAGAATAATTCTCTACTGTACTTTCACTTGCTCCTACTTGCTTGCTTATCTTGGGCCTTCTCCCTCGCTTGCTCTTCCCTCTCTGACTCTGCCTTTATTCCTTAGTCTAAGTCCTTAGTTCCAGATAAGATTGACACTAACTCATCACAGTATGCTTGGTCTGGAAAAGCTCACTTTTTCCCCTACTTCATTGCTCCTTGCACGTATGAACTCCATCTACAACTGCACACGCAGGTTGCTGACTACACACACATTGGTAAAGATGCTGGGCAGTGTCCACTTGGCACTTGTCCAGTGTGTTTTAAACTCACTCTGCTCAAAACTGAGGCTGTCTTCTTTCACTTCATGCTTGGCTTTGTTGTCACTGTCCACGGCATTACCATTCATCCAGCTGATCAAGTCAGAAACCTCTACATGATTCAGGCATGACTTCTTCCCCCTCCAAATCCACATTCAACTCAGCACCAATTCCCACTATTCTAGCCCACTACTGCTCACATTTTCCTCTTCCTTTCCATTTCACAGCTCCCCCCTTATTCAAGTCCCTCAGCATTTTTCACCCACCACACTCTGAAACTTTCCTCACTAGCTTTACAACACCCAGTCTCTCTTACCAAACAACCTCAATACTGTCCCTTATAACCCCACCAACATACACATCTGTATTCACATTAGTTAAAAAAACTTCAATGGCTTTCATTTAGATCCTTCACGATCTGACCCCTGACCACCTTTCAAACTTAGTTTTTCCAGCTTTTTATTCAAGCCACATCTCCACCCACACCTGCTCACCTGACCTGCACACCCCATGAACACTTGCATTCCTTCAGTGTATCACTCTGCGTCAAAATGCTGAATAATAGTCCACCGCATGGATGCATCATAATTTACTTATTAACTCAGCTACTAAAGGATGTCCTTGGTTGCTTCTGAGCTTTGGTAGATTTCTTTTCAAATAAAGCTATTATAAACATTTGTGTGGAGGTCTTAGTATAGATACTAATATCCATATAAACTATATGGGAATTTATCCATATTATGGTAACACTATGGCTAGCTTTGCAAGAAACTACCAAGATGTCTTCCAAAGTGGCAGTACCATTTTGTATTCCCATCAGTAATAAATGAGTACTTTTTGTTGTTGCTCTGTATCCTTGCCAACAACTAGTATTACCAGTTCTCTGAATATTGGCCATTCTACCAAATGTGTAATGGTGTCTATCACTGCTTTAACTTATAATTCTCCAATAGCAAATGATGCTGGACATCTTTTCAAATGCTTATTTGCCATCTGCATATCTTCTTTGCCAGGGTGTTTGTTCATATCATTTGCCCATTTCCTAATTGGATTGTTTTCTTATTGTATTGTTTTTAATGTTTCTTGTATGTTCTTGGGTACATCTTTTATTAGATATGTTCTTTAAAAATATTTTATTCAACTCTAGGCTTTTTTTTTCATTCTAGAAACATTGTTTTTCACAGAAAATAAGTTCTGAATTTTAATGAAGTCTAATTCATCATTTTTTACTACCATAGGTCTACTCTTGGTGTTATACTAAAAGCTCAATGCAAAAATGAAAGTAGCCTAGGTTTTCTCCTATGTTATTCTCTAAGAGTTTTATACTTTTGTGCTTTGCAGTTAGTAATCTGATCCCTTCTGGCTTAATTTTTGTGAAAGAAATAAGATTTGTGTTCAGTTTTACTCGATGCACTTAGGTGGCTAATTGTTGCAGCACCATTTATTGACAATGTAGAGCTTCCTCCATTGAATTAGATTTGTCTTTTGCCAAAGATCAATTGACTATATTTTGTGCATAAATTTGGGGGCTATTTTATTGCACTGATCTGTTCCCTCTTTTGCAATACAACTGGTTCTGGAGTCTTCCAGCTTTAACTGTTGGTCTCTTCCCCCTCTCTTTCCCTTCTTTACCCTTCCTTTTTCTCCTCCTCTTCCTTCTTCCTGGCTAAACAACACAAAGTCTGGATAACAGCAAATTCCTCCACTTCACCCTACACTGTTTCTAGCCAGTATGAGGCTGCTGAGAGACATGGTTTCTAGTTTTCAAAGGCCTTAATGGATAATCAAGAGGAGGGAACTTGCTGATTACCTAACATGTTTTTCATTAAGTTCAGTACCTTTTAAACAGTAACTCATTTGATCCTCTCAGTAGCCTATGAAGTAAGTACTGTCCCTAACTCTGTATGCATAAAAAGATTCAACATAGGAGAGGCAACTGAGCCTGCCTCAAATATTAGAATCTAGATTTGGTACTTCTAAGGAAGGCACAATTCCATAACTCCTAAAATATCTTTGAGTTAAATTACCCAAACTCTATATGATACATTTTACCCAGGGTTTTACTCAAGATACCAAACAACAGACACTGCTCCAACATTCACCGAGACCAAACTTCTACTTGCCAGTCATCACTTCACTGTTGCTGGATTGTGGGGAATCTGGGGGCTTCTGGGAGAAGTCTTGGCTGGCATGGGCAATCAGAGAGCTTAGGGAAGCATACTTTTATCAGCTGGTGTGATAGCATTTTAATATTTTAACCACTGCTATAACCATTGGTATACCAGTGCCAACTTGCCGAAAACTAAATACAGAAGTATCATTTTCAGTGCTAGGAATGGAACCCTGGGCTTCCATCATGCTAAGCAAATGCTCTACCACTAAGCTACATTCTCAGCCCTCTAGAAGTCTCTAGGGCTCCAAACCTACAATTATGCAGACACATAACCAAAATTAATCACCTGGAGGTATGTGACCAAGCAAGCTTTACAGAAGCAGCATACCCATTTCTGTTCCTCATGATTGGCAATAAGTGTAATAATGTTGATTCAGTGCTTCTCAAAGTTCTAGCCCATGCTCCCTGCAGTGTTTTAGCTTCTCTACTATACACAGATTGTTTGATGAACCTTTTCATGTTGTGAACTATGATACCTGGAATTTCAGTATGGTAAATAAACACAAGCTAAAAGATGTCCTCTACTCTTCCAAGAGCTCATAATGGTCTACTCATGAGCACTGTAGACTCACATGTGGCAAGGTCCAAGGTACACGGCACATCACACCAAAAAAATTCATCGATACCACAATTTATTGGAATGATGTTGTGAAATGATGTGTTTAGTCCTTCCTTTCAATAAATGATTGAAACAAAAAGTGATTTTAAAAGTATCATAGTTTTATAATTTAAAACTTTACATAGAGAAAATACTTCTCCTTACAGTGATAAGATCCCATGTTGTATATACAAGCCATTATTGGAAAATAGTTGAAAATTATGCAGAGAGGAAAAAAAGGCATGAAAGTGCCAAGAGCTAAGGCATGCTAAAGCACACATCTGGCGGGTCACGGCACAACCCTAACCATGGCTGTAAGAAGTCACGTTCTTAACCTTTGAACATTCGTCCAAGAGAGCCTCTTGCACAAGTAAGACTGTGAAAAGTCCGGACATCTCTCCACACAATTCTCCTTCCTCTTTCAATTTACACTGAAGTGTTTTATAGATAATCAAAAATGAGATTAGCAAAGTAGGATTATAATAAAAAGAAGCTAGGGATACGTGCAAAGTGTAGTAGACTGAAATGAGTTTGCTCTTGTAAATTAAAAAGTAATTCTGAATCGTATTTTGGAAACAAAACTGACCCTAGGCAGGAATTTTGTGTTTCCTTGACATGAATGTGAATGCTTCTCATTCCTTCCTCGCTGGGCTCTCTAGAACATGCTTCTTTCATCTAAAGAAGCAGAAAATACTATGACTGTAAAAGATCTTATGTTGCTATGTTTGCAGAGCAAAATAAATTTTCCCAATGGCAGCAGTCTCAGTTATTCCACAAATAACTAACATTTCAACACCATGAAGTTGCATGTGGAGAAACTGGAAGATAAAGTTGAGAACCGGCCTTCAACCCTGAGGCCACTCACCCTTCCTGGCTCGCAGTGGTGATGGCGATGCTGGGGAGCGTCGTCAGAGGCAGCGTGGTGGGTCTGCAGAGCCCATCTCCCTCGGGGGTCCTCGCCCTGTCGCTCTGCCGCTGAGACAGTGGTGGTAACTGTAAGTTCCCCGAGCAACACCTCCTCCCTCTCCACAGGTCGATCCCAAGAGTGTTACTGGAAGAACTGTAGGATTTACTCAAGCTGCATTCAAAATAATCTCTAACATTCTGGAAGAACCACAGGGAAAGAGGAAAGAAGAAAAGAGAATGAAATTCAAATTTTAAAATACTAGCGTGAAATAAGAAAGGAAACGATCAAGCTGTCGCTTATGAATTTGCGATCGATTTTCTCACAGTGGGAATCTAATGCTGGTGCGAAAAGCGTGGGTCAGTGGGGTGCTGATCTCAACTCCTAAGCACCTGTCAGGCTCGCAGGCCTGGAGCGCCTCAATGACGTTGACCAGAGTGGCACACAGAGGGGAGGGCAGATTCACTCTTTTCATATTTCTTTTTTTTTAATTTGCTAGAATGAAAATTGATAAATTACAAATATAGTCAAGAAGTCAATGTTATTCTGCAACACAAAAACAAACTATAATCAGATATGAAGTTCCTTGTTCCATGTTTTAGAGTGAAAATATTTTCTGTCTTAAGACAGAAGCGTGTTGATAATTGTGGGCAACTGGCTGCTCCTGTTTCTACTTAAAAAGTCTCTTGGTTGGAGATTTTGCTTTGTTCTGTTTTTGTCAAATTCAGTAAGCCCTCATAAAAAGGAGAGAAACGGTCTATCCAGTCCTAGACTGACACACTCGACCGCGTACCCCGACTTATGAAGGGAAAAGCACTGTGTTGTAACCATGATCACAGTTCTTATCCTTCCCACACCTCTCAGGGGTCCCAGTACTGTGGGAGTGGGATTCCCAAGTGAGTCTCTGTCTTGTGCACCATTCATGTCTGCCCAAAGGCAGAAATGCAGTGTCCAAGGAGAGCAACCCGCACCTGAAAAGCTGTGATTCCCCCGCTCCATACTTAACAGGAAATAACGCAACTCTCACCATCAGGCCAAGGTTGCTCACTGAAAATCATCCTAGGGCCCTAGCAAAACAGGTCACCAACATCAGCCCATCAAACCAGACTCAAGAGGACTGAGACCTGGCATCCTAAAGTGGAAGCTAACACAAGTTCTCTACGCCTCTCCTCCACATAACCAACACTACGCCAGTTCATATAAGAATAATAAACCTAAAGCTGAGGGTCTTGCTGAGTTCACTCAACAAATATTTGATGCACATTTATTGTAGCTTTGCACTGTGCTACTTAAGAAGGATTCAATCACAGAAAGAAGCCTGGCATCTCCTCTCACAGAAATGCATTCTGGCAATTGACACGCATCTGATCCACACAAGACCATAAGCTGATGACAGAAATCTGGGCAAGAAAAGCCTGGAAGATTTTCAAGAGTCCACTCTTCCTACCCGGAAATGGGTTATCATTCCATTTTCACATGCTTGACTTACAGTTTTGAAATATCACGTATTTGAAGTTCAGTAGAACTACAATTCAGTAACAGGAAGTAGACAATGATCTAGAATTTTCTAGGGTATGAAATATCCTTAGAATATATCAGGCTTATTGCTTAGTGACTTGTTATTACAGCAAATCCACTGTGGGCCTAGCATCACCTAGGCCTGTGTGTGTGTGTGTGTGTGTGTGTGTGTGTGTGTTTGTATGTCTGTCTGTGTGTGTTAGAAATTAAAGTCTAAAGGGAAAGCTTAGAATATATGTTTCTTTCTTAAAAGACTGACAAACTAATTGAAAAGAAAAACCTTCCTAAAGAGATTTAAGGACAAACTAAAAGCCAGAAATCATAACTGTAAATAATCAGTCTAGTTCCAAACACACACATAAAAAAAGTTACAGTTAGTTACGTGGAAAGCAGTTTCAAACATGCTATTTACTTCTTATGAGAGAAACATCATCTTAAAGAACAGAAATAAAGATATCATTTAGCTAAACCACTAGTGCCTCCTAATACAGTTATTGGACATTTTTCTCTTTTAGGAATGGAAAATATTACCAACCAGGTGTAGTTGCAGTAAAGAAGCTAAATGGGTCCTTATTTTCTACTTGTTATTTGAAATGCAACTAATCACTCCTGCCACAAAATATCTCCCACTTTAACTTTCCATGAAACTTGAACTTACAGACTTGAAGTCATTCTTTGAATTAAAAGGATTTCTTTAAGAAGACCCCAGTTAATATGAAATGCATTGCCACGAAAGAGAAGATTAATGGAGTAGCTTTTCAAAAACTAAATTAAATACTGGAAACACTGATATTGTCTTTAAAACACTTATTAACTCCTGCCGAGTTATTCATAATTACTTAAATTCTATAATTCATACCTGTAATTTATACTACTCTCCTCCCAAATTATGAACAACTTCAAAAGCTAAATGGAATTCAGTCATTTCTCAAAGGTTGACATTGCAGTCTCAGGCTTATTTTCCTGTTTTAACCAGTATGACCTGGCCACATTCATGCCAGTATCAGGGATTTTTGAGAATGGAACATTAATCTGAATGCTGTCTCTGGAAATTACAACTTTTAAAATGCATCCTAATTTGCAAATGTACCCGATCACTGCATAATCCCTCAAGAAACAACCTAGTTTTGGATTAACTGTAACTTCCTGTATACATATTTGCTTACAAATCATTATTTTTGCTAATGTACTTACAAAGAGTTATCACAAAGAAAAAGCTAGAGTGAAATCCTGCATCTGTGTAGGAGAAGCTTGTAGGGAAGAGGGCAAGGGGACACAGAAGGGACCGATTTCTGTCCATCCTCATATCAAGGCCAAGACACCTGTCCAGGTTTTTGTGCATAAGTAACAAAGGGTTTATTGCTATTGTTATGTTTGTGTCTTTGGTCTAGTTCAGTCATTTTGAGAGTATTCCTAATTTACTCCTTCCAGTTAAACTCACAACTAGAAAATAGACAAAGCGTTTCCTAAAGGACATGTGGTGTTTGTTCTTCGGGTCACATCCTATTTGGACCACAGACCAGTGATGTTCAAACCCTGTGAAACCACAGATGGAAATGACAGGAGGCATCCATGGGCACAGAGAGCCCCATCGAGGCTAAATATCAAGATGGTCCATGAAACAATAACAAAAGTAATTTTTCCTTTGAAAAAATGTGATTTTATCAAGACAGTCATCCTCAATTCCAACCATTGTTTGCCTGGAAGTAATTCTTGTCGCTGTTACTGGCTACTTTCACTTCTTCAAAACAATTTCCTAATGTCCTTGATTAGAAATGCAAAACTACAACTAGAACACGGACCTGGATATCTGTGCTTCTGTTAAAATTGTATATGCACACTTACATACGTACCTATTACGTGTAACTACACATCCATGCATACATTAACATATATAATATATATTCATTCTCCCTCTTTTGCCATATACTGGTTCTTCTCTCCTCGACCTTTTAGTCGCTTTTCAACACCTCTCCACGCCTCCAGCTCCCTACCCTGTAAATAATCCCGTTAGTCACAATTGTGCTCAGTACTTGGATTGCATTTCATTTACCTCTTACTTCTAGAATTTATTTCCCAAATGCGGAGCACTGAACGCCCACTGTGCTTATGACATCCATCACACCTAGTCTCCTACTGCAGGCGCCTTCCCACTACAGCAGCATAGCCGGCACTCGGGTTCCATTCACCCTCGCATTCCCGACACCAAGCATTGTCTGCAGGCCGGAAAGGCCGCTGCAGCCTCTGCTCCGTTACCGGAAGTGTTCTTTCCTCAGACTCTCACAGGGCCGGGCTGTTCTCTGCACATCTGTCAGCCCCTCACACCCTCCTCCCACAAATCCCGGTCCTCACCACTCAGTCGTGCTTCGCACCCCTGCCCAGCTTCATGTTCTCTGGAGCCCTTATCATAGCTGGATTGTTTTATAATTCATTTCTCTTTCCCCCGGGACTGTAAGCCCCAAAGGGATGGAGACATTATGCTTCATCTCGCTGACTCTCTAGCACTTAGAACCGTATTTGACTCAGGTAGGTGACACATTAACATTAAATGAATGTTAAGTTGCGGAATAAAATTTTTGCTGAATTAAAATAACACCTAATGTAATAGAACGTCCCTGACTTATGGGTGAAATTTTCTGTCATGGGTATGGAAAATGAAACATAATCTGCTGACCTGGTGCTGTGGTAAGGGAAGAAGTGGCTGTAAAACATGCAGTCTGATCTCCTGCCCTGTCCTGAAAGGCCGCGTGTGGCCCACCAGGAACCCGGGCGAGCCACGACAGGGCTGAGGGCACCACTGCGCATTCCCTAACACAGGAGTCACATTCAAATTATACAGAAGCGGGTGTATTTTTATTTTAATAATACATTTTATTCAGCCCATCATTCTAAATTTTATTTAAATTTTAGTTAGCCCATCATTCTATCTAAATATTATCATTCCAACACACAATCAATATCATTATTAAACATATTCATTTTTAAATATTTGCAGCATATGTTTAAAATTCAATGTCTACTTTATGCTTATAGCATACATATTTCCATCCAGACTAGTGCTTAATAATCACATGTTGAGAGGCCACCTTCCTGACTAGGATAAATCCAGGGAGTACTGATCTAGTCTGTTTTAGGCTTTCTTTTTTTATTTTTCAGGTTCTTGCTAACAGACTTCTTTCTCTTTTAATTGTGGCAACCATTCCTTCAGGATTATTTCTCTTCAGGATACGGTGAGGAAGAAAGAAATGGTTTGACCTTCATTTGTGAACACTGCTCAGTTTTAATCTCCCAAAACTAGACTCTTAAGAGCACACTGTTTGTAAATAGTATTAAGTGACACTCCCAAGCTCTTTCTTCTTTTTTTTTTTTTAAGGGAAAAAGAATTTCTAAATTCCAGAAGTTTCTCTATGCAGATTCTAAGCTGTGCACGGAAATCTGAACGTAACTTTTTGTCACTGGTATGGAGAAGTTAGCATATAACAGGGGGCATTCCCTTTGTGCAGGTGCAGGGAGAGAAGAAAACAGAGATGCTGTTATAGGCGAGGAAAAAGAACAGGTGGACCAGGTTCTTCAACACAGAGTGGAGGTGCCAGTGGCAAAGGGGTGGGTTTTAGAGGCCAGACCCTAACAGCACACCAAAATGTGGCTCTGCACACCAGAAGCTCACAGCCCTGGGGGCACAGGAGGACGCTGGGACTGAGGACCAGCACCCTGCCAAGGGTTTGCTGCAGCATAAGGTGCAGGCCAGGAAGTGAGTCCTCAAAGATATGAGCAGGGCAGTCAGCTGGGCTAAGTCTTTAAAGGACCAGAGAGGTTGGAGTGGCACCTGGGCAGTGTCTGAGACATTCCACATCTCGTGAGCTGAGAAGGTGCACTGCTCTTGCCGACAGCACCGTGCCCTGCACACGTGCCACTACCCCAGGCAGGGCTGGTGCAGGGCACACACCGACAACAAAGACCTGGGAACACGAGCCACTCTGAAACTGGATAGCAGCAGAGCCAGTGGAAAAGGCCAGTGCAGTAGACAATGCCACACACCTCTATTCCCCTTCCACTAGGGCCTATCTATGCATTTCCAGTAAACACCCAAGAGAATCTAATTGCTGGCAGCAAAGGGTCCTCCATTTGCCCACACACCAGGTAACTTGAGGGAAGGGGTAAGAGTTGAAAGGAACCCTGAAAGACACACATTTTCCAAGACAGCGCTTCCCATTAATTGGCAAGTTCAAACCCCTCCTAGGCCCTCCCCAACCTGTGAAACAGGAGCTTTATAGTGTGGTGAGTAATTCCCTTTCCTCCTTCCCAGCCTTCTTTCCTTTCGCACAGTGGCATACAGCTTCTAGCTCAATTACAAAAATAACTGGGTAAAGAATAGATCATTAAAGACACACTAATGGGGGACAGCTCAACTGAAAGCAAGGAGATAATTAATCTCAACTGGCCAAAATCTAAAGCTATGAAGATAATGTTTAGAGACCTCTTCAAATGATTTAGAGCAGGGCTTCTCAAACAAAATCGACAGGCATAGGTCCTCAGAGCTTGTTAAAGTACAGCCTGATCTCCGCGTCTGAGCTGTGGCCTGTGTGTCTGCATTTCCAGGAAACAGCTGGGAGAAGCTGATCCTCGGGTAGCAAAGGTCTCAAGGTGTGTACTACAAACTTCGTAAGAGTAATTGCCCACCGTGGGAGTGACTTCTAAGGGCTGGCTGTGCCTGGGTCAAAGCATGGAGCAGCAGGATCAAGGATGGATCATACAGCAGAGAAGAAAGACGTAACTGAGAGTGTCCACATGAGCTGGAGGCTGGTGGTTTTGTGACTGAAACTACGAAGTTGAAGCCCAGCCCCTCAGCAAGCTACAGAGAGGGACTTGTTCCTGCTGACTGCCTTGTGGAATGCTGGGTCCAGGTGCTGGCCACGCCCAAGTCAGCAAGAGACCTAACCACAGAGTGGAGGTGTTACACGCCCTCCCTTGTCTGCCTTTGCATGGAAAGAAATCGTCACATAACTTCTTTATGGAGCAAAGCACAGGGGGAACACAGTAGATTCTACTCACATCATCTGCAGTCACAGTCATCACACTCCTGCTCTTCTTCATTATAGAGGTGGGAAAGATGTCCGTTAGCAAGGCTGCTGTTTAACGCAGTTGCACTGATAATTGTTAAGACCTACAAGAGAAAAAAGATACAATAAAGGTACAGCTCCATACCTTTAAACAAAAAAATGTGGCATCTTCTCAAAACTCACATTTGAAAGGTGTACAATGCCCATGTATAAGCAGATAACACAATTTGCCAAGCCAATTAAATTTGACATGCTGAGAAGGAAGCTCACAAATTATCTAATCCAAGGGGTTGGTACAAAGACATTTGGGAAGAGAGAATAAACAAAATAGAGGGTAGCAATTAGGCTCCCAAATAATCAATGACCATAAAGAATATAAAATAATATGCATTTGCATAAAGCTTTATAGCTTACGAACTACCTTCCCATAAAATAGTTCATTTGGTCCCCATAACATCTATAAAACTATTTGCATGAATTTTTTCTAAAGAGAGAAGAAAAGGCCAGAAAAGTTATTTGGCCACAGTAACACCATTAAACAATATCAGATTCAGAATTTTGAAAATATAACTCCTTTGTACTGTCAAAAAGAAAAAGTAAACCATTACCAAAAAATGCCCATTGGGGAAAAATCATAATCTCAGTCTTTACCAATAGTTTAAATCTTTCAATTATGTAAATACATAAAGCATTTGTCATAGGTAATATTAGCAACCAATATTCAGAAAAAGCTAGAACTTCCTGGTTTAAACCATCAACCTGGCTCTTCTGTGGTAGAGATGCAGCAGTCACGACATCTGTTTTATGTAGGTCATTGAAAGAAACAGAAAAGTTCAATGACATTACCAAAGTTTAATTGCACACCCTGGTTCTGCAGGTCCAGAGGAACACTAGTCCCTGGTTTATAAAAGCTCAAGCTGTTAAAACAGGTTCAAAATTAAATTCCTGTCATGCAGTAGATGAAAGGAGAATAGGAAGAATTCTGAGTCTGCAGAATTTAACTGGAGACAGACACACCATACAATGATCAAGTCCGGGAAGCATCAGTCCATATGGCAGTTTCACAAGATTTGGGTATAAAAAAGCTCCTGTACTGTTGCTGAGCCAAGAATTCCTATATATTGCTCACTCTTTATATTTAAAAGCTTAATCTATGCCTGATTTGAAAAGGCTGCCTCTCTAACATGAAGATATATATAGATTAAGAGCATGATGGAATTATAGCTATGTGACTAGGAATACTAAGTAGTGGTATTGTATCATCACCCGGGAAACCAGGGTTGAATGTCTAACACATAATTTGACTATATTATGCAGAAGTTGGCAGGAAAACTGACAAAGTAGATAAGAGAGCTGGGGGAGGGAGAAATTTTCCCTTTGCCTTTGTAAGTGCAAGGGAGAGAATCTCGGAGGTTCTTCAGGTATTTGATTCAACCTGTCAAGGAAAAGAATTTCCTCAGAATACATCAAGGAGTGACTACGAATGCTGTGCTCTTCTAATGCCAACCAAAACACAGCAGGCAGAAGGTAAAGCCTATACTCTACGGCTACTTGAAACCAAGCAACAGTAGGTCAGGACCAGACATTTTATCACAGAGTTCCCCTTAATCTCAAGTTTCTTTATAGGGCTTACCTGGAAAAAAAAAAAAAGTTTATACTTCTAAGTTTTTTTTAAGCAAGAGTAAATTCAGCTCTAAATGTGGTATATATATATATGTATACACACTCAATGGCTATAGCCCTTTGAAAATGTGAATATAAGAAAAATATTAAAGAAAGGAAAACAGTAAAAATTGATTCTGGGTTTTTGGAGATTTTCTTTTTGCTATTAAATAATGGGTAGAACGTGTTCAGTGAAGATTATGTAGAACTATATGGTGTTCAAAAATAGAGAAAAAGATGTAATGTGTCAAGAATGTGATACATATAGGAAGATACCACAGTAAGGAAACTTATGATAGCCAGAGAAAAAAATGGTCCAGAGGAATATCAGCAGATCTTGTTGACAAGCAAGAGTATTTCTGTGAGTCCTCAAGCATGAAAATGAATTCTTTTTTTTTAAGAAAGCCAAGTTTTTGTGTGTGATTTTTTTTCAGTAGCGGGGATCGAACTTGGGACCTTGCGCTTGTGAGGCAGTTGTGGCGCCACTTTGCTAAATCCCCAGCCCTGAATTTTATATTTTATAATTCACTGAGTGTAAGAGTTCGCTGAATGAATTCCTGTCTTCAACCAGAAACATGCCCTAGCTAAGAAAAAGCAGGATTACAAGTTACAAGGCAATTTTCCAAATGTTCTACAATAAAATATGTTTATATTCAGAAAAAAACCCAACATCTGTTATAGAAGAAAAGAAGAAATAAAGCAAGAAAGACAGATGTTTTTCCTGCACATTCCTCATCTGCCCCTCCAGACCACACTTCCTCCTTCTCCAGCCTCTCCTGTGCCCTGGGAGGCCAACTCTAGGTGGCTGTGCCCAGGGCTCCACCAGCATTCCCACCCCTGATATGTTCGGCCAGTGGGAGGCAGCTAGTTTCAGAGGATCTCTCGATGACCAGAGGAGAACCATGGCTAAAGTCCTGCACTGTCAAAGTTACCTCCTCAGGCACCATCTTTAGGCACAGAACTGGTAGAAACAATGGTTTCCAACTGTTGTTAGCATCAAGGTGATTCATGGCGCCATCTTGGTCATGCTCAACCTTGGTTCATTTTGTAAACACCTCTTACCTTAATCTCTCTTTCACTCCCTTTGGGATTTCAATCTGTTTCTCATTAGAGTCCTGCCTAATAAAGGCTTGATCTCAAGACATAGAAAGCCACAGGGTAATTTTTAAAATATCCCCTCTCAGTGCCTAGCATGGTTACTGACACAGGTAGTGTCTCCACAAATTATTGTCCCAAGAATAAATGGTTCCAAGTCAAGTCTAGTTAAAGTTCTTGAATGGTTTTAGTACTCTGGGGAAGTGCCAACAGGTATTATCTCAAGTTGCTTTCATGAGGCAGAAATAATTTTATGTCCTCACTCATGGATAGCAATTTTGATTTTGTTTGGGAATTGTAAGAAACATAACAGGGATTGTACGTATTCTATAGCTGCCGATTTTTCAGTCTTCTTGCCTTTTGTGTAGATAAACACAGACAAAGGATTTACTTTGTGCCTTTTAAGCACTCTGCATAAGTGATTTCAAAGATCTCTTAAGAGCATCAACCAAATGAGGCAGGCATAATTATCCCGACAGATATGGAAATCAAGGCGTAGAATGGTAATGAAACATGCTCAAGGTGACGCTTTCCACAGCTTAAGATTGAAAAACAAAAAAACTTCTAGTTCTAAAACCAGGCCTCTTAACCCATCACCATACAGCTGGCTGGGTCTTACTAAGCTCTTTGTAAGGTGGAAGTGAGTGAAATAATTTCATTTTTTTATTTCTTCTGATGTTGGAAGTACAATATAGGTTGATTAATTTTCTAGAATGGTGCTCTTAACAGTAGAAAGGAAAACAGTATTTTAAAATATACTGAAGTTTTAAAATTTGTCATATTTAAGAACAACATTGTCAAATAAGAGGTTACATTTTCTTAATTTAAGATTATTCTTCCAATATAAAATTTACTTCCCAGTACATAGAACATAAAGTATTTTGTTAAAACATTTTAAGAATGTCTAAAGTGATAAGTGTGGTGACTATAAATTTGATTTCTCACATATTTCAATAATTTATTCCCCAACTTAAAAGATTTTTTTAAATGTGTATTGAGCATTCTGTTACATCCAAGCACTGTGATAGTATTTATCTAATTTCACCTTTTCTGCATTTCTCTTTCCTCATGTGATTTAAACCCTGAAGTTAGGAAGAGGACCCGCCTGTTATAGCAATTGTGAGAATTTGACTCTTAACAGGTTCTAGTTATCAGCTCTATCAATCACAGCCTGATAGGAATTTTAGTGGATACTCACAATTATTTAAAAACTCTAGGGCCAGGGATTTAGCTCAGCAGTGCTGTGCCTGCCTCACACATGTGTCAGGACCTGAGTTTGATCCCCACTACTGAAAAAATCAAAACAAAAAAAACTAAATCATGATTACATGCTAGACCACACCACGTAGAAAGGAGAAAAATAAAGGTGATATTTGAAGTCTTCAAGAACACTACTCTTTCTGTTACAAGCTGTCCTTTGTTCTGGAGATGGTGTTCAGTAAAATTTCATCTAAATGCTTAGATTTATGGAACATTCTGAACTTGGTAGAGTACAGATATGAATGAACTGGCTTTTAATTTTTCTCCAATAACTGTTTCCCATCTGCAATATCAAATCTATTTCCTCTTCCTTAACAGCAGCTCAGATGGAGACCATGACTCCAGGGGTTTTTCTGCAGGGAGAGGGCTGAAGATTGAACCCAGGGCCCTCCACTGAGCTACATCTCCAACCCTTTTTATTTTTTGAGGCAGGGTCTCTCTAAGTGGCTAAGTGGCACAGGCTGGGCTCTAACTTGAGATCCTCCAGCCTCTTGCTCCCAGAGCGTTGCGATTACAGCTGTGCATGCACGCAGCTCATCTTACAATGCTTTCAGTCACATCTCCTTCCCCTTTCACACTCATTGGCCAGTGGACGGGATTTGGAGCAAGAAGAGGAAATCATCTTCATCCTCCCTCCCTTGTTCTTTGGGTTCTAACCCTTCCACACCATGGCAGAGTAGAAAAATTAGCAAAAGAGGGCACAATCCTGCTTAACTTGATCTTTGACATGGACCTCTTTTAAGTGCCACTGCAAAAATCTTTGGCAAAAATCAGACTACGCTGATGCCTTCTCTAAGGCAGATACACAAAGGCTGACTCTTCTGAGGAGTGAGTAGGAGGCTTCGCAATGGGAAGAAATCACTCTGCTGTTTCCCAGTTCGAAGCGCCCTGGCCCACCTGAAGTCTTGATGACAGGTTCTCCCAGCCCAGGAGAGTACGCTCTTGAGTGGTAATGGGGTGACAGCTCAAGCCTCAGGGTCCAGAACAAGATGGGAAGGTACAGGCTGCTTTAATGCAGAACAAGATGGGAAGGTACAGGCTGCCTTAATGCTAGTTCTTCTCTCTGCCCTGCTCTATTCCTTGATTTCTTTTTCTCCTTCCACAAGAAAATGAAAAGAGAAGATGAAGCAGTCTTCCACATAGGTGACCAATAGAGAAATAAGATGCCATCCATTATTTACCATTCTCCTTCAGTACCAAGCCAACCATTCTAAACTCTGCTCCGTGAGAGTGAGGTTTAAACATTGCTAACAACACTTCACAGATCCACTTACCAGCTGGCTTCCTCTAGGGGCTGACCATGGAGTCACTGGTGGAAAGTAGAGGACAGCTGGAGAGAAGGGATCCTCTTCTCCCTTCCAGGAGTATGCACGATGTGGGGACTGCTTCTTGGCGGCCACAGAACCAGCCCTGTGACACCACCCTTCAGGGTCTGCTCATCAGCTTCAGAGAGACCTCTTGGTGGTCCCAGCTCCCCCCCAGTGACCCCTCCTCTGCCCTTCTAGACTCTTGTGACACCATCTTCCCCTTGTCTTCCCTCAGCCCGAGAATGGTAGCTGCTTCTTGGAATGTTTAATCCTTGGGCCACTTAGCTGTCCTCTTCATTTTCATCATCCGATAACTGCACAATCAGTGTCTTGCATTATGTTCCTTGTGTTTTCCTAAGCCGAACTGAAGGATTTCAGAAGCTGATCTTCTGTTTGTTAACAAGAAGCCCCTCATCTCTAGAAGTGGTTCTTCATTTTCAGTCAGCCGGTAACTCCCTTCTCTAACACCTCGTCGAATTCTCCCCATCCTCAACCAGAGTCTGCCTAGATGAGAGGGGAGAGGGGGCCAGGGTGTGGTTGGAATCAGAACCTTAGGGAGCTCAGGCACAGAGAGCAGTACCCGCTCCCATCTGCACACAGCACTCATTAGAGGGTGCAGAGTACTTGGCAGTTGTTCATCCACAGCTCAGTTACAGCTGCCCTTTCTCCAAAAGGAAATGCCCTGCTCAACATCCTTTGCCATGTGCAAAGGCCCATGTATGAAACGAAGACATTAAAATGAGGCATGGCTATTTCTTCCTTTTGTTTCTCAAGGACTTTAACTGAGAAAACTAAAAATTGGCCACCCTGTCAGCCTTTTAATTCTTTGGAAATGTTACTGGTTCCTAAAATATCAATGTCTACACTAGACCAGAGGGTGTTAACTTTTTAAAGTTAAGTAGCATAAAAGCTAGCTCAAGAAAATGAGGGTGTGGTTTGAGGTAGCACCTGACAGAGTATTAACCAGAGGAAGAAATACTGGGCAAAGAGGAGCCTGGACTCCTATCTCTACCCACAGCCCTACACTCTTCTAGGTACTGCTATCCATAAACTTTGACCCTTTGGTTTCCTCAACTCTCAGGTAGGAGCTGGATTATAATCAACTGTAAACTTTATGCATCTAATGACTTTCCAGGAAACTAATGGGAAAAAACGCAAACTATAAAACCCAATCCTCAAGACTCAATGGCCAGGTAAAAATGTCCAGAATTCAACCCACAAAGCACTAAACTCCTCCCTTGAGTTTGCTGATATCATCACCCTTCCAGAAATTCTGAAACCTGCACTCAATTAGCTCTTTCAGATCCGAATATGAGGAAGGTAACCAAAATGGACAAATGCGCTTTCCCCTAAAGATTAATGGAGCAGAAAGATGCAGATAATGGAAAGCAAACAAATTTGAGGGAAAAAAGTCTACACAATAAGAAAAGTCAAGTTCTGTGTAAAACTGTTTGAAATTTGCATCTAAAATTTAGACTTAAATATCTCTTGCATAGAAAAACTAGCTTGTTCAATTAGGCAACAAGCACCAAAGACTTTGAGATACAAATTGAAAAGTGTTAGAAATTAATATGAACTTAAACCACTAGCTTAGCCTGAGAAAATTATAAGTAATGAAGAGATAATGGCATTCTTTTAATAGTCTTCAGACAGCAAAGTAGCTATGCTCAGTCGTACTCTGAGGAGACTGTTTCCTGCATAACCATTTAAAACCAAATTCCTCCGTTAAATGTGTTCTTTGTAAATTACTGGTAGGGTACAAACTTGAAATCAATACCCATGTGGACAAAAAAGAAAGAATTTTTAGTATACAATTTGTTTTGATGAATGTTAATTTCCAGCAATAATACAATAAAGAGAAAATGACAAATCAATCCCATGTTTCTCCTTGTATAAATTATACCTTAGTGGATTTCTTAGTGAATTTCTCTGCAGTAAATACTAAGTGAGAAAGTTTTAAGGAATTAAATCATTTCTCCTAGTCTAACAAAAAGTAACTATTACTAATAATTAAATTTTTATAGACTAAAATATCAAAAAGTAATATTTAAATTGTTTTGTTTTTCCAACCACTGTGAGTCTCAATTTAAATATCAGGAAAAGAACAAAGGACCCCTGTTGTATTCATCAGCTTTCCATTGCTGTGACAAAATATCTCAGATAAACAACTTAGAAAGAGCAAAGATTTATGTTGGCTTATAGTATCAGATGTTTCAGTCCATGGTCCCTTGGCCTGGCTGCCTGGGCCTGTGTCTGCACAGGCCATGTGGTGGGAGCTCATGGTAGAGGAGGTCTGTTCTCCTAGGGGGCCAGAAGTAAAACCAGAAGAGAGGAAGAGACCAAAGTACAAATTTCACTTTCCAGGCCACACCCTCAATGACCTCATTTCCTTCAACTCGGCCACACCGAGGTTGGTGGCCTAGTCTTTACCATATAGATCTTCGAGGGACTTTCAGACCCAAACTATAGCACATGTATTCAAAGAAGTGAGTAACTGGGTATTGCAAACTCTCGTGACATCTAAGGATTTTTATCTCTGAGTTCTCACAGTGAAGTGAAGATGTGTTCAGGGATGGTCTAGGAAGGATTGGGGGATGTCTGTTATCTCCTAAAATGAATCATAGGAGGTACACAAAGAGATGAAGGGTCTGAAACCTATTCCATTCACTTGATAAGTATACTGCCAAGTACTGCACCTACTCATGCTCCCATGATGATCTTCTAATGCCACTCTCAGAGCTATTTGGTAATTTTCATAGGCCTATTACAACTGCCCTTGGATACTAATTAATATTACCAAATTTTAAATGTAGTAAAAAAATTAAATGGCATTCATGATCCAAACTTCCCATTTCCATCCATCATGAATATCAACTGCTTCTTTTTAATCAGCTCCTCAACAAGAACCAGAAAAGTGACTGAGAACACAACAAGTGGTAGATGCTGTTGAGTGCCACAAAGATGTACAAGACATGGTCCTTGACCTTCAAAAGCGCACTGCCAGAGTCTTAGAAGAGGAGAGTCGCTGATTATTCAGTGCCAGATGCATCCCTGGCATGTGCCACGGTGCAGTGGGGGGACTGCCAGGACAGGACCAGACAATGGTTGCATTCAGGGAGCAGATAAGGGAAGGCCACCTTCATAGGGAAAACGTTAGCAAGGACACTGTGGTGAGGAGATACCAGGCCTTTCACTTGTTGATTAAAACGTTTTATTTTCTTGGGAACAAGACTAACACAGTAAGCTGCAACAGTTCATCACTGTCCAATAAGGAAGCGCAGGAAATTTCTGCTCTCCTTACCCAGTATCATTACAGACTTCCGATGAGGGAGACACAGTTACATGAGGGGTCTTTCCAGGACCTCAAATGAATTAATGTTTACTTGTTTGACTGATGTAACTAGACATTAATTCATGCAGTAATTCCTCCCCAATTAAAGGCAGAAACCCAATCTGGGGCCAAACATTCTGTCCCAAACCTACTGAAATGGCAGTGTATCTGGGTATATATGGACATATAAAAAAAAAAAATACCAAAAGCAGAAGGCAGAAGCTGGGTGTGGTGAAGCATGCCCATAAACCCAGCACTTGGGAGGCTGAGGCGGGAGGATCACTGCAAGTTCAAGGCAAGCCTGGGCTACATAGTGAGTTCAAAAGCGAGACTGTCTCTAAAACAAACCAAAAAAAGCAGACAGCAGAAACAGACATGGTAATACCAGAATAACAGACGATATCGCCTTGATAGACCATAAAAAAAACAGCATAAAGGAGCACAGAGAAATACATCTGAGAGGCTTTAGGTACCTCTATATTCTAAATTAGCCTTTCTGTGTTTGTTTTTTAAAATAACATAATTAGGCTTTGCCCTGAGCATGAACCCACCATGATTTTGACAAGTATCCACTACGTTTGACATGCAGGGAACGAAGAGAACAGACAAGCTGGTATTAGAGGACAAAGAGGCTTAGCAGGAAGAGCTGCTCGGTTTTTATCTATTTTACACTCTAACGATCTATGCACGATTTTAGTGGACAAGCGGTTCCACCACCTAAAATGCAAAGCTGGAATACCACTGTAGCACTGCCCAAAATGTGCTCCTGTAAAATGCCTCCAAGCAGTGATTTTCAAACTGTATTTACCAAGTACCATCTCCTAACATTTGCCGTATCCATGTCTTCATTTTACACATGAAACACAGCACTCCATAAAGATGACTTGCCATCCCCTAATTAGTGGCATGACTAGAACCCCAGGAACCTGCCCTTCGGTCCACCATTGTTCCGGTCCAGTGTCTATATTTGTTGCCTCCAAATTAAGGGGCTGTTCTTGCTCATACTTTAGGGAGCGCCCTAAACTTTAAAACTTTCAACGCCATGAAATTTACTGACGAATTCGTGTATGTGTGTACTCAGGCACCATTGATTCAACAAAGCTTTACTGAGCACTAATGAGAGCCCTCACTCCAGAGGCATGGAGGAGAGGAGAAGGTGAGAAGGCACAGCTGTGCCCTCAAGGGTGGCCCAGTCTCAGCTGAGAGCTAGAGTACTTATCAGGCACGGTAAGAGCATATGGGCACACGTCTTCCTGCAGTCTGCCAACAAGCCCAGGGAAGCTTTCTCTTGTAAGATAAGAACATTATCCAGGGGATGAAAGAGATTAATTTATTTATAAACAAAATAAGACTTCCCGCTAATCTTTGGCTACCAGTAAGAGCTTGATTAGTACCTATGCAATCATTAATGAGTCATTTCTATTGGTGCACAATTATTTGTTGTCTATATACCTGACATGGCTGCAATGTAGGAAAATGGTAAGATGCTGCATGCTTTTGGGAGACGAGAGCAGTGTGTTTCTGGCCTCATCTGAAGATTCCCCAATATCATCAATCCTCAGTGCAATCCAGGGCACAGGAAAGCTCTCCCCAGACAAATTCAGGAAACTGAATTGAGAGTCCAATTTTGCCACAAATTAGCCATGGTACATTCAGCAGTTTATGTGAACTCAATGAAACTCTGTCCTCATTTAGAAAATGATGGTACCACCAGTTAGTGCTCAGGGCATCAGACTGAGTGGAACTGTGGCACTGACAGGGTCTCGAGGCAGTGGTTCCTCACTAGATGGTCTGCTGAATTCCAGTCCCCTTAACACACAAAGATCCCCTCTTTCAACCTCACTTTCTTTTTAAAAGATCGCACAAGTGAAATAACCTGACTTACAGAACTCTCCATCCATGCTATTGATGCTGGGATTTTCTTATTATAAGAGAAAGTACCAAGTGTCTGACAAGGGAGACAGACTCTCCGGAGATCTGAACAGGTAGCTGAGATGAGTTTGACAAGGTAAACATTACAATCACCACAAAGGACAAAAAATAAGATGAATAAATGCTACGTCTCAAATAATATTAACCCCAAAGTCATGACACTGTATTCATGGATGATTACAAGAAATAGCAAAAACAAACTATTATCGAACATGCTTGTAATGAGTAAGAAACAACACCCATTTCTCTCTTTCATCATCAAGCGAAATAACATTTCCTGGATCACAAAATACCACTGGCCTCCTACTTTTCAAACTGTCATTAAAAATGGGTCACTGACAACTGCCAATCCAGGCTAAAGAGTCTTCTGCTGGCTGTATTGTAGGAATTATATATTAAAAATAGAAATATAGATTGATTTGCTTAAAAATAAATAACACTGAATTTCAAATACAGAATGTAATAGTTCCATCAAATCCCTCACATTTCAGGTAACTCTTACACATGGCTTTGGGTAGTACTATTATTTCCTTATCTCACCCTAAGTGATAATCAAATAACTACCATTAACATTTGTTAAGCATGCTAAATCTAATACTCTGCTAAGTGATACTGAATAGAGAGCAAATTACTTTCATACCCTACAATTTCCATCTGTGAGTTTTCCTGCTCCATTATCATCTGGTCATGCTTTTTAATACCTGCTGAGAAATGAAGCAGTGGTTTCAATCCTGAATCTTAGGAGACATTCATTCATTTACTTAAAGGAAACAGATAGGACCTATTTACTATGTGACAGACACTGCTAACAGAAGACAGCCACTGTGCCTACCAAAGAGCTCATGAGAGAAGGCAGGGCTCGAATGGGCAGTGATGAGCCCTGTGCATTCTGTAGAACCCAACCTGGGGAAGTGGCCGAGGGGCTGTGAAGGAGGGGTCACAGCCGGACCCCGGGCATGGCACCCAGGGAGGAATGGACTCCACCAAAGGAAAACAACTGCAGAATATCGTCAGAAGAAATGTGGCAGAGACATTTGATATAATGAGGCACCTGGGGTTGAAGGTAGTTTGTGTGGCTCTAAAGAATAAGATCTACAAGATGGAGAGACAGACATGCTGGCATTTTACAGCAATGCTAAACTGTGTGGACTTTAGTCCATATATAATGAGGTAAGAAAGGCTGTCCAATAATTATAAGCAGGGAATCAAAATGTTTGGCTCTGTGCTATAGAAAATGTATCTTTGTGGCAATTAAAGAGTAATTTGATGAGAGCAGACGTTAAATGAAGAAAAGTGAGAAGGCTAAACAGATATCAGAAGGACAGGGAAAAATAAAGAGACAGTAGTAACAGAGGTGAAAGTTGTAAGCAACATTAAGAAAGAGATACAATAAACATACCTTTCTAACATAGGAAAATCAAACAAGACAAGGATTGAGAAATAAGATTACTAATTAGTGAAATTAGGTGCTCATTAGACGGCTTTGAAAAGTCTCCAGGAAATAACAGGCAGAAGCTTGATTGAAGGGGCTACGGGAGACCCTAATCGCCCAAAGATTGCACTGTATCCCCACGTGGGATTTAAAATAAAACCACTCTTGCAGAGCCAACGTAGGTCAGTTGAGGAGAAATAAAGATGAATACAAGGGAATCACACACTTACTTGAAAAGAATTATGAAAAACGAATTTCTTTTTCCTAGAAAAAGTCCAGACCTGGCTCTCGTATGAAATCCCAACAAATACTGTCAAAAATTCACTTTACTCAAAAATGAGTGAAAATCAAAAAGGATAGAACACAAAATATAGGCAAAGAAACTGAAAGAAAAAATAAAGATATATAGAAATAAGCAAATGGAAGACAAAGCACACTATATGAAAAATACTGTCCTGTGACTAGAAGATAATTTTTAAGCACATTGTCATTAATTTGCATGTGTTTGTTTGCAGGGAGGGAGGGTGAGACAGACAGGAGAGAGAGAGAGAGAGAGAGAGAGAGAGAGAGAGAGAGAGAGAGACAGAGACAGAGACAGAGACAGAGATGCAGACAGGGAGAACCCCACAGAATATGACCTCATAGCAGAGACACTACAACAATAACACATGATCATTGCTGTGGCTTGAAAGTCTATCCCCTACAAAACTCATGCAGAACCCTAACAGCCAAAGTAAATGTACCTTGAGGAGGTGAGTAGGCCTGGAGGGTGGGTTTGGTGTCTTTTATAAAGGGATTTGGGGAGTAGTTCTTCTCTCTTGGCCCTTTGGTTCTTCTGCCAGGCAAGGAACAACAATCCTCTTTCCAGTAATCAAGGTCCCATGTAGACATGGAGACCGGCCCCCTGGACACCAAACCAGCTGGGACTTTGATCTTGGGCTTCCTGGCTTCCAGAACTGTAAGAAATTCCTTTTCCTTCTTTAGCAGTTACCCAGACACAGGTATTCTGTTGTAGCAACACAAAAAAACCAAGATGGTAGTAGACATTCAATAAATAAACGTCAAATGCAAGACTATCGTGCATCAATACAAGTAGAAGAACACGGATAGGCAAAGTGTAGTGAAGAGGTGGAAATAAATCATAAAATCAGCATAGCCATAAAGGGCAAGACGGAAGCAGCAAAAGGAGAATTAGCAATGTTTGAAACACATTAAGGATCACAGAGTGAACTGAAAATGAACAAAGAGTTTGAGGAGATTAGAGACATAATGATAAAGAAAACAGTCAACACATAATCAGTCTCCCCCAAAAGGAAACAAAAACTTGGAAAAGGCAGTAATACAAATAAGGCAAATATTTAAAAGTATGATTATGGATAATTTTCTAGAAATACAAGTTCATTAAAAAAGAACAAAATGATACAATGTCGTTCGGAGAAAAGTGACCCATAATGATCCCATCATAGTAAAGTTAATGACTCAGAAATGTGGAAAGGATCTTTTCAGATTCCAATACAGAAATTAAGTCACTAGTAAAAATTGTAAAAACAATGCCTACCACTATCTATATTTCTGAACTTTATATATGTGATATCATAGTATGTACTCTTTATCGAGTAGCTGCTTTTGTTCAGCTTAATTACAGTCAGTTCCATTTGCTTACCATATTCATGAGCAGTTCACTCTTCTTTAATATTACTAAGAGATATTCCATTTTATGAACAGGTCACAATTTCTTCACCCTTTTTTCATACTGAAAGACAATTGATTCATTACCATTTGGAGGTATAATGAATATACCTACAAAAAAGTTTGCAAAGGTTTTTGTGTGTTCATATGTTTTTATTTCACTTAGAAATTACTTAGGAGTAAAACTTTTTAATATAACTCAGGTATGCTTAAATTTAACAAAAACTGCTATGCAGCTTTCCAAAAGGGATTTCATATTTTGTACAAATCCCAGTAGTTGGAGATTCTCACCAGCATTTGTATCATTAGGTGTTTTTTTTAAATGTTGGTATGAGATGGCCTTAAATTGTGGTTTTCATTTACATTTCCCAAGTTACTAGGAATATTGAGAATCTTTTCCAGTGCCATTGGTCTCTAGCAGTCATGTGTTATTAGGTCCCTGATCGAGTATTTCAACCACTTTTATTTGGGTGGTTCACATTCTGATTACTCGTTCTTGCAGGAGTTCCTCCTGTATTTATGCAAGTCCTTCCCTGGGTGCAAAAGTCAAATTAACATCATTTTCTTTCAATGTATTTTGTATTCCAAGATTCTTATTCTGTGGAGAGCCTCCTCCTCTCTCTCTCTCTCTCTCTCTCTCTTCTCTTTAAATGAACAGACATAATTCAATAGCAATGTGTTTATTAAAATTTTTTTCTAGTCATATGTCAATATTTTTCATGTATGTGTTTTGTTTTCCATTTACTTCTATAAATCTTTATTTTTTCTTTCAGTTGCTTTGTATATATCCTTTGATTTTCACTAAAATAACTTTTATTCTAGAAGATGTTTAACCATGCCCCTCTATGTTAAATAATGTACTGTAATTCATTTCAAATTAATGTTTGTACATGCTGGTAACATGGTCAATATTGATATAGACCCTATGTTTATCCAATTGTTCAAGTGCCATTTTAAAATCAGTACACTTGTAGTAAAAATATCATATTAAATTCAACCACTTTAAGGAAAGCACACAATTGTGAACATCACCACAATCAAAATATAGAGTCTTTCCATTGTTCCGAAGAGCTCCCTCTTGCCTGTTTGTGATAAATCCTCCAATTATTAGCTCCTGACAACCACTGTGATCCTTTCAGTCATCATAGTTTTGATTTTTCAATAACCTAATGTGAATGAAATAATACAATGTGCAGTCTTCCATGCATGGCTATTTTCACTTAGCATAAAGCTTTTGATATCAATGTATGTTTTCATGTGTGTTAGGAATTCTTTTGTTATTGCTAAGGAATATTCCATACAGTGGATACACAACAATTTGTTTATACATTAACATGGAATTTGATTCACTTTGAGTCTGAGCTATTATGAACAATGTTTCAATTAACATTTAAGTACAACATTTATAAGGACATATGCTTTCATTTCTCAAAGGTAATTATCAAGGACTGGTATTTCTGAGTCATTTGGTAAGTGTATGTTTAACTTTAAAGGAAACTACCAAGTTGTTTACCCAAATAACTGAAGTATTTTGCATTCTGAGCAGCAATGTTGGGTTCAGGTATTCTGTACTTTCGGCACAATTCTCTACTGTGGTGTCCACTTGTCTTTGTTTTAGTTTACCCATTCTAATGGGAGGGTAGTAGCATGCTATAATAATTTTGACTTACATTACACTAGTAAATGATAATGTTGAGGAGCATAGTTTGATGTGTTTATTTCCCATTTACATTTATTCTTTTGTGAATTATATGTTCCAATTATTTACCCTAAGTTTACTTGGTTGTTTTTCTCCTCATCAGTTTATAAGAGTTATTTATATTTTCTGAAGACAAATTCTTTGCAAGATATTTGTTTTGAAAATGTTCTCTCCAAGGCCAAGATATGTAGTTTTATTTTCTCAATAATGTCTTTTAAAGAGAAAATGGTTTGACAGTTTACAAATTTTTTTGTTTTATGGTATATACTTTTTATGTATTCTAACAAATCTATATTTAGCTCATGATCACATAGAAAAACATGTTCTTATATTTTCATCTCAAAAT
>NW_004624742.1:29032663-29066216 GCF_000247695.1 Heterocephalus glaber
TTTGTTTTGTTTTGTTTTTTTGGTACCGGGGATTGAACTCAGGTGCTTGCGCTTGCAAGGCAGGCAGTGGAACCACTGAGCTAAATCCCCAGGCCTACAAAATGTATATATTTAAATTTATGTGTATGTCTATGTTTACTTTGAGTAAATTTTTATACATGACATAAGTTATGATTCAAATTAAATTTTTTTCCATCTGTATGTCAAAACATCCAACACTAATTTGTTTAAAAAAATTCTCTTTCCTCATTGAATTACTTGGGAAACATAGTTAGAAAATTATTTCATCCTATATGCATGGGACAATTTCTGGACTCTCTTTTTTTTTCTATTAATGTTTAGTGTCTATCTATATGCAAATACAACAATGTACTAAAATTGATTAATGTGAATCCTCCAGTGTTATTCTTCATATTCAAAATTGTTTATTCAGATGGTTAGGGAAAAATCTTACCAATACTTCATCAAACATAAGCCCACTCCATTTTTATTTTTAAGTGCAACGTAAATGAAAGATAGCCATGAATCCCTACTAGTTCAACCACTGGTAAGACAAAAAATGGTATTGAAAGAATATTCCTTCCAAAGTCTAATTCCCATGCACCTTCCTTCTACTACCACAGACCATCAATTCATTGCCCCTTCCTTTAGGAGCACAATAAATCTTCATTACATTATAACTCATGTATGAACTATATCTATTTACCTTTGCACCATTATTTAGTACATGTCTAGACATTAGTTTTCAATGAGTACCGTTTTAATTTATAGAAATTATGAAAACTTAGAAAAGAACTGTCTGCAGGGTGCATCTGCACTAATGAAATGGGGTGAATGGAGACAAATTATTCATGAAACTTAGCTCCACAGTCACTGTGAAAGGGACTGATACTGAGAAAACCAAAGCACAGAAGAGGAATAAAAGTTTTTTGTTGCTGCTCTAGCTGGGAGACTTGCATAAGTCTACTTGTAAGAAATGAAAAGCTGTCCTGAAGGCACAAGAATAATTGACAGAAAAGTACAAGAACCATAGCACAGGTAGATAATTTGCCTTAGCAGGAGGTCAGGACTATGATGAGCTTGGCTGTAGACAGGTACAATTTAAATGGGGAGAGCGGTTAAGTAGAGAGGGTTTGTATCTACTATTCATAATTTTCTTTCTAAAAATATTGTCTGATATTAGGGACCTTAAAACATAGCGACTTCCAGGAATTATTAGTTGTTCAAGAGGCATAAATAGGCTTTTGGGTATGTTGTGCTTGGTGACTGCTTTTAACAGCAAAACAAGATCTTGACTTAATTAAACAATGTCACTCAACTTAAAGTAGGGGCTCAATTATGGTAGTCCCTGCCAAAATGTTTAGGTCATATGCACTTGAATGAGATAGCATCAGTATTAGGAATTTCTCTAGTTCAGAGATACTTGGAAGCAGCAAGCATTAGCTCCAGTCTGATGTGGCCAATACGGTTTCACAAAAGTACGATTTCACGCAAGTATGGTCAGTCTGCTGCCTTGGCTTCTTTATTAATAAAGTAAAAGAATCACTGACGATATCTTGTAACCCCTTCCAGCTCTAGGATTCTATGACCTACAGCTTTTCCAGAACTTAAAAAGCAAGGAAGCAAAACTTGGGGAATTACAATTATAAAACTTTCTCCTGTGTCAAAGACCACATAGATGACTTGGAATTAAAGACAAAATACATACTGATGAAATTAACAGAGCAGCTTTACTGCAAAGTACAAAGAAAATGATCAGATCCTAAAGGCCTGGCATCACAGGTTAACTGAGGTAGCATGTAGTTCCAGTAATGATTCCTAGAACAACTCCCTGACTTTTAAAAGACACCAGCATCATTTTCCACAATGAGAAGCACAAATAATACGTTCTTTCTAACATTAATCATGCAATCCAGCACAACAATTTACGTCAACTATTATTAGTATATTGCACTGTGGAAATTCTGCTTTGGCTCTCATTATGTTAAAAGCATTTCAATCTTAAATCTATTCAAACACTGAAATAACAAATTAAATTGCTAAGATCAATTACAGTGATAGAAATCTATTCAGTATTTCTGATGTAACTCAGATTTTTGTTATTGAAATAAGATAAGCATGTTTTGGAACAATGATCTTGGTCATGCATGACAGGCTAGTTTCTGTTCCAAACAGGTACTCACATTTCTTTATAAGAAAATGATTCACCAAAGAATATAATTTATTTATACTCTAACTTTATAAGGGATATAATAAGTATTAGTGGAACTATAAAAATGAGAAAAATAACCAGCCCTTAAGACATTATATACTGCTATTGACTGATAATTATTTACTTTAATTCAATAAGATCACGTAAAGTATACAAAGTTCAGATGCCCTTCACTAGTTAATCTATCTGGAGTGCTTGGTTTAAATGGATGCTCCAAATGTAAATGTTGAACCAATTAATTAAAAGTAAAATTACAGGTTCTGAATCCAAGGAAATGTAAACAAATAAATTAAAGGTAACAAAAAGGTGAACACATGGCCCACAAATGGTGAATGATAATTAAAACCAAATATCTAGCCACATGATAGACACTGTTTTAAATACCCTCTCTCTTTCAAATTTCACACTTCCTTCAAATAGGAGTGTAACCATCCCCGTTTTACATTGAAATAAACAAAGCTGACATCAGAAAGGTGATTCATCCAAGGTCACAGAGCTAACAAGAAAAGTAGTTCCTTCATCCCAGTCCTGTTCTTATTGATTCTTCAGATCTTCAGATGTGTGTGTGTGTGTGTGTGTGTGTGTGTGTTTTCAAACTGACTATGCAGACCTGCACCCTTAACTCGTAAAAGAGTGGTAAATATTCCACGCTACGCTCCTCTGGCGGTGTACATACAAGGCTGCCTTGTGCTTGTCCATCCTCCTCATTGTGTTCAGTCATGAATACTATTCACAAGCCTCTCCTCTGTGACTCTCCTCTCAACTCTGATTACTGCTAACCTCAGTTATTCAATAACTGGTCAATGCTTTTACTTTGTCTTCTACGCTAAAGGAAAGTACTTGGAGACTGAGAATGTGTATGTTTCAGTCACAATCTCCAGTTTTTTCCTTGATTTAATTGGTTCGGATACTTGAGTTCCCACAGCAAGAAAAACACAACTGAACTAAGTATGTCTGCAACAATGTCTACTCTATCACCTATTAAGTTCCAGAATTCTCCAGTTTTCAGGGCAAGAAAGGCTTGTGCTTGTATTTTCACTCTATGCAAATAACTGCAAAATTTCATGTGCTCAAACCCTCACACATATTACCACTTATTAGTAGTATATACATTAAATGATCTTTCTACAAAATGATCTTTTCACAAAAATGTAAAACAATAAAGGGAAAATTAATTCTCTTCAAAGGTTTTATTTTCATTTAAGTAGAAGAATCTATCGAGATTTTTTAAATAAGCATATACGACATTGGATTTTGCCATAGGGGCAGAAAATATTCATCAAGCTTTAAATTTCAGAATTCCTCTAGTTATTGTAAGATTTTCAAGCCTAGCAATTCTAAATTCCTCATCTTCTCAATGGTATTTTGCAGACTTAAAACGTTTATAGCTTGTTTATGTTTTGAAAGGTTGAACTTTAGCTTTTTTGGCCTTGCCAAATGGATGTCTGTGTAACGTTGGCATAATGCACCGTGGGTATGTGCAGGCTTTGCTAGGACTGTGAGGCCAGTGGATGCTTTTCAGTAGGGAGGAGCCTACTATTTTATCACTTACACCAAGTGTAACACATGTGCAGCAACGGAATTGTAGCTTTTCCACTAGGATGTCTACTGACTACTACTACCCCAAATCAAAGGAAGCTTCTCAACAAAAATACACTGCGGCCCATGCTGCCAGTGCAGATGGTCTCAGACGCCCTACCAAAGCAGCAGCCACGCAGTCCACTAGGAAGGTCATCGCCCAGATACTGAGCTAACTGGCCCTGCACAAAAGCACAAATATTTTCATCAGTTGCATGTGCTCCCCTTGGCTCCCATTCTAAACATATTTCATATTGTGAAGCATTTTACTTAATTTTTTTCATTTTATTTTTGGCTATTAGATTTGAGTTACTTATAGTATAAATATTAAAGTGTGACAAGCAGGCTCTTAAATAACAGGATTTGCATGGTGTTCTGCAGTTTACCAAGCACTGTCACATAGAAGTCTCATCCAATCCTGTGAACCCTATGAAATAAATATATGATGCCTAATCTCATTTGAAAAATGACCAAACAAATCTCCAACAAATGATTGGCTGAAAGTTAGACAAGCAATAATGTGACACACCAAAGACTAATGTGAATCAGTTCCAAGATTACTGTCCTCTCCACTCTGGCCTAAATGGAGATCAGTTTGTTTGTATTTTAAAGGCAAGGATCCCTATTGCCTTAGTCCATTTCCTGTTCTATAGCAGAATAGCTGAGACTGGGTAATTTATAAAGACAAGAAGTTTATTTTGGCTTATATTCTAGAAGCTGAGAAGTCCAAGGTCAGGTGATTGCATTTGATGATGATCACCTGCTATTTCAACTTATGGCAGAAAATAAAAGCAAGCAGGTGCATGAGAAAGAGAGAGACAAAATACAAGAGACAGCCTTGCCTTGTAACAACCCACTCTTATGGTAACTAATCCAGCCCCAGGATGGGAGGAACAGGCTCCCAGAGAAAGGCATGAATCTACTCATGAAGGATGCACTCCCAAGACCATGACCCCTCCAAAGACCCACGAAAGGCCCCCCAAAACACCCACAGTGGAAATCAGGTTTCAACATGAGTTTCAGAGAAGGTAAGTCATATTCAAACCACAGCATCTATTAAATTTCAAATAATCTTGCTAGCACTTGGATTATTAGATTGCTTTTCTTTTAAAATCTATGTTGAAAAGCATTATGGGTATGTGCATTCACCCATACATAGACATAAATACACATGAGACATTAAAAGCACCCTTTATCATTCTGCTATGAGCTGGCCCTTTCACATGCACACACCTCCTTCCAAGTGTTGCCATCAGCAAGAAAATTCTATTCAAACCCTGTATTTTAACCTGCCTTTATATCGACCTTTTATCATGCAAAAGTATTCAAAATTAAAAATGGTTATTAATTGTCTAGTAGCCTATTGTCTTTTTCATCATTTTCTTAACCATTGGCATATTAACAGATATTGAGATTATGTCGAGGTTTCTATTAGAGAAAATGTTGTTGAGAATAACAAGTTTCTACACTTCTAGGAAAAGAGTGACATGGTAGACATGGTAATAAGGAACTACCCAGCTGAACTTAAACTTATATCATTGGTCAATGACAACTCACTTCCATTGCAATGTCTCTGGAAACGAGCCAATCAAAGACAGCTCAGGATTCTAAAGCCAGCCCATTGGAAACAGCTTCCCATTGGTGACCATGCTTCTAGAGTCAGCCAATCAGGAACAGACATGCACTGGTAATTCTTCTACAACTTAGGTCAACCCATGCACTAAACAGCCACCCTTCAGAAGGTCCTCATATTCCTGGATGCCGCCTTTCCCAAAACTCTATATAAAATCAGTTTCATGCTTTGCTCACAGTGTTATGCCGCACAACTGGGGCTCTCCTTTGCTTAAAAAGGTAATGAATTCTGTGTTTTGTTTCAGATATTGAGTAGTGGTCACTTCTTCTAAAACATGATAATTTGTGCTTATAGATATGTTCCTCATTCTAATTGCTTAAGAATGAATTTTCAGGAGAGTCTTTATTAAATCAAGTAGGATAATGATACATAATGTCATGCTGGTTTTCTCAAGAGTTATTTTGGCTTACAACACCATCGTCCATGGATAAATACATCTGTTACATAAAAACGTCAATATTGCTGGAGCTATTCAATTTCAAAATGTTTGCTGATGTAGTACATAGAAACTGATATAGTTTAAGGTTGTTTTAATTAGTTTTTCTAGATCACTTTTAAGGGCATAGATTAACACAAGGGTTTAGAACCACAAAAGGAACCCAGGAAAAAGAATGAAAAGGTACAAAATCAAAGGCATGTCCATCATGGGTCTGACTACTGATTATAAGAGAAGGCAATCTTTACAAGGATTAACCAGCACACTTACTTTTTAAAAGATGGTGTTGTAAACTGCTTTAACTGTACAACAGACACTGAGACTGGGATCAGCGATCCAGAAAATTATCAGAGAGACTGTGGATCCACCTTTGTGGAAGTGAAGACCAGGAAGCAGGCCTGGTAGGGAGATGCTGAGCTTTGAAAAAGTACACACTACAGTCTCAAATAACCCTATGGCTGTCCCCATTTGGGTCAGAGGAGCCAGGCCTTTTAAACCTTTATGCTGTGATTATTCTTTGAACACTAATGATGTGTCTCATGAAGGGGCAGAACCTTGACAAAGGCAATGACTAAAGGGATTCCTGAGGGTGGGGCTGCTGATCAGCTCCAAGAAGAAGTCACCAAAGGCTTTAATTTAAAAGCAGTAGATGAGGGGACACTGCAGAGCTACAGACAAGGTCAAGAGAATGGAGAAGGAATAGCAAAAACTCAAAGACCTGCAACAGGGAGAAGTTGCTTCCGCTCCAAGGCCTAAGGAGCAGGGGCACAGTGCTCTTGAACCTGACAAGAAGAAGAGTCAGGAATGAGGAGCTGCATCACCTCATTCTTCATGGAAGAGCACAGCCTTTCCAAAACCCACAGTCAGGCAGGGAGGAAGAGAGGTAACAAATGCTTCCACCACCCTCTTCACCTTTCTTCCCTTCTTCTGTTGGCTCCCACAGCCCAAATCAACTGGAATCCACAGGCCAGGGAGACTGTCTTTGTCTGTCTGGGCTGCTGTCACAAAACCCCGTAGACTAAGTGGCCTGTACATATCAGAAACTTATTTCTCCTAGTCCTGGAGGGTAGGAAGTCCAAGGTCAGGGCACGGGCAGATTTGGTGTCCGGACAATTCTCTTTCCCTCTCTCCTAGATTCCTTGTGTGACAGCAGTGCAGGCTTAGTCCTTGGACCTGACTCACAACCCCCTTTAAATGTCTCATGTTTTTATTTAGGCTTATCCTGTGCCTATACATTGACCTCATGGGGTCCAAGACAATCTTCTTCTTTCAAACCTGCCTCATCTCACACCCTTCCCAGACTTCTGCTCCCTGCATTGCAAATTCAATTTCATCTGTGTTTTTCTAATGCTTTTTATACATACTTATTCCGTGATATTATGTTTCATCTAGGTTTTTGTGTGTGAACGTATTTCTTCCCTTACTAAGCTGTTTATTTTACTTCTCTGGCAAGTGCTTATCATTTTTAAAACAAAGGAATGGCCAAGTAAATTTCATACGAAACCTAGGGGGAAAGTCGCACACACCTGTGCCTGCTCCACAGTGTTAGTTCTGGGCTTGTTTGCCCTGGGATTTACTTCGCCCTTCCCTGCTTTGGTTTATATTTCAAGGATGTTGAATTTTGATACTGCATTTCCCAGGCACCCATGTCTTCTGGCTTCAGTCAGGATTCAGCCAAAAGAATCACTGATGAGACTAGAAGGCAAAGCAAGAGGAGAAATGGTGTAACCTGTCTCTTGGTTCTTTCATTTCTAAAGTGAAAATTATAAAACACAGCATCAGTAAAGATAAGTGTATTAACTTACATAATAAATAGTATATCATAACCCCTTCATAAATGAGTCATTCTCTTTATTTAAGTATTTTCTAAGTGTTTTCATATTGACTATGATTTTTGAACATTTCTCTGCTGATCACATTAATTTGAAACTATTACACAGAAACATATTTTCAAGCTGTCATTTCCAACAACGAAAATATTTTAAATTATATGAATACAAGTAGTAGCTGTTAATAATTGTATATGTGTGCAGCATGTCAAAAATCATATAAACTTATTAGTCAATAGATGTAAGATCATATAATTAGAAAACACTAATCCCCACTAATTTAAATTACTTACCAATGAGGATCCTGAAGATACAGAATGCCCATGCACTTGCACTAACATAAAAAAAAGATTTTATAGTAAAAATTTTACTTTTGTAATTTAATAAACCTTACTCTAACAATAGGATTTTAAACAGACATATGCATGTGCTATACAATACACCTATGTGTAACTGTATTAATATTTGTTTTAATCATATGACAAAATATTTTTCCATTATGTGCAGATATTCATGAAAAGCTTTAAGATCCTAAATAACAGATACTAACATGTTCTTAGGGACACTGTTTCAGTTAATTAAATTTCTCTAAGAATTGATGCAAACTTCTGGGAAGATGGCAGAGTGATAAACAGCAGAGAAACAACCTCTCTGAGATTTGGTGTCCAGATGCTAGACTATAAAACTGTGAGAAAGAGAAGGAGAAAAGTGGGTCCCAGCAAGGATCTGAAGCAAAAATTGAAGCCCATATGGAGAGTGAAGAGAGAGGACTCAATGCAGAAGAAGGAGGTGGCCAGTGGAGCTTTCTCCCTGAGCCCCAGCTCAAGGCATACAAAGGGCAGTTCAAACCTGTAGACAAGTGGTGACTACTGGAGACCCGAAAGGACTTCATGGAGAAATGCACCAGGGGAAGGGAGCAGTAGACAGAGTAGACTGCAGTGGCTGGTGAGTTATTCAGGTTCAGATGCCTTCTGGGAGAGGGCTATTGTCTGGTCACCATTTTGGAGAGGGGCCCATTGAGCTTGGAATTCAGAACAACTACAGGCTTCTCCATCTAGCGGTTCCCAGTATCAAGATGAGGTGGAACTGAGTTCAAGTCAGCAGGAGGTCAAAGAGCTAAGTTCAAGCTTACAAGGAGCCAAGTTCAAGCCAACAGGAGGCACATGAAGTGTTTCTGGCTGAACAAATAGGGTTCCAGCCTCACTGCCAGAAACCAGCCTCACTTAGGGGAACAAAAGGTGCAGGCTTGGTGGGATTCCCCACTACCCCACCAGAAATCTACAGCTGGCTTTCTGGGATTAATCAGCTCATATCTGGGCTGTCTGCCCACTCTGTCTACCAGTGACAGAGGAGACATGCCCTGAAGTGGATATTTGTTGTTTTTTCTTTTCTCCTTGTTTGTTCTTGTTTTTATGAGTGTGGACATTGTTTCTAGGGGGGTTAAAATTATTCTTCTATTCTTGTTTTTATTTTTTCCTTCTCTCTTCCCTTCCTGTCTTCTTCACCAGTTTCCCAAAGTTTGCATAATCTTCCTTTGTCTTCTAGCCTTGTTTCTAATCTCTTCCACTTCTTCTATTTCTCTATTTTCTTCCTTCTAACCCCTTTTAAATTTTCTCCCCTGAGAGTAAAATTTCCATATTGAGAATCAATTTACTGTGTATAATTTTCTGGTTTATTTTAGATTTTGTTATATAACCAAAAATCTAGTTCATATGGTTAAAGATAGCAAATTAATAGTTACCACAGACTGTGTTTGATGCTACTGTTATTACTGATTGTACTACATTAGCCAACATGACATAATTGTTGTAATCATTTGTTTTTCCTGGTATGCCAAGACTGAGATTGCCTGAGGGTCATAAACAATACTATATGCCAATGCCAAAAAACCAGGGGCTACGCCAAAGTGGCGGCAACTTCTCATCCCCAATAAATTGAAGGGGTAGGATCTTACAAACCTAAAAGCCAGCTACACTTGGAAGACAACTCTGAGAAGTAAGTCATTTCCTAAGGGTTCTCAATACTGCCAATAAAGCTATCTGCCACAAGGAATTTATAAGCACAACCCAGGATTTAAACAAAAAATAGAAAATAAGAAGACATGGAAGCAAGATGCAACCCCAGATTTCTAGCTTGCCAAAGGCAAATCCAGGGGCCAATGAGATGAAACATTCGAAAGCCACTCACCCAGACTCCCTGAAGTTGTAACAGCAGAAATAACAGAGCAGATGAATGAGGCCTTAGAAAAAATAAAATCAGAAATAATTTCTCAAATATCTACAGAGATGGTGACCATAATGAAGGACATAATTAGTGACTGTAGAGCAGATACAGAAAAAATATAGGGGCTTAGGAAAATGATGGAAACCATGAATGCCCAACACAGGAAAAAAATGGAATCCAAGAAACATATTCAAGCAGATATCCAGGAGATTTTATAATTCCACTGAATGTATATGCAGGAGAATGAGCCAATGTGAGGACAGAATATCAGCTATAGAATACAGGATTGTAGTTAGTGATTATGAAAAGAAAGATTTCTTTAAAAAGCAAGGGAACACAAGAAATCAATCCAGCAGCTGCTAGATGATGCAAAGATGGGTCAGAGTCATTGAGAAAGCAAGAGATAAGGCAAATAACATTAAAAAATATGTTCACAGAAGTAATGGCAGAAAACTTCCCAAGCATGGAAAAAGAATTTGACATGCAGATAAGTGAGCCATACAGAATTCCAACTACCCATTACCAAAAAAAAAAAAAACTACCCCAAGGCATATAATAGTCAAGGTTCCAGAAATTCAACACAAGAACAGAACACTAAAACCTGTTAGTGTGCTCACTTCAGCAGCACATATACGAAAACCTGTTATAGAAAAGAAACAAATCATTTATAAAGGAAAGCTCATCAGAATCAGAATAGACTTCTCAACATAAACCCTCAAATCAAGGAGAGCTTGGAGTGAACTATTTCAAGCCCTAAAAGAAAAAAATCTCTAGTCCAGAGTGAGGTACACTGCAAAACTATCTTTCAAAATTGATGGGAAAATAAGGTACTTCTATGATAAAGAACACCAGAAGAAATTCATGTCCACCAAACCAGCACTCTAAAATGTTCTGAAGGACTTTCTAGAAAGAGATAATGAGAATTACAACTCCATGAACCCCAACAACAACAACAAAAATCCACCAGGCAAGGCAAGTAATTAAAGAGAAGAGAGAAAAAGGAACCAGCAACAAGAAAATATCATGACAAAGATAAGTCAATACATACCAGTTATAATCATCAATATACTGGTGTTAGTTCACCAATCAAAATAAGCAGACTGACAGAATGGATCAAGAGGCAAGATCCAACAACATGGTGCATACAAGAAACACATTTAATTCAAAAAGAAATTCATAGAATGAAAATCAAAGGATGGAAAACAATACTCCATGTGAAAAGAACCCACAAAAAAGTGGGAGTACCTATTCTATTTGGAAACAAAGTAGATTTAAAACCAAGACTAAGATTAATAAAGACAAAGAAGGTCACTACATACTTGATAAGGGAACAATCCAAGAGGAAGAGATAACAATCATAAATATATATGTACTAAATACCAGCACACCCAACTACATAAAACAAATATTAATGGACATGAAAAATCAAATAAGCACTAATATAATTGTAATGAGGGACCTTGATATCCTACTGTCACAAATAAACAGATCCACTAGACAAAAAACCAACAAATAAGATTCAAACAAAAACAAAAGTTTGAACCAAACTTTTAAGCAAATGGACTTAGTAGATGTCTAAAGAGTCCCTGCCCCACATCAGAATACACATTCTTCTCAGCTGCACATGGGACATTCTCCAAAACAGACCGTATACTAGCTCACAGAACATGCTTAAGCAAATGCAAAGGAATTGAAATTATTCCATGCATATTATTAGACCATAGCACAATGAAATTGGAAATCAATGCCAAAAAACCCCACAAAATTTTCATAAAGACCCTCTTGAACAACCAATGGGTCACAGATGAAATTAGCAAAGAAATAACAGTTTCTACAATTAAATGATGGTGCCAATACAACCTACCAGAACTTATGGGATGCAATGAAAGCAGTCCTATGAGGGAAATTTATAGTGGTAAATTCTCATATCAGAAAAACAGCAAGCTCAAATGAACAACCTAATGTTGAACCTCAAGCTACTAGAAAACAAAGAGCAAGTCCAGCCCAAAGCTGGTACAAGAGAGGAAATTATAAAAATCAGACTAGAAATTAATCCAATTGAGACTAAGAAAATAATACAAAGAATCAATGAATCAAAGAGTTGGTTTTCAAAGATTAAATAAAATTGACAAACCCTTACCCAACATTATATTAAAAAAAGGAAATAAAAGACTCAAATTCATGCAATTAGGAATGAAAAGGGTGAAATCACAACAGATCCTACAGAAATTCAGGAGATCATCAATACCTATTTTGAGAACCTGTATTCTAATAAGATGGAAAACACAGAAGAAATGGACAGATTCCTAGATACATATGAATTACCAAAGCTGACTCAAGAAGATATAAAGACTTTAAATAACCCAATATCAGTCAATGAAATTGAAGATATAATTAAAAACCTACCAAGCCAGGGATTGTACCATCAGCCTTGCAAGTACAAGGTCCTGAGTTCGATCCTCAGAACCAAAAAAAACTTCTAACAAAGAAAAGTTCATGTCCTGATGGATTATTTAGAGAAGATCTAATGGCGCCACTCCTCAAACTCTTTAATGAAATTGAAAGGGAAGCAATACTCCCAAATTCATTCCTACAAGCAAGGATTACCCTGATACCCAAACCAGAGAAGTATCCAACCAAAAAAGAGAGCTACAGGCCAATCTGCCTAATGAACACAAATGCAAAAATCCTCAATAAGATACTGGCAAACAGAATGGAGCAAATCATCAAGAAGATTATATACCATGAACAAGTAGGATTCATCCCAGAGATGCAGAGATGATTCGAAATATGCAAATCAATAAATGTAATACACCATATTAACAGACCCAAAGACAAAAATCACATGATCATCTCAATAGATGAAGAAAAAGCATTTGATGAAAACCAACACCCATTCATTTTAAAAGCCATACAGAAAATTGGAATGTATGGTCTTTATCTCAATCAGATAAAAAGCCATCTATGACAAACCAACAGCCAATATCACACTAAGTGGACAAAAATTGAAAGCTTTCACTTCAAAATCAGGAACAAGGACAAGGATGTCCACTATCACCACCCTTATTCAATACAGTTCTGGAAACATTAGTCAGAGTAATTAGACAAGAGAAAGAAATAAAAGGAATAAGGATAAGAAAGGAAGTAGTTAAATTGCCATTATTTGTGAATGACATGATACTCTACATAGAAGACCCCAAAAACTCCACCAAAAGACTCTCAGATTTAATGCCTAAATTCAATACTGTAGCAGGATACAAAGTCAACACTGAAAAATCAATAGCGATCCTGTACACAAATAACAAACTCACTGAAAGAGAAATTAGGGAAACAACTTCCACAATAGCATCCAAAAATGAAATATCTAATAATCAATCTAATGAAGGAAGTAAAAGATCCTTACATTGAAAACTACAGTACTCTGAAAAAGGAAATCAAAGAGAATATCAAAAAATGGAAAGGCATCCCTTGTTCTTGGGTAAGAACCAATGTAACAAAAATGGCCATATTTCCAAAATTGTTATACAAATTCCATGCAATCCCGATCATAAGAGCATATCTCACAGAATTAGAAAAAAAATCCTAAAATGTATTTGGAACCAGAATAAAATTAGAACAGCAAAAGCAATTCTGGGCAACAAAGGCAAGGTGGGGAGCATCACAATCCCTGACTTGAAACTATACTACAAAGCTACTGAGATAAAAACAGCATGGTACTGGCAAAAACAAATAAACAAAAAACACCTAACGATCAATGGAACAGGCTAGAAAATGCAGAAACAACTCCAAACACACTCAGCCACCTTATCTTTGACAAAGGAGCCAAACCAAACACCTTCACTGAAAAGATACCCTCCTTAATAAGTGGTGCTGGAAAAACTGCTTTGGCATGGTGCTTTCCACAAGCCGAAGATTAAAACTAAACCCGTATCTTTCACTCTGAACTAAACTAATATCTAATGGATCAAAGATCTAAGTATTAAAATGGAAACACTAAATCTGCTAGAACACAGAATAGGTAGAACTCTAGGAGACATTGGTGTATTCAAAGACTTTATGAACAAAATCCCAATCACAGGAAATATCACAAAGAATCAACAACTGGGATCTCATCTTATTAAACAGGTTTTGCTCAGCAAAAGAAACCACCAACAGAGTGAAAATAAAACCCACAGTGTAGGAAAAAATTTTGCCAGCTGTTACTCAAAGGACTGATATCTAGGAAAATAAAGAACTCAAAAACTCAGGACCCTCCCAATTTTAAAGATCCAACCCCAAAATAGGCATATGAAATGAACAGACACTTTCAGATGAAGAAGTAGAAATGGCAAATAAATTTATGGAAAAAATATTCAACATCACTGGTCATTCAAGAGATGCAAATTAAAACGACGCTGAGATTCCATCTCACTCCAGAAAAAATGGCTGTCATCAATAAATCAACCAGTAACAAATGCTGGTGGGGCTGCGGGGGAAAAGAAACCCTTCTCTACTGTTGGTGGGAGTGCAGACTGGTGCAATCGCTGTGGAAATCAGTGTGAAGATTCCTCACAAAATTCAAACTAGAGGTTCCATTTGACCCAGCTATTCCCCTACTTGGTATCTTCCTAAAAGAATTAGAACCATCATACCACAGTGATATATGCACAGCCATGTTTATAGTGGCACAATTTGTAAAAGCTAAACCTTGGAAAGAGCCCAAATCCCCATTAACAGATGAATGGACAAAGAAGGTGTGGGGTTTTTTAAATAAATACAATAGAGTACTACCTTGATATAGAGAAGGATAAGCTTGAGATATTTCTAGCTAAATGGATGCACCTTTAGACCATACTCTTAAGTGAAATAAATTGGAAACACGTTTAAATACTGCATTGTTTCTCTGGTGTGAGAAATTGAAAGTGTAAATAAAGACCAAAATGTATAATAGATATTGGGAAAGGGAAGAAAAGTGTCAAATGAGAAGGGGAACAAGGGAGGGGGTGGGGAGGAAAGGAAGGAAAGGACAAAAATAAAAGAGAATAGAAGGAAAAAATGGAAACTAAGCTTTTGTAAATAAGGAGAGGAAGCGGGGTTGAAGGGAGGGAAAGGGAATGGAAAAACAAAGAAGCAAGATACATCATGCACAGGTACAAATTCCCTATGATGAATGTTACCATTATGTATATCTAAAATGTGCCAATAAAACTTTTTAACTTTTAGAAAAAAGAACTGATGTAATCACATTGAGGAATGTTTACAATTTTAAGGAACTTATACTATGCATCTAATTAGTAACAGTGAGAAAATCTACAATTAAAACTATAATAAAATAATAATTAGGTGATTCAGTTAAAGATCAATGTTTAGAGTATGTAACAAAGCTCTTTTCATCTATATTGTTCTTTAAATACTAAACAACTCATCCTGCCCTTCTTATATTCATTTTTGAACTATTTTTACCACCCATGAAAATAAATGAAGCAAAAGACGGAAGATGAGAGTATAATATAAAGAAAAATCTAAATGTGGAGGGAAGGTCCATGAACAAACCACAGAGAAGAAAAATAATCACATTTAGTTTAAAAATCTCTAGTTCCACTCATGGACTATCATGCCAAGCCCTAGCACAGATGTGTAGAACTCGATGCATTTATGAAACGCCTATCAGTCTGACAGAGTGGTCTTATGAAAAAACTCTTGGTTACTAAAAAGAAGAATTGTTCATCCCATACAGTCAATCAGAGTACTTTTATATTAAATTCTTAATTATTAGAATTCTTAATTATCCCCAAATGCTTTTAAATACCTTTTCCATATTTCAAAATAATAATTAAGTCTATTTTCACTATTACAATAATCCCATGTACAATATAGTTAATTTCGGAAGATTAGTGTTTTGAATTAACCAATAAGAAACTGATTTTTTACCCTTAACTCACATGTCATAGTGGACACAGCACATTCGACCATATAAATTTTGATCTTTTTAGCTCACTCTCATCCACAAAACCCCTCCATGATCTCCATGATCTCTTTTGGCTAGAGCTTTATTTTTAGTCATCTTTCACTGCTGCCTCTTAGTTCCCTCGTACTTCTGGTTCCACCTTGCTGCAGAGGCAGCTCCCCTTCTTTTCAAGGGCACGCTCCCCGCACATGCATAACTTCAAAGTTGCCAGAAATCCCTACCTTCCTTGCGAGAGCACAAGGGTCTTCCTCCCCTACCTAGTTGTCAGTGCATTTCACTGACTGGCACTGCCAGCTCCACATCCAGCTTCTTACGGAAATGTGCTACTTCCACAGCTCATTATGCACAGGAGCCCTGCGAGCCACGGACCAGTGCTGGCCACAGTGTTTTTACTTTTCTTTCCATAGTGGTGCTCAGTAAATATTTCTGCAGAAATGAATATTGGTATACGAAGCTGTGGACCTGATGCCGGCTCTGCAGATCATGAAGCAAATCATTCAATCTCAAAAGACCTCAGTTGTCTTATCTATAAAGTGGGAAAAAATTATGACATCTGTATTCCTTCCTCAGGGAGATGTTATAAAGATCACATGAAATGATGTCCATGAAGGAATTTCCCTTCCCCAAGATGAGCTACACAAATGCCCAGGATACACACTCTTCTATTCCTCCACAGAATGCTCCACCCAGCCAGTATCCTGTGAAATGTGACAGTTGCCTGAAAATGGAGAAGATTCCACATCCCTCAGCTCTGTCGTGTCATCTTCCTCTGGAAATGGTGATGGCTTCATAGCTGCCTGCCCCTCTATGCACTGGACAATAAGCAAAGTGAGATGCCCTTTGGCAAACCTGTCACTGAGCACTGGGGATCACGAAGTTACCGTGGCTCAGCCCTGTACGTAACTCTTTGATCTAAGTACTGAGTCCTGGAAGCATGAAAACCACCACTGTTCTTTGCCGACTTCTCCTTCTCCACTGAACCTGTGTCAGCTCAGACCCTGACCTTGCTGCACTGAAAATGCTCAATTTTAATGGCCACACACTATGTGAGGCCAGAATCTGTCTCAACTATGGCTCATTATGTGTCATTCATTATTAACAATTATTTAATAAGTGGCACATGTAATCTCATTGCTAATAAACCTGAGCATTTTCCTGAGAATGAGTTCAAAGTTGTAAATAATTTGGTGAGTAGGCAGGAATACATTTTTTAAAAATTCACATTTTCTGAAGCATAATTAAATCTAAGATGTATAAATTTGAGGGAAAAAAACATGGGTTTGATAAGTAAAAGGAAGAAATCTGATAGCCACTTCTATATAATTTATGTAGGGTTTTCTCAGAAAATTTCATGTGAAACCAAACCAGTAACCATTAAGAGAACCATGTTTGCTTTGACTATTCTTTATTTTTTTTAAGAAAAGCACATTTACATCTTGCTCAGTGCAATGCTCACATTTTCACAAAAGAATAACACCTGCCAAAAAAAAAAAAAAAGACCTCTGTATTGTGTTCAGGAAGCAAAGCTTAGGAGAAACTGATTAATATATTAAACAGACCTCCAGAGCTAGGACTTCAGATGTTATATTTCTTGACAAGCATTATTACGGGATTTTTATTGATACCTATTACAGGACTGTCAGACCATTCAGCCAGGCTGACAGGTGCAATGAAACAGGTAGGGGTGCAGCCTGCTGAATGCAGGGCCTGATGATTAGGAAGCAGGTGTCACCTGGCACCTGACTGTCGCTCTTCAGCAAATGTAGTCTTCTTTTCCTACTTGGTAACTAGTTAGAAATAAAAATAAAGTACAAATTGCAATGAGCTAAGTGCCAGGGGATGTGCCAAGTGTTTTTATCAATCCTATGAGTAATTCAGTGAAATAATTCTTTATTTGCATTTTATAAAGAAATACAGGCTTTGCGAAGTTCAATAGCCTGATGTGCGTCTCAAAGTGAGTAAGAGCATCCATCAAATACTAAAAGTTCTGCCTTTGACCACTATGCTGTTTCCCAGTCAACAGCTAAGGTCACAGACAGTTCTGAGCTGTGTGTCACCAGGGAGTGGATCATAAACAGAAAAAAAATCTGTATTTTATTTTATTTTTAATTAATTTTATGGATACATTCTAAGTATACAATATAATGACATTCATTATCGGAAATCTGTGTCTTTACATAATCTCTCTTGGTTATATTTCCCCCCATTCCCCTGCCCTCCCTTCAACTCCTCCACCCCTCCCTATTTACAAAGACTTTGTTTCTATTTTTGTCCTTTTCTCTTATTAATTCCATTCCCTTCTTTCCTTTCCCCTACCCCTCCCACTTCCCCTACTCCTTTGGACCTTTTCTTCCTATTTCACAATATCTATTATGCCTCTTGATCCTTATTTACACTTTCAGTTCCTCAGACCAGAGAAACTATTCGGTATTTACACATGTGTGTCCTATTTAGTCTGTATTTTAATTCTCTCTCACAAGCCCAGGTCCAGGACCTTAGTTACAGAAATTTAAAGCTTTCTTCAAAAAGGTCAAATTAGGCTGACATACAAAGGTTTCTGACTTCAGAATTCACTCAAATAGCCAAGCTTCCACCTGGTCCGAGGGAGCAAGCATCTACCTTAAACCCTGTCCTGGTAATGCAGTTCCTGTCATCACACCTGTTCTGGGGCCTGCATATCCTCCCCAGGGTCCCAGCAGTGACCCCTTGCTCCACCTCCCTTGAATGTCACTGTGGTCCATCCTCTTATGCCAACATCACAAATTTGACATGTCACATGGGATGCCATGATTCATGGGAAAAGATGGCTGTGGGAAAGATGGCTGGTCGTGTTTGTCACCCAGTGCAGTTTGCAAACAAAAACAAAATATGTTGTCAAATGCCTCTGTTTGTGAACCAAATTGTTTGTAAACAAAAGTATTCATGAACCAAGGTACCACTCTACTGTCTTGACCAGGACGCTCTCATACTTAGCTCCCTGGCTTTTAGACCATTAAAATGCCTGCCTAAGTCGCGTGCTGCTGTCTGACTCTATACCATCTGATAATCTTGTTTGGCTCTAAACGATAGGCTTAGCCAGATGTATATGGTGACAAGACACGTACCTTATTGCTGATAATTTTGTTTTACATCTTTATTTTCAATTAGCACATATTGATTACGTAGAGTAACAAGTCCCATCTCCCTCATTCCCTCTCCTCCATCCGCTTCTTCTTTCCCACTGTCTTCCATCTACTTTCATGTCAACTATTTTTCCAGAAAGGAGAGAAAATATGAAATACTTGCCTTTTTGAGTTTGGCCTATTTCACTTAACATGATGTTCTCCACATCCATCCATTTTCCTGCAAATGGCAAGGTTTCATTCTTCTTTATGATGAAATAATACTTTATTATGTACATATACCACATTTTCCTCATCTGTTCATCCACTGACAGGCACTCAGACAGATTCCATACCTTCACTATTGTGAATTGTGCCAAAATAAAGATGGAAATTCAGGTAGCTCTATAATGTGCTGACGTAACTTCTGTGGGTATATACCAAGGAGTGGTACATCCAGATCAATGGTGTTTCTAGTTTTAGTTTTTTGAGAAACCTCCATACTGATATCCATAGTGGCTGTACTAATTTACATTCCCATCAGCAATGCACTAGAGTTTGTTTTCCCCATGTTCTTGTTTTTGTTTTGTTTTTGTATTCTCAATGATAGCCATTCGGTCTGGTATGAAATGGAATCTGTGTAGTTTTAATTTGCATTTCCCTGATGGCTAAAGATGTTGAGCATGTTTTTCATATTCTTATTGGCCATTTGTATCTTCTTTAGAGAAGTGTCTCTTGTCTATTTATTGACTGGATCATTTGTTCTTTTTGGTGTTAAATTTTTACATTTCTTTTTTAAAGAATCTGGATATTAATCCTCTGTCCAGAAGACTGGCTGACATTTCTCCCATTCTGTGGGCTGTCTCCTCAATCTACTATCATGTCCTTTGCTGGGTGGCAGCTCTTTGATTTGATATGATCTCATTTGTCAATTATTGCTATTATTTCTGGAGTCCTACTGGAGTCCTATTCAGAAAGTCATTCCTTGTGCCCTTATGTTGAAGTGTTTTCTCTGTTTTCTTCCAGCAGTTTCAGTTTTAGGTTGTACATTTAGGTTTTTGATCCATGTCGAGTTAGTTTTTCTTAAACAGTCTAATGTACATGGGGAAAAATCTATCACCCTCTTCTCAGTAAAAACTTTAGTCATTGGTGACTTAAGACATGAATTTTAGTGTGTTGTGTATATTTTGCTGATTTTCCTGTTAGTCTCAGATTTTTTTCTTAAGGAGTGGCATCTAAGTAGCCAGCCAGAATGTACTGATTTGTCTTTGTTTCATTTATTAAATTAACCCTCATATAATCTCTGGATAATGCAGATGTGTCCTAAAGTAGGAAGTACTTTTTAACCATCGCACTCCTTAAACTTTTAGTCGTTTTGGGGGAGGCGGGGGAGCTGGTAAGGAGGACAAGGAGTTCATGCAAAAGTAGAGAAATGGTTTGTAATGCTCAAGAAACAATGAGAGGTGCTACCGTGAGCATTTGGGACATGCTTTGAAAACAGAATGACATCCAAGAGCATGAAGATGTTAGTTCTGGAGATGCGGGCAGGATATGCAAAACTATATACTGCCCTCGGCCTCGCTCTGCAATTTATTCACCTTGGAGAAGAATATATTCATATATGCATAATGAATCAGCCCTCTTGGGAAACAATTCTCTCTGCCTCTCTGATCGGAAATCTCTTGGTTATTTTAAACTTAGCAAAATATTGTAAAAATGGAGAAAGAAAGTGAGCATTGAGTAGAAAAAAATCTAGTCTAAAATTAATCTTATGACATATGCAAGCTGAGTTCTCCAATCTTCCCACAAACGTACTTACATTTTCACCATCTCTAATAAAAGCAAAATTACAGCGATAATGACTAATGGTTCTAATTGTCTTTACCATAGCATTTCTATGAGCTGATAAAAGATATATAGTTATACACTAAAATATATTGAAAATTTGTCTTTCCTACTAAGCAATACAAAAATACACATTGTTTAAAACATATTAAAGACAAGTAGTTAGTGCAGATTTTCCATCACTCTAGTGGCTAAAAACTAAAACAAATAAATTCATACAATTATCCTCTCAGAAGCTTTTAAGAGTGAATCAAGTGGGCTATTGACAAATATGCAGAAACACTCCAGCCTCTCTCCCAGAAACAAAGTGGGTGCAGTTCTTCTCACTGGAAACTTAAAGCTCTGGTAATAATTGGTCGCATCAGTAGCTCATTCACAAATTAATCCTTCCCTTGTCATTCTGCAAACTCCTGCACTCTTTATGTCTACCCTACATGCACACACACACACATTCCTTGCTGTTTCATCTTTCAGAAAATGCTACAACTAATTTTAGCTCAAAATCCCAAAACTTTAAATAATTACATTTGCTGAGCATCTTCAGGTGACAAAAAGTCTTGAATTACATAAATTATGTTTAATACCCCGAATGACTGTAGAGTAGCTCCTCCTTTTTTGCATTTACAAACATAAAGAGTACATAACGCATGGATAACCTTGCCCAAGGTGACGTTTGAGATGGGAACCCATGGAGATGGCACACACTGTACCCGAAGCAGAACTGACTTAACCGCATTCTCTGTCTGCATTTCCAAAGCTGCGTGGCCCCAACTCTGTCCTAAGCCTCCTGGGGACACAGCCACTGTCATGACTCAGACCAGGGTTTCCACCCTCCTGCCTGGACATGGTCTGACCACCCTGGCTCTTTGTGGCTGGCTGCCTGGTCACCTGCAGAATCAACGCCGAGCAAAGTCCCAGATGCACACTATGTGTTTGATAAATTTTTGTTCAATGAGTGAATAAATGAACAAATGCCCTATGGCTTATCCCAGCTAGTGGAGGAGAGAGGAGCTGTGAAAATGTTCACCTGACTCTGCGTCGTCCTTTGGAACGCAGACTCCTTTGTGCCACCTCTGTGCTGCATTCCTTGGCCATGCAGCAGATCCCTCAGGATTTGCCCTCCTTCGTCCACTGTGGGACTAGCACAGTGTGCAGGAGTCTGTCTCCTACTGGAGGGCTGGGGTCTCAGAGCCGCAGCACAGTCAGGCGTTCAGTCACTTGTAAATAACGGGAGGTGACAGAGGTGCCTCTAGCTTCGTCAGACACAGCATCAACTGGTGAATTTTCAGAAAGATGGAGCTCGAGCCAGAGAAAATCTGAACAAACCATGTGAGTACTTAAGAGTAATAAAGCTCCTTTATTTCATGCTTTATTTATGCATTGGGGTTCTCACAGAAGAGAAACCAGCAATATTGAAGCTCATGTGTGTCTGATTTATTTCACTTAACATCATGGTCTCAAGATGCAGACTCAAGTCTGTCCTTTATGGCAGAGGAGTACTCCATTGTGTGTAAATATCACATTTTCTTTGTCCATTCACCTGTTGATGGACATATACGTTGCTTCCAAGATTTAGCCATTATGAATTGTGCTGTTATAAACATGGGTGTGCATGGTTCACTGTAACATGATGTCTTTAACTCTTTTGGGAAGATACCTAGAAGGGGGATAGCTGGGTCAAATGGAATTTCTAGTTTTAATTTTTTGAGTAATCTCCATGCTGCTTTCCATAGTAGTTGTACCAGTTTATATTCACACTAACAATGTAGAAGCGTTCCTTTTTTCCCACCAGTACATCCTCACCAGCATTTCTTATTATTGGATTTCTTGATGATTGCCATTCTTTCTGGAATAAGATGGAATCTCAGTGTTGTTTTAATTTGCATTTCTCTAATGGCCAATGATGTAGAACATTTCTTCACGTATTTATTGGCTGTTTGCACTTCTGCTGAGAAGTGTCTATTTATTTCACTTGCCCATTTTTGATTTGGTCTTTTATTTGGGGGAATCTAACTTTTTGAGTTCTTTATATATTCTAGATATTAGTCCTCTGTCTAAGAAATAGCCAGCAAAAATAAAGAGCAAAATAAAAGATAGATAATAGGAAGCAGGGAGAGAGATCTTTCACAAATGGGAAGGAGATCAAGAGAATCAAGAGGTGGGAGAAGAGGGGAGAGAGGGGAGGGAAAGAAGGTAGAATAAGGAATTAAAATGTGTTATGTGCATGTACCAACTGCCTGTAAGGAATGTAAACATTATGCATGCAAACAAGAACTTAAAAATATATTACATTTTTTTAAAAAAGATTTATAAAACTCCTGTAACATAGAGTTCTGCAATGGCCAGTTTAGCAATGAAGACAAACAACTGAGAACTAAAAAAAAAAAAAAAAATACAGAAGCAAGAACCATGTCTCATGTTTGCCTCCTTATCTCTAGGACCCGGCCCTGGCCAGACATTTGTTATCCATGAGTTACACGTTTACTTCATGGCCATCAGTGGAATTTGAAACATCTGAGTCAGTACAGAATTTTTTAAAATTCATGAGAACAGATAGCAAGGCAAAGTACACGTTGTATCTCTATGCTATGTCTAGGAAATCTATAAACACATGTTGGTTGACAGATTGGTATCTGTTTCTCTTTGAAGTATGTATTTCTGTTTAAGAAAAGATACTGACCTTTCTGAACAATGAGGTAGGACACAGAGAATAGTTCCTAAGAAGACAGATTCACAAGTCAGACTTCTCATAGAGTCCAGTACTTCCCAAGCATATTTTTAATCTCGAAATAATTTTTTTAATTTTAATTCTTGTGAAGGCATAGCTGTAGTACATAATGATTACATTCATTGTGGGGAGCTGGTACATGCACGTAACACATCTTAAATCTTTAGTCAACCCCTCCTCTCTTCTCCCCTACCCCCACCCCTATTCCTTGGTCTCCTCCCCTTTGCAAAAGATCTGTCTCCCTGTTTGGGTGTGGCACGTATGAAAACGACAGTAGACAGTATCGATACAGTCCACTAGCGCAGAAAGACGAGGCTGCAAACAGCTAGAGACTGGAAGTCCCAGCCCAGGCATTCAGAGGCCCCCCGCTGCCCCAAGGGTGAAAAAATCAATCAATCTCAGCACACAAGTTAGAAAGCTCTGGTTTAATAAATAGCCGAGGGAATCATCAATCTATCAGCCAGAACTTTTTAACTACAAGAACAAAAATATATTCCAAAGTTAAAAAGAAATGGCTTTTCATTTACCCGTTATTGTAGATTGCTAAGGATTCCTAATCTTTGAGCAGAATTGGAATGATTTATACTAGATACTCAGGATTTTAAAATAGCTTTTGGCATTCTTTTGCTTAGTACTATGGAAACAATTCCTTTAAAATCTACTAATCTATTCCCTGGTCCTTATAGCTTTATTTAAATATTCTTTTATGTACTCAATGGATCTTTTAAAATTTTATTTTAGGGCCAGGGGTTTAGCTCAGTGGTTCCACCACCTGCCTCCCAAGCAGAAGGACCCAAGTTCAATCCCCGGTTCCAAAATAAATAAATAATAAATAAATAAATAAATAAATAAAATTTTATTCTAGAAAATTTCAAACATTCCACAGTAAGACAGAATACTATAATGTCTCACAATCATTCCCCTTCAAAAATACTCAGGGTCAATTTTATTCACGTATACCTCATTTTCTCGTCTTCCCTAGAGATAGCATATCATTTCACATGAAAATATTTTATTATGAATCTCAAAAAGTTAGAAATTTTTTAAATAACCACAATAGCATTATCATACCTAAAAACTGAATAATTCTTATACACTCAGTTGTATTCCTATTTTGCTAAGTTTTTTTATAATTTTCATAGTTTGTTTGAATCAAGACCCTTGTATGATCATACATTGCAGCTAATCAGTATGTCACTATATGTCTGAAGTCCTTTTAATCTATCCCATTTTAATTTTTCAGGCATTCATTAAGGAAGCCATCCCTTCCACAGGGATTCTCCCCACAGAGCAGAGTGGGGGATCATATTCCTGTCTGGGGCCTACCATGCACCTCTGCTGTACTTCCAGGAAAACAAGGAGTCACATCGAGAAGTTTCTCTAATGCTGGGTATTATTGCTCTTTGTGGTTTACCCTGACCTGGTCATATTGTGTAATTCATCTCTTGTCAGCTAACTGTGTTATAGATATTGTCTCTAGGTTTTTGCCACCCTACTGGCTTTATTAAAATGCAGAAAATTCCAAAACTACTCATCATTACTATATTAGTCTAAAAATATGTTTTTAATTGTCTTTATTTTTTGAATATTTCTAGGGAAACTGCTTTTGACTTTATTTTGTATTGGACATACTGGTGACAGTTCTCTATCTCATATTTTCTCTAATTTAAGTGATATGTGATGTGATCAAAGACTACAATAAATGTTTACATTTTTTTAAATTACAATAAAATATACATTGCCATTAATCACCCTCAAAATCCTCCCTCTTGTTTCAAACCCACTCATCCCAGCATTCTTGCCACTTTCTGAAGCAGTTTGGGGGTCTTCTTTCATGAATGTCTATAGATACCTCAGTGTCCTGAATTGATTCAAAATGTTGGCCTTTCATGATTATTTTGACTCAGGGGAAGAGCTGGAAGTCACACCACACTAGATCCAGAGAATAAGGTGGGTGAGGACACAGCGTCACATGTTTACAGCTTGTCTTTCCATTGGATGGTGCTTGGCAGCAGCATTCACTGTATTTTTAATCACACCTTGTAAGGTATTTACAAAAGAGGACTTCCAGAACTGCTTTGGAAAGTATCAAGAATGATGGGATAAATGTCTCTGAAGTGAAGGGGAAGATTTTTGAGACGATTAATGGCATTCTGGCTTTTACTGTAATAATATTTTTAATTTAAATGTTCATCATATAGATTGATTATCCCTTGTGTATGGATTACAGGAAAGCATGCACAAGGAGTCTCTGCTGGCTTACATTATTTCCATTATAATCTTACTTACATTTATTCACATAAAAAGAAATTAAATCCTTTGCATATAACTCATAAATAACAAAGGACTAAAGCAAATTTATAAGATGAATAAAAACGGTAGGGGTTTGAGAGACTCAACAATGATCAACCCCTTCCTCCTTCAAGATCAGAACTAACCAAGAGAAAGACACAGACACAGAGATCACAATGGCTTCTCTCATGCTGACAAAGCCCATGAGGAACCTGCTTTGAGTTAGAGTAGCATTACTTATCCTAACCCATCCAAGTCCAGATATAGGGACAGCCTACGTGTAGGTCTACAGCACAGCCACAATGTGCTTCACCACACTGGAGAGGAGGGAGACAGTATAAGAATGGGAGAGACTGAATTCATAATCCCTGCAGGGTTTCAACAGACCAGCTCTACCTAACCAAAGACCTTGGATCGAAGGTTATCAACTTCCAATCATGTAATTCACTCCTCCTTCATAGACAACATAAGCTGTAAAGCAAGATGTCAGAGGAGTTTTTCCAGTGTGTATCTCTCTAGGTAAATACAAAGAATGGGGAAATTTCCTAAAAAGCATTAGTTTAACTTCATTAATTTAATGTGATATATAATGCTTTTCCAAAAGTGAGTTGAGTTGCCAATGTTGAGTACACTAGTGAAAAGCTGTATTTAACTAGGTCAGTATTTATGCATTTTACGTCAGTGACTGTTGGCTTAATTAACGCTGTTTAATGCATACGTCTGCTATTGATTAGTATTCAGTATTTTCTCTTCCTAACAACAAAGTCCTCTTTGACAACCAACTGGTCATTATATGTGACAATTAATATGTTTGTACACTAAAATACCAAATTTTTAAAACATTGGTTATCAAAATATCTTCATTGCATTACAAAACAAAAAGAAATTTTTCAATGTACGTAAAGTTTGGATCTACTCAGTCACCTGGCACCTTCACCCAGAAGGGAAACGTGGCCTGGCACACCTTCTTCTGTATTTCACATCCCCTATGGTTCTCCAGAGTGCCCTCAATTCCAGTTGAGGTTAAACTTAGTTTTTGTGATACCAATTCAGGTTCACTTTGTTCCGATGTAAATACAGCACACAACTTTGGTATCTAGAGAACCCAGAATATTTTATATCAATTATTTTGCATCACCAAATGGAAAATATAAACATTCTTATTGTATTCATGGATAAAGAAAGATAAGTTCTTAAAGATCCAAGGACCTATGGATGCCAATTTGAGAAATACTGGGCAATGAGGAGCAAGACGCAGCCATCTATGTCAGAACACATGGATGTCAGTCAAACTGTGATGTCCTCAAAGGAAGGCAAGAACTCACCTGCTGAATTCTCAAAGGCAAACATCTCTGAGATGGAAGCAAAAGGCTCCGTTTCCCCAACTCTCTTGATAATGGTCTGTTAGAGGATGGGCCTTGTTACATAATGGAAGAAGGGCTGACAGATACAAAGGTAAGGCCACATATAAAGTCCTTTGTAAAGTTCCTGAAGAATGTCAGAGACATGACATAGCCCGATCTCATCCTATCTAATGGCCATCATGAGATCTAAAAGTTTACTCAATTTTCTGAAGGATCCAGGAGGCTTATTTCTACAGATCCCTCTGCAACCCCAATGGCTCAGGGTGACAGCATGATGGTGGCAAGGTCCCAGGTGTTGCAGACCAGAGTTCAGAGCAAAACCAGACCTCCCATCTGTTGTCCCGCCTGCCGAAAGGTCCCTGAGCAGTCCAAGCAGGGGCCACAAGGACGGCCCCTTGCCATTCCGTGCTACATCCTCTGTTCTCCTGTTAGCAAATATCACTACGCTTTTAAATGCTAAAAGAGACAACCCTAAGATCTTACTCTTTACCCAGGAGATACAGGCACAGAAGGAGAAAATACTGTCTCCAGGCTAGAAAGACAGACTGCAACTTGCAATGAAAGACGGGTGAAAACTGTAAAATTATCTCACAGTATCTATTATTCTTTCTGGCCCTTAGTTACACTTTCAGTTTCAATTGTTCAAAATTATACCGAATGTGAGGTACCTTGCTAATAATAAAAATATTTTATTCAAAAAATGGTACAGTATTAAGAAATGAGCTGAAAGATAGATTAGCAATTGCAAATATATTCTTTTAAGATCATGATACACAATATATTTACTGTTGTTATTCTCTAATAATTTTGGTTATGAAAAATTATTTTTTCATAGAATCGCATTTACATTTTCTTTATTAATATCTACTTGTATTACATAAAAATTTTTTAAAACTATAAAATTAGGTCTAAATATTACTACTTAATACTTTTAAACTTCCAGTTCCTGTATACAATATTAATCAACATTGATTGGCACATTTTGTCTTAGATAACAAAATGTTCCCAAGTAATTGTAAATCCCAGCTTGTCATAAAGCTATATTTCAAAAATGTTTGTAGATCAATTACTTGGAACTTGTAGCCAGATATACTTCACAGCTGCTTAGAACTTGGACACAGTTTCTCGCATAAAAAAATTATAAATCATGTACATATATTATTAGAACTGCAGTTCAGCTACATGTGGATGAAGTAGGCTTTTATGGATTTGCCAGTGCACATAACTACTATTTATAATAAGGAGGTGGCAAGGAATAAACATTGATTATACGAACTCAAATGTTCACAGCTGAGTTGAACTCATTTTTATCACTTGCAAAGTGGTTCCTAGTGACTACAATGAGTTACCTTGGAATTTAAATCAATGTTGCCATCTGAGAATGAAAGTTTCAAAAGAAAACGCAAATGACAAAATTAGTTCTCTGTAGAAATAACCCACTCCAAAGGATATATACCTGAGTCTATTTGAGGACCTCCAACTCCAAGACAAATAACCAGTTTTCAATGCCAGGAAAATATATCTGAATACAAAGCAAGCTCTGGCTGAGTCATCTTTATTATGTAGCTTTGCCTGCAAAAAAGGGAGAATTTGGCAAGATGGGTGGTCTGCAAGAAGTCTAAGAAAATAGTACCATAGATCAAGAACCTGGCAGCTTTTCTATTACAGTGTCAAGGGCAAAGAAATACTGGCTCTGGAAGGCAGAAGTATCTGATCACTATGACAAGTGATTTCAAATATTCATTTATTCCACCAATCTCTCTGGAGTGTGGACTATGTACTCAATGGTGTCTTGGGGAACTGAGATAATGCAGTAATTAAAACAGATAAAAATTACATTCTAGATAAGATAAATTTATTGATACAATATCAGAGCTATATTGAATGATGATAAATGCTATTGAATAAAATCAAGAAACAGTGAAGAAGAAGAGTTAAACTTTAAAGAGATTGATCAGGAAGACTTAAAAAGAAAGTGACTGTGAATGAAAATTTGCTGATATTGAGAGAAGCAATGCAGACACACACATGCATGCACACACACACACACACACACACACACACACACAAAGAACAGAATTCTAAGGCCCTGGGGTGGAAACATCCCTGGTATGACTGAAAAATAGCAAGAACATCATCACGCCTGAGCCAGTGGCAGGAACGAACTGAAGCTGGTCTGTGTATGGCTTCGTAGGCGAATCTGAAGAATGTTGTTTTCATCCTGGGTGAGGTGAAAAATACTCAGAGTGTAGAATAAAGGATGAATATGATCCGACTTACATGTTAACAGTTTTATTTTAGCTACTATGGCAACCCTAAACTGGGGAGAGGGATGTGCACAGGTTGTGAGGGAGGCAGGGAGCTGCAATATTCCAGGTACAAAATAACCCTGGAGCTCCCACTAGCATGTGGCAGTGCAGACAGCCACAGGGTGCTGGAGGATTTGATGGTAGCACTGACAGAATTTCCTGAAAGATCGGGTTGTTGGAAAGAGAAGGTGAGAAGTCAATGATAAGTCCAAGATACTCAGCACAATTCAACGGTGGTAGAGTTCACACCTAGATGTCCCCTCAAAGCCTCCTGTGTTCACTGATGGGGCTTTGGGAGGTGATGGGATCCTGGGGTGTCATGCTCATCAGCGCATGCGTCCCCTGAGGAGTTTACAGCTAAATGTGACTTAGGAGGTGGAGGCTGGTCAGAGGTGGTGGTCACTAGGGGCGTGGCCTGGAAGGCTCTATCTCCTCTCTCTCTCCCTCCCTCCCTCTGCTTCCTGGCACCATGCCATGAACAATTCTTGCCCAGGCCCCCTGCCATGCTGTTCTGCCTTGGAGCCAGTCAGCTATTGACTGAAACCTGTACAAACTGTGAGCCAAAATAAAACTTTTCTCCCTTAATTTGCAGGTGCCAGGTACTGTCTTGACAACAAGGAAAGTGACTGAGACAACTGACAACACAAGACTGCATTTAACCAAGGGGTCACCTCCAGGGGAGATACTGGAGGGACTGGAGTGTGCGCAGACTCTTCAGTGGCTGAAGCAAACAAACTCTTCAGAAACCCCACCTAGGAAAGCTTTCAGTATCACCTCGGTCTACCCAGTGGTGTTAGAGCACTCTGGACAGCTAGTAGGTGTATTGTAGTCACAAGGAAATTTTATCTTCCATCAAAACCTGACAGACAGGGATAATTTTACTTCTAATAATAAAACAATGAGTCCTGATACACTTGCACTGTAAACAAGAAGCTGGGGAAATATATATATATTTTGGGGGGCAATATATTTTTAAAAACCTGCTTTCAGACACAGACAAAGAGACAGAACTAATGTGAGATCCTCACCTAAAGGAAAGCAATGAGATGAGCCCTTCACCTGCCCGGCGTTCTACCTAGAGCCACACTCTCCACACATGGCAAGGAAAGAGGCTGAGTCTCAGCATGCCCAGGACACCAAGATCAGATGTCAGGCGGACCGAGAAAGCTGGAAGCTGTGGACAAAGTTAAAAGGAAGAGGAGGAATTAGCACAAGGGCCCTAGAGGTATGCTCAGACCTCTCCTTGAGTCCACTGAATACCAAGACACACAAATGTGAGCAGACACGTCACAAAGCCAAGCACGGAAGAACCAGAGGCCTTGAACTGACAGTTCAGGAGCTCACACAGCACTGGGCACATCTGAGTTCAAACCAGGAGGGAGCAGCTTCATGGACCCCTTGGAGGAACCAGGAAGCCCTGCCTAAGTAGTAGTCCGAACCATCTCTGGAGTCTGGGCTACATTAGATTTCTAAACCTCTTGAAAGGCCTCAAAAGAATCAGGATAATCTGAATGAATTTAATCAACAGCTAGAAAAAAAGGCAAAGGAAATATTTTAGATGCTCTCCCACCACTGGGACAAAACACCCCACACCCACAACTTCAAGGAGGAGAGGTTTATTTTGGCTCACGATTTCAGTCCATGGTCAGCTGGCTCTAAGGCAGAAATGGCACGGAAGAGAGGGGCACGGCAGAGGAAAAGATGCCAACCCATGGCAACCAAGAAGCAGAGAGAGAAGAGAGAGGCCTGGAGAGAGAATTCTCCCGCCAGGGGGCTCACCCCAGTGACCATGCCCCACCACCTAAGAGCACGTCAGTGTCAGCCAGCGATAAACTCAGCAGTGAACTGCAGCCCCAGGACCCAAACACACCAGGCTCTTGTGGGACATTTTAGCTCTAAACCAGAAAGGAAAAGAACAAAACCCACAATATCCCGTAACTGACAAATTCTTATACATGGAAGAGAAACTGAAAAATATGACTCTTTTATCCAAAGTCAGTCCATAAAAACCAACCCAGAACTGGCAGAGATGACTCAATAAGCCAGCAAGGACATAAAAGCAAATGTAACCATCTCCTAATCAAATGTGGAAAAGAAACAAATAGAAGATCTAGAAATAAAATTATATTTTTTAAAATTCATTGATAATATTAATGGATTAGATATTATAAAATAAAAAAGTTTAATTGAAAACATATTCACATACAAAATGAACCACAGATAGATAAAAGAAGGACTAAAAAACAATGAAATGAAACTCAACAAACTCAAACACAGCAGTAAAAATTCTAACACACATATAATTGATGTTCCTGAGAAAAGGACAGAGGGAAATGGCAAAATACAGAAAAATAATGGCTAACACTTTAATAATTGATAAAAATTATAAACCTCTATCTAAGAAATTAAACAAACCCACATGAGACAAACACAAGCAAAGCCTACCTCACACATCAATTAAATTGTTAAAGGCTAATGATAAAGATAAATACTTCAAAACAGTTACAGAGAGCAAGATATATTACATAACAAGAAACAAATAAGAGACTAATCATAGATTTCTCATTTCAGCAATCAATACAACCGCATTTTAAAGTAATAAAAAATTTTGTCAACCTATAGTTCTTTACCTAGAGAACACATTTTTTAAAATGAGAACAAAATAGGGCTAGGGATTTAGCTCAGTCATTCCGCCACTTGACTCACAAGCACAAGGTCCTGAGTTCGATCTCCAGTTCCCCCCCCCAAAAAAAAATGAGAACAAAATAAAGATTTATTCTGACCAAAGAAAATGTTGGGAAAATTCAGTGCCAGCAGGCATGCCCTATAGGACACATTAAAGCAAGTTTTACAAGCAATGAAAATGATAAAAGAAAACTAAGTCTACAAAACAGAATGAAGAGCTTGAAAATGTGTACATGACCTTCTATGTGTCTTCCCAAAAGAGTTACAGACATCATGCCACAGTGAGGAATGCACACCCATGTTTGTTTGTTTGTTTGTTTGGTACCAGAGATCGAACTCAGGACCTTGAGCTTGTGAGGCTGGCACAGCGTCACTGAGCTAAATCCCCAGGCCTCCACACCCATGTTTATAGCAGCGCAATTCATAAAAGCTAAATCTTGGAAACAGCCTATATGTCTACCAACAGATGAATGGATTTTAAAATGAGGTATTTATACACGATGAAGTGCTAGTCTGCCACAAAAAGTGGATAAACTTGACTTGTCTCTAGGAAAATGGATGCACCTTGAGGCCATAATGTTAAGTGAAGTAACTCAGACACACACAAGCTTAAATATAACATGGTTTCTCTTATATGAAAAACTCAAAATATATATATATACATATACATATTTGTATGCATATAAAGTATGAAATAAAAGACAGATAATAGGAAAAAAAGAAAAATAGTATTGTAATCCAGCGTGGATAATGTATCTAAAAGTGTACCTTGACTTGGTACAATTGTCTACATGTTATATAAATTCTTTGGCCTATTAGTCTGGTTTTTCAATCTGTATACATGATAATTAACTTTATAAGGTCTTATAAGATAAATGAATCTAATGCTGGAAAAATAAATTCTTTGGCCTATTAGTCTGGTTTTTCAATCTGTATACATGATAATTAACTTTATAAGGTCTTATAAGATAAATGAATCTAATTAATGCAAAATAAAAGGAGAGTTTAGGGAAGTGGGAAAAAAAACTTGAAATATGCTAGGTACTTGTACAAATTCACTAAATGATTGCAATCATTATGGACTACAAACATACTAATAATAAGTAGGGAAAAAAAGATTATTTTAAAAATATTTTAATTATCTAAGAAATCACTGAATTGTAAATCTTAATCAAATAAATTAAATCTTCACATATGCTTAGCTCAATTTTTATTGCTTAAAAAAGTTTAAAAAAATTTTGTCTTTTAAAGATCAATGTAGCTGGGTATGGTGGTGCATGACTGTAATTCCAGCACTCAGGAGGCTGAGGCAGAAGCATTGTTGCAAGTTTGAGCCCCGCCTGGGCTACACAGCAAGACCTTGTCTCAAAA
>NW_004624742.1:29066316-29131540 GCF_000247695.1 Heterocephalus glaber
AAAAAAATAAAATAAAAGGGGGGGAGGGCGGGAGGAAGAAGGAATTGAAGTGTATCCTGTCCATGTACAACCCCCGCAGTGAATGTCATCATTACGCACTCCAAGCACGTACTAACAAAAGCCAGAAAGGAAAATGTGTAATTGAGAAATACAAAATAAATCACTCACATTTTTAATTTCTTTTAAAAAAATTTACTCTTTAAACCAAAAGGAATAGTGGATTGAGCTACTTATAATATGTGGAGACAAAATATATGCCGGAAGAGAGAGACAGAGAAGGAATTCTGTTTGTTCACACACATGAAGCGGTATGGCATCGTTTGATGGCGCACTATGACAAATACGTTGTAAATCCTGGTACAGCACTGATAATCAGTGCACTATTCTCTTCTGAACCACAGCCTAGAAACTATGTGAAGGACTATTTATTACTTTTCCAAAGAACAGCAGATATCCAGTTCTATATTAGACAATTAAGAATTTATTTCACTTTTTGCAATCGATACACCGGGGGCACTACAGTTTAATTTTCTCCCTCCCTTTAACACTAAAGGTTTTCCTAGAGAAACCTCTTTAAAAACAAGCCAAAGAGTTACAGCTAGAAAGCCAATAGTGGAGAATAGTATTAAATATTTTTTTAATTCAAAACAAAAGATGGCATAAAAGGAAGGGGAAGAGGAAGAAGAAAAGATGGGACAAATTTTAAAAACTCAAACATTTACCTCAAACATTCCTATAATGATATTAAATATAAGTTTAAACACTCCAATTAAAATGCAGCTAGTGTTATGACCCAACTATTTGCTGCCTACAGGAAAAACCATTCAAAATATAAAGACAGACAAATTACATAAAAGGTAACGGAAAAAGATATACCACAAAAACTTTAATCATGAGAATGCTGCTATTTCAAATATTAATATCTAATAAAGCAGACTTTAAAACAAGGAATATAATCATAACAAACAAGGATGTCAAAGATAAGGAATCAGCAGCTCAAGAAGACATTGCAACTGTAAATTTGTGTGCACCTAGTAACAGACTTGAAAGCACATGCGGCAAGAACTGGCAGAAGTAAAAAGAGAAATAAACTTACAATTGTAATTGCAAAAGTCAATATTCTTAGTGATTGAAAGAATAACCAGACAGAAAATCTATAAGAATAAAGAATTTTTTAACATTATCAATAAATTTATCAAACTGACATTTACAAAATATATACCAAGTGACAGTAAAACCCAAGTTTTCTTCAAGTGTACACGAAGAGGCCATAACATAGGTAAAAAATAATTTTAAAGGACTAATAATTCAGAGAATGCTGTGCGACCTCAACAGCCAAATTAGAAGTCAGTAGAAAAAAAAGCATGGAAATCTTCAAATAGACAAGTTAGAAAACAGTTCTTGCTAAATAAAAATGAAAATAAAACATATACAAATGTGTAATAAACAGCTAAAGTAGTATTACAATGAGAGATATGGATTTAAATTAGAAAATAAGAAAGAAGGAAAAGGAGAATGGTTCCAAATCAATAATCTAAGATTTCACATTAAGATTGTAGAGAAGCTAAGTAAACTCAAAGTAGATGGAGGAAAGAAAATAAAGATAAAAACAGAAATTAATGAAATATAAAATGAGGATGTGGAAATAAAAGCAGGCTCTTTGAAAATATCAATAAAACTGATAAAAATTCCTTGCAAGAAAATTTACTAACTGACTTAAAACAGCATTACAGCCAAGTGCTGGTGGTGACTGGAGGCAGCAAGAGCTCTTGCGATGGGAAGGCAAATGGCATCACCATTCCGGAAAGGAGTTTGCCGATTTCTTACACAAACATGTAGTAGTAACAGAAGACTCAGCGGCTCCCATTACCACTGCATGGACCCTCCACCCCACACCCACTTTTCACTGCCTGCTCTGCGATGCTGGGGCTGCATCCTGCTAATATTCCCCCTATACCAGGCGGTACATGTGAGGCTTTGGGAGAGATGGTCCAGAAAGGCGATAAAGGAAAGGGGTTGCTCATTCTCTTGCTGGAATATTCCTCACATTGGACTCTAGCAAAGCACACAGGTTTTGGGGTTTGGTTTTGGTTTTCTTTTGTAGTGCACAGTGGTCAAAAGAATACGGTACCTCCCCAACAGCTGTCCTTGGCATCCCTCAGACACCTTTGCAGTGGTCACAGGGATAGGGAGCCTCACTGGGAATAGCCTTCTCCAGGGCTCAGACAGTGGGCTGCCCACCAGTGCCACCTGCCAAGGACATTCCCTTGAACAGCCTTCCCCAGCCAGAGAGAAGTGCCCCGGCAGGCAGGACAACTCCACTTAACCAGCTTCCCACGCCCTCTTAGGATGCTTCAAAACCAAGTGAGTGCTGCCAGCTTGGCCCCTTTGTGCTCAGCTCCCACTGGGACTTCCTTACAGAGTGCCACATGGACCCCCTCTGCGTGAACAGCGTCCCTTGGCAACCCAGAGAGTAATTTCCCAGGCTGTGGCCAAGCAGGCACCACCCCTTGGACCGCTTCCCAGGCTCCCTTGGGAATCTCTGCAGTGAGTTCTCAAATGAACCATCACCCAGTGGACGCTTCCCCTCCTCCCCTGGTACTCCTGAAAGCAGATATCCAGTGAGAGACACAAACAGCACTTCTCCAGCATCTACTGAAGCTCATCCATGCCCTCTCCAATGAGCCTGAGCCTCAGCACCAGGAAGGGAGAGGCCCCCTCTTCCTGTGCTCCAGATTAGTCTTAACACAGGCTCAGTCTTAGTCTCCTACTCCACTCTTCCCAGACTCTGGAGAATTCTCCTTTTATCTTAATAGTCAATTCTATATTACTCTAATCTCCTAATGATGTCCTCTATTTATGATTTAATAATATTATTAAATCAAACTTTCACTATTCAAAGTACTGTCTCTTGATTAGACCTTGACTAATAATCCAAAAGAAATGAAAACTGCTGTTACAAAAAAATCACACATAAATTTTCAATATAGCTTCATTCACAGCTGGGAACAACTGAAATGTTCAACAAAGGCGAATGGACAATTTGTAGTATCCTGATATGATAAAACATTATCAGTAATAGAAATGAATAAAGCACCAATACATGAAATAACGTGTGAATCGCAGAAACATTTTTCTGAACAAGAAAAATCAATCACACAAGAGCAAATGATTCCATTTACATGAAACTTTAGAAAGAAAGTATAATCTACAATGATTAAAAACACATCATGATTTGCCAGGGATTAAAGACAGGGCATGAGAAGGACTGGAACTTGGAGACATTTTGGGATAATAGAAAGCTCTGCCTATTAATTGTGGTTGATGATTCACTGTCATGGGAATTAATTTAAACTACATTTGTTAAAATTCATAAAGCTATATGTCAAGAATGGGCCTATTTTATTATTTAAAAATTATGCCCCATGGTTGATTTAAAAATTAATGAAATTAATCAATACATTTTCTTCCTGTTCATTTAATTTTAATGAAATGTCCCCTGAGTTTGCTCAACTCTCACTGTACTGACAAAACTGCATCTCCAGATGTTTCCACCAAAGGCTTGATGCTGAATAATGGGCTAATAGTAAAGAGAGCTTCTCTTACGCAAGTCACTGCCAGACTTTCAGTACTCAGCAGTTAGGTGAAGGTAGGGATGACAGTAAAGCGGGGACCATGAACCCCAGTGCTGCTGGCGTGCGGGCTGCTGAGCAGAGTGGAAACTCATGGCTACTCCACAAAGGCAGTGCAGTCTCCTGGCAAGCCACCGCCTCATCCCGCCCATGTTTGCCCAAGGCAGTTGCTCTGCGCTGGCTCCCAAACTCCCCAACCAGGGCAGCGATACCAGGAGCTCAGCACTTGCACACAGACGCCTGGGTCATATGCGGGCTCCTCCTTTACAAGGCATGCATCCCTGACCAGGACACTTAACCTCTTCGTGCTTCAATTTCCTTCCCTGCATGGCTATCTGGGGCTCAGATGAGCTGGTGAGAAGTAGTTTGCAAAATGGCAGGTGTGTAGTAAGCTCTCAATAAGTGCTGCATCTTGTTGCTACTATTATTTTATGTTATGTGGTTATTGTTTATTGCCATGGTATTGAGGACCATGGTGATAACAAGAGCAATCAATGCTATTTCCAAACAATAGCAGGAAAGGTTATGACTTAGTAGAAAACTATGCTTTTAAACCCACAACAGTTAATGTCTTCAATAAGAATTTATTGCATATCGTCACTGTGTTGTTAGAGTTCTTTCTACATTGAAGCAATACCAGAGGAGTTATTTACTAAGTACAAGAGTACACTGCCACCTCTGTAATGCCAAGTGAAGATCATCATGGGCTGGCACTATGGGGCTTATCTACTTATCTGCTCAAAGCTAAGGCATTGCCAATAACAGAGATTTCTGGTTTTTAAAAAAGGACATTCCACTTGTGTCAGCTAACAGAAATGCAGACCATTCAGACTCTCTGTAACTATAAATGTAATAACTCTTCCAAGCACCAGACACACAGGTCCAATTCTACAGCTTTCAGAACCACTTGCTATTACCCAAAAAAAGTTTTTGAAATGCAATGTAGATATGTCCAAGTCATTTGTCCCTCTTCTGTTCAGGGCTGTCTCTGGCACGTTAGATTCAATTCAAGCTTGTCAGCAGGGCATTTAAGATCCTCCAAAATATGTCCCAAAGTTTTTTCTTTCCTGCAGCTAATTTTTCATTATTTCTCTGTACCACAACCAAATGTGACTATATCTTTGTCTTCAAACATGTTCTGATTCTTCAACTCTTGTTCATTTTTTCTTCCTATCTGAAAACCCACAGTGCAGCCCTATGTTACCTGCTGGTATATAATGTATCCAATATTTAACCCAGTCCCCTGCAGCATGTTGGTTTCCACACACTCTGGAGATTGCAGAGGTCACGGACAGAGGTCACGCCATCCTCTTTCATAGAAACTGGAAAGGCCTGATGTCCACCACGGCCAGATGCTGGTGAGGGAGAAGCGATGTACAGTGCTTTCCAGTGTTGCTGTGCACTTGGGCAAGATGAAGGAGGGTGCAGAACATGGCCCCTGAAGTTCAAGGGAACATGTGAGCACAAAGATTGGCCCCTTCTCTGAAAAGAGAGATTTCTGAAGATGGGAAACCCACCGAAGTGGTCAGCCTGGCCAGGCTTGAGAAGACAATGCTGCTGGACTGCGCCTCGCAGGACAAGATGAGGACTCGCTCTGCTGCTCTGTGCATTCATTAGAAGGTGCTAGAGACAGACTTGGGGGTTCTCGTGTATTCCAATAATGAGATGCAAAATGCAAGAAAGATTTGACCACCTCATTCTGAAGGAGTCCAGGGATAAGAGGGTGACAGTGAAACTGCCCACTCCCCAAAGAGGACAGACCCAGCACTTGATGGACAGAGAAGCCCAGGGTCATCCAGGCCCCGGACTGACGGCTGTCACAGCAGGGCTTCTCGCCATCGCCCCCAACAGGAGACCCGTGAGGCTACATCTCTGCTTCCTTACTGCTCCACGCTGACCCACTTCCCCCAAACTGGAAGAGCTTAGCCTCAGAGAGCAAAGCCCAGAAGGTGTCAGAGCCACACTCTGCCCCACACCACAGTCACACCGGGGAGAAAGCTTTGACTCACATACAAGATTGAAGTTTCAAGCTGGGTGAAACTAAGTTTTAACAATTAAACATGCCTAGAAAGCCACATAATCTACCCCAGATATTGTTAAAGGATGCTAAAAAGGAAGACAGAGAGCAAGGTGAAAATTTAGATTGGAAAAAATAAATATATTTCATGTTTATATTGCAAGGAATGTATACCCCTCAATGAATCCTTTGCAATTGCTCATACTTATGGAAATGAGTATATTACAAAAATCTCACTTCTGAGCTGCCAAAGTTCTTATGTTGGATGTTGAGGAATTATCTACAGATGGAAAAAACTGTCTACAATACTAATTAAAAATAATTTACCATGCCCTAGAAGCCCAGAGTACAGACATGATAGGTGGAGATGCGGCTCAGACAGACTGGGGTGAGCAGAGCTCTGCATGGTGTCTGCAAATTCAACAGCTAGGCCTGTCCAGGCAAACGCTCACTACTTCATACGTCAGACCTCATACGTCAGGTCCCCTTGAAGTGACCCAAACGTTCCTCCTAAACAGAGCTGCTTTTCAAATCATGGTCACCTCAGAATTCCTGAATAATTCTGTAATAAAAACCACTGACAAAACTGCATGCAACAGAAGAAATTATAAGAACTCCCAATTAGTTTTGGTTTTATTTCATCTCTGTGAAATTTAAAATCCAACGCCAAATGAGCTGACAACCCTTTTCTGTCGGCCAAGTTAACAGTAATGAATGAACCAGTTTAACTGCAAAATTTCCACTGGTTGGAGAGAATACAATGGTCTCCACGATTCCGTGTTTCTTGGGTAATGTGAGACTTATTATCCCAACAACACCAAGTAGTCCTCTGTGCCCTAATTTTATTCTTCTTCAGAAAAGGATTTGTGTTTGGACTGCCTGGCTAAATTGTAGGCTTCCTGAAAACACAGGAAATATTTTCTTTCTCAATTTTGTTATCCCCTACAGCATCCAGGGTAATCATCAGCAGTCAATAAGTGCCTATTCTGGTGCCTGCTTTTGCTGCCTTGCCCAAGGGGCGTGGGTCTGTATTTATAAAGCAAGTGATGAATACCAGGTCCCAGGCACAGCAGATGGGCCAAGCATTATAATTAAATATTGAAGATGTGGATAAGAAATGTTTGAGATAAACGTGATCAACTGCTCTCAAGGTCAAATAGAAAATTTAAAAAATTAAAAATTAAAAAAAAAACTAAGCCACCCATTCATCCAAGCCTTATATGGTAACTCTGTTACCGGAATTCTATAATTGTCCTATTCCCACTTACATCACAGCCCAGAAAAAGGCAAGTAATAGTCAATGTTACCAGGCAAGCATATGTGGAGATATGCCATTTTAAGCATAATTATATTTAACCAAAAGGAAATTTTAAATTACAGCTTTTTAAAAAGTAGATCTTTATTTTTAAAAAAAATTGGAAGAATGATATGTTTGGGTACAAAACTTCTTATTTGCAAATGTAGGAAAAAAGCAAGTTGATTTGCTAAAAATATATATCCTGTCTTTCAATATCTACTGATTTAAACATAAGCCAAAAAACTGATTAAATATATGTATATACGTATAAAATTTAGCCTTCACTTTTTTCACCTGAATACATACATAACCTATTGAACGTGAGGAAGTAGAAAAGCTGCATGTATATTTTAATACTGTTATTTTTTAACAGTTAACATGAGATGCCACTCATGGCCACCCCACGGCCTTAGTAGGGAAAAGTTTTCGTGAACTCTCAAAATAGATGTACAAGGAGTGATCAGAAAATACAGTGAAATGTTTAAATTAAAATTTAAAAATTATACAGTAAAAGATACATTGCCATTAAACCTCCTCAAATACTGCCCCTACCTCTGAAAACACTTGTCCTATCGTTCTTGCCACTTTCTGAAGCAGCTTTGGAAGTCCTCTTTCACAACTGTCTTTACAAGGTATGATCAAAAATATAGTGAATGCCAGAGCTGAGTGCCATCCCAGGGAAATGTGGGCTTGTGAACATATTACACTGTGTCCTTTTCCACATTTTTCACCGGATCTGGCACCACGTGACTCCCGGCTCCTCCCCAAAGTCAGGATGACCCTAAAAAGGAAATGTTTTGAATGGGTTCAGGACACTGAGGTAGCCAGGACAGTGCAACTAAGACACTCAGGAAAGAGGGCGCCAGATTGCTCTAGGAAGCTGCTAGGACGGTGGGATGAGGGTGTGCGAAGTGAGGGGAGGACTTTCAGGGGGATTCATGGCACTGTTTTTACCAAAATAATTTTATTTTAAAATTTAAACATTAACAGTATTTTTAAAATCATACCTTGTACCTTAGAGAAGGAAAGGACAGCTTTCCCCATAGGAATTAGAGTGTCCAGGTCCTAAAGGGTAAAAAGCAAATGGTCGAGAAGATGTCAGCAAGTGAATCTTTTTGAATGCCTTCCTAAGGGCTGTGGGGGTGCTTCTGGTGTACAAGCTGGGCCTTCTGAACCTGACTTTTGTGGCATCTGTGCCTGGGACTGTACCTTCAACATCGCCTCTTCATTTTGTAAGCCCTCGGAAGAACTTGGGCCTTCAGAATAATTCACCTCCTTAGGGTGACAGCTAAGTTCTTTTTTTTCCTTTGGTACTGAGGATCGGACTCGGGACCTTGAACTTGCGAGGCAGGCGGTGGCACTGAGCTAAATCCCCGGCCCAGCTAAGTTCTTTAATAAATGGCCCCCGTGCGTCTCCAGGCTCAGCTCTCCCTTCCCCCGCCACATGCACAATATAAATTTGATGAGCCCGCCCACTTCTGGTGACCCGTGCACTCGCACACAGGGCACCCTCTGTCTGCACTTCCTTCCTCCATCTCCCCCGCTGCCTGGTGACTCCTCCTCCTCCTCCCAGCTGCCACCCTTGCCTCTGAGACTCCCTGTGCCTTTGTGCAGTGACCTCCATGCTTTGCAAACAGCTCTGTGACTGCAGAACACACCATTCTGTGCAACCAGAGCCCTGGGAGCCTATGAACTTACTCTTCTCTCCCGCTCTTCTCAATATTCTGCCCAATTCCTGGCCAAGAGCAGGTCTTCCTTTATCTGTTCAGCAAATCTGTACCAAAGCACTTGCCGAGGGAAGGCGACAGCTTGGGGTAAGAAGTCAGATGAACTCTAGAACTTCAAACTCCAGTAACACTCAGTAAATATGTGCTAAATTAAACAATATTTCGAGGTATTCCCACCTCGAAGCCTCGTATACGCTGCTCCCTGACCCTGGAAGATCCAGACCTCTCCTCTCCACTGACCCAAAGTCAGCACCCACTTTCCAAGCCCCCATGCCCTGCTCCCAGCATTCTGCCCTTACCGCTGTTCCCTGCCATGGCTCCTCTGCACACCTGCATCCTTCTGACTTTCTTATCACTGCCAATAGCAACAGCATCTTCCCAGTGACCCGGGAAACAAAAAGGCAGCCCTGACTCATCTCTGCCTGTCATCTTGCTCACCTCACACCTCTTCTACCGCCAAACCTGCTGCTATGTCTCTGCCACGCACGGAAATCTGCTCCCTCTCTGTCCCCAAGTCCCCTGTCTGGCTTCTCATCAGCTCTCTTCAGCTCTCTTCAGCTCTCCTCTCTCTGTCCCTCTCTCCCATTTCAGCCCATCACAGGTAAAGCTTCAAAGAGCACAATTCCTCTCATTTTTCCCTTGCGCATAAATCCACAACCCTAGGATAAGCTCAGACCCGACCCTACTTCCTACTGCTCCTTTATCTGTGCTCTGGGCTGAGCTGGGAAGCTGCCCAGAGCCAGTGCCCTGTTGGGCCATCCCTCCGCTCCTCTCCCTTCATCAGAGCTGGCCTGGAACTCACAGGGCCTTGTTCCGATGGGCCTCACCCTCCCTCCCACTGGGTGGAAACACTCTTCCCTGGGGGTAGAGTGACCCTGGGGAACTAATGATGCTGTGACATTTTCTGTCCTATGATTCAGTTGCTTATATATCACTGTTCTTCTCAATGACACTTGAGACCAGCAGGGACAGAACAAATTAGGCAACCTTAGAGTGACTTGGTTTCTGTTTTCCCATGCAACCTTTTCATTTCTGCATTAAAATACTCAATCACAATACTATGATTATTTGTCTCTGCATTCATCTCCTACCCTAAAACAGTCCTTAATGTTGAAAGATTCTGTGTTATTTATGAGTATAGATAGATAGATAGATAGATAGATAGATAGATAGATAGATAGATAGATATGTATGTGTCCCCACACACACATATGTTTTTTGAGACAAAGTCTCACTTTATAGTCCAGGCTGGCCTTGAACTCACTATGCAGCCCAGGCTGGCCTCAACCTGGCAGTGATCCTCCTACCTCAGCCTCCCAAGTGCTGGGATCACATGCCTGCACCACCACACCCAGCTTTTATTAGTATATTTTTGCACCTGGCATAGAGTCAGTGCTCAGTAAATATGTCTTGCATGAATGGATTTGCTCTATACCTTGAAAATGGTAATAACTTAATAGATAATAAATCTGCTACAAATAATTATTTAAATTAATGCCAGCATAGTCTTAAATATAGCTTCCTTCTAATTTTCCATGGTTTAAGATTTATCTCCACAACTACTGTGCAAAGAAAGACCAGGCTGATAGTGGACTCTTTGAAGAGACTGGTTTATCTTTCACTCTCTCTCCCTGTTATTCCGTTCAGAAGATGCAGTGGTTAGCAAGCAGTTAACCACTGGGGGTTCATGGGTTATTAGAGTAGAACAGAGGGAACAACCCCACATGACATTTCTCTTGTATGATAACAAGCTGAAAGGCTTGTTTCCTAATTTTAATCTATTGATCAAATCTTTTTTTCAAAGTAAAATAAACTCTAAATGATTGAAAACAGAAAGTAAATTTGGGGAATGGAAGTACACACGTCTATAAAATCGACTGAGATCTGGACCCTTTCCAAGTAAAGTCCCGTATTCTCAAGTAGCTCAGATCACTCTGCACACCCTTTGGGTCACTCGGGGCCCAGTAGAAGATCATCTGTGACTCCAGGCGGAGAACCCCACCTTGGCTTCACTTTGGAGATGGAGAAATCTCAGGCTCTGAAGTGGCAGCTGCTCATCAGGTCTTATCCTGCAGGTATTACAGCCCCAACTCTTCCACTTGCCCATCATATTAAACTTAACATAACTAGAAATATTCAACTCTAAAAATTCTAACTGCAATGACCTCCTTTGAACACTGTTAGACAATCTGCATTCTAGCAAGTTCAGGAGATCGGATACCTCTACTCTCTTCCATTTACACAATTTCTAAGGAACCTGAACGTGACTCAGCATAGTAATTCTAAAATCTGTTTTTCACGCTAACGACAAATATTCTATTCAATATGACAAGGGGCTACTGATTGTCCCTTCTGTGTTCAGCTCTACGGTAGGTACTAAAAGCAGAGATGACAGGGAGTCGCAGAGGCAGCCGCTGATCTGTCCCGAGACTGGACGTCTGCCCCGAGCAGGGCCTGGCAGCTGGGTGCATTCCTAGGAATCTGTGGAACTAAAACAACTGACGAGGTGGCTCACACCGTAAATAGCTCAGGTTTTCTACAAATATTTGTTCACTGTTATTTCTATTTTTGCCAGTTTGAATCATCAATCTGCTGTTTTGGTTTTTGGTATTATTAATGTTTAGCATAATATTGAAAAATGCTAAAGACAAACCAACTAAACTCTTAAGAGGTTATTATAAAAATCAAGACAATTTCAAGGTCTTAAAATATTTTTTAAAGCCAATGTGCAGCTATTTTGCACATCAAATTTAATTAGTACATCTATGTGTTTTTCTTTTTAATTTTTTATTTCTATTAACCCATTACCTTAAAGTGTATTACAGGGAATGTTTTTTCTTGATCTAATCTACATTTCTTAGAGGAATTTATATCCCTTTGCTTCTACTACAGCACTTCTGTCTTACCATCATTTTACTTTACCATCACTGTGTGTGTATGTGTGTGTGTGTGTACAGATAAACCTATGCATGTCTACACAGTGAGAGAGACAGATACATGTCTATACAGATATACATATAAATATATTTTTATATTTAAACCAGAATGCTTACCATATTTGTTGAGAAACAATATAATCATTTAAGGATATGGTTAGATTTCCCAGTACAGCTACCTACAATTGTAGGAATCCAGTTTTTTTAATCATGTCTTATAATTTAAACACACTTACATTAACTTGGTTTATTCCTTTTATTTTTTTCTGTAATTACAATTACACCAAACTATGAATTTAGTAAAAGAATACAGATCCATTCTTGGAAATCTGAAGATAAATAATGTAAAATAATGATGTTTCAATTTCCAGATCCTAAAGGATATCACAAAAATTTACATATCTCACATATACCCACTACACAAGCTAGGAGTTCCAACTATTTTTCAGAAATAAATTCTTTTCCTTACTACAACTTTTCTATATTCATCTTTCAACAAAAATTATACAAAGCATTTATTAGATTCAAAGTGCCTTTTGATTCCACAAAAACCTTTCCTTGCACTTGTCATTTTTAAGCAGCAAAAATCCAAGATCTCATTAATCAGTAGGAATGATTAGTACTAAAGGAGTCTTTCTTAATGTACAGAGACACAGAAAAACATTTTTCTGCCTTTCTTATTAAAAGGAAGAGAAAGTAAAGGAATGCAATTAGGTAACCTGACAAAATCACATTGTCTCTCAGGGCTCCCAGTCATTGATCACTAGCATCACCTGTTCCTGCCATAACAGAATAGAATACATTTATATGTGTACAGATCCACAGGAAAGTGGAATCAATAGGATCAAAATGAAAAATGTTCTAACCGAAATTCTTTCTGTATTAGGCACTTGGTTAAATCTTAAACATATACTTCTGCTATATTTTTATTTCCACATTATCTAAGTCATCCTCCACAACCAAGAGGTAACTAAATTTCTTGTCACTATATATTTTTGATGATCTAGAATACAAAATAACAAAAATGTTTGTGAAATATCTTACCTGTTTCCAAAAGCAATGTCAGTCCTTAGGCACTCTAGATACAAATTACACACAGAGGCTTCCCTGGCCAGAGATACATTTTTAATTTGAACAGAAAAAAAGAAATTGAGGGGGGAAACACAATCCTTTCACATAGCTATGTATATCCTATCTAGCTACAAAGCTAAAATAAATGTATTTCGTTTTTATCACAATGTTTTATAACCAAAGCGAGGTGGCACAGGAGAAGAGTGCTGTAGTAGGTATGCATAAAACAAAATCACATCCCTGCAAATTTACCCACTGCTATTTAACTCGCGACGTGGCTTTCAGGGTGCCAGAGGAGCCAGCACATTGGAGAGAGCATCTTTATTCGTGTTAACCAGGTTTAAAAACTACAATTTCAAACGCTACCCATTTACATCTAATAAGCACTTTGCCCTTTATATAAATGAGAATCTTGTGCAATATGTAAAAAAAAATGCAAATTGTTCTTTAAATGTGTGTATCTAGGATATCTATCACCATGGTAGCTTAAAGATAAAGAACTGGTACTGGCGGGTACACTTAGGATTGAGACGTGTACAGTGAACGTTTCCAGCAATTGAACACATTATATTATGAGCGAATTAGACTCAGAAAGAATGGTGTAAGAGGGAAGTATTCTCCTGAGTTCTAAAATCCTTTTAGAATCAGCATGTTTTACTGCTTCAAGTCCTATGAAGACAAAAAACAAAGAACAGTGTCTCTAGTAAAGAGGAAGAACGAAGCGGATGGGCACACAGGATGCCTTGCCTCGTCCTCCCTCACACGCATGGACATCCTGCTCTGCACACCCCCATAAGGGAACAGCAATGCTTTACATGCTGTAGACGTGGAGATGGAGATGATGGAGAGACATGGAGCAATAAGAAAGATCTGAAAGAGCTGGACACAAAAGCTGTAAGAGAATCGAATAGGTGTTGAAGTTATTCAGTGTAAGCCAGGGCAACAGAAGCCCTAAGCATCACCTGGTCCAACCATTTCACTTACACCTGAAGAAAGTAAGACCCAGGAGGGTGAGCAGGGTTTCTGACTGCTAAGTAACAGAATAGAACGTTTGGACTTGGGGGGAGGGTTATTGTTTTAGGAGGTTTAGTTTGTTTTTTGAAACAGGGTCCCCCTCTGTAGCCTAGGCTGGCCTCAAACTCACAATTCTCCTGCCTGAGCTCCTGATGATGGGATTACAGCCATGTGTCACCATGCCTGGCTTCAGTATGTAACTTCCATTAGCAAGTAATCAACTTTCCATGGAGAAAGTGGCTATGCAACAGTATCAATGGGATACAAGGACCCCGCAAATAACCTTACAAAGCAGGGAGGACCAGGTGTGGACAGCGGGACACGGGGCAATAGTCATGAGGGACCAGGATGCAGACAACTAATGGGCAGCATTACTAGGCTCCAGTGACCTGTGCCCTTCGGAGCATAGGTCCAGAGTTACTGGATATCCTGCTTTCAAGGGAAGTCAGGAAGAAAGATATTTAGTGAAAATCTGATATTTAACTGCTGAAAACTACTTCCATGGGCAAACCAAATATCAATAGCCAAGACACTGCCTACAGATTTCTAGCTCATGAGCCCTGCTCTACAGCAGTGCAAATGTCATCAGAAAACATGTTTAAAATGTGGCTCGTCACAATAGCCAGGACACTTCAGACACCTCAGGAGACTTTTGGGCGAAATCCCTGTCCAGATGCCATGGCCTGCCTTCATTTCTGCTTGGCCAGCCTTCCGCGAGGGTCACACAGTTAGGCTGGCTTCTCTGGACTAACAGCCTGTCCTCTCTTCAGCCTATCTTTTCCTTTAGGTTTGTTGAGATCAAAGTTTGGGGATTTAGATTTTTATGGGTTGAGATTTCATCTCTTTGCCCATAAAGTCAGCCCTTTTGAACACGACCTGAGAAGAAAAACTGCCAGATTTTCTTCAGGAACCTGGGGATGGCTCGGGGATTGCTCTGGGAAGCCCTCTGGAGAAGTGAAAGAGATCGTTTCTATTTGCAAATGGAACACTATGAGATGCCACTTCCTACTCAGCACCCCTCTCCTCAGCCAAGGCAGCCACAGGAGAAAGCACAGAGACCGACTTCAAGCCCATGTGAACCTTCCTTCTCACCCTGCCTGGTTTCTCTCATCTTGCTTCTTTTAAAATTTTTGGTGCCCTCAGCATGAGTCAGGCATTCGTGTGCGCAGTAAATAAACCCGTCTGCAGCACTGACAACACTGAACATAACAAAATCTATATCCTTGCAGAACCTACGTCCTGGAGGGAGAGAGAGATACAGAAGGACAGAGTGCTGGTAAAGGCTTCACCATGCTCCGCCGTGTAGCACATGATGGTGTCTGAGGGCCACTGCACCATGGCTGTCTTAAACCCCCAGAGGGACACGCCAAAGCAAAGCTGGGAGAGTTGCTCAGGAGCAGCCATTGTTTCCTGTATCCAGACACCAGAGGGTAAATCAGCTCGAGAGTACGGAGAACAGCAAAAGGTAGCGAAGTAATGAGGAGGTGATGAGTTTTGGGAATTATTACTTCGTTTTTTAAATATAATTTTACATAATTTAATTTTTAATAATGTCTGTACTTGACACCTGGCTCAAAAATACCTGAATATTTAAAAATTGCTTCAGCAGACTTCTTAATTGATAACTAGAAGATGGATTGATTTCTAATATGAAACAAGTAGCCCAGCAAAGAAATGGAAAGCAGAACATGCGATAAAGATGAAGGAGGAAAGGATTCCCCGGAGGAAGCCTAAAAACCAACACCGGGGTGGAAAGGGTCAGCCGCCGCCGGCGCCCTAAGGCCCGCTCTGATCCCGGCTGCGGACATTGCTCTCGAGAAGACGCTGCTTCCTCCTCCTGAGTCCAAATCTGGCTTCTAGGGCTGTGTTTGAACTGCGCTTCATTCAGCCTTAGGGTTCCACCGATGGGCCCAGGACCTCAAAGGCCTTGAAGGCTGGTGAGCGGAGCGCGGAGGGGCCGTGTGCGCGCACCACACTGGCTTCTGCCTCTAACCAATCTGTCACAAGCATCTCCTTACGGATCGGCAGTCTCCGGAAGCTCGGGCTCAAGAAAACACCTTCACACTTAAAGCCCGGTGGAAATCCACCTCCATAATATGTTATACTGCCACTAATCTACAAATTTTTCTAATAACACATATCTTTGTATTAGTGAAGATACGATTATGCAACAGTAACACATTATCCTTAAAATTTCAGTGAACCAATACAGCAAAAATTTATTTCTCTCTAATGCAACTGTGTGCCAAGGCTGGATAACACTGATCACTTTGCTCGTTTTTAGACAATACAGAAACGTTCCACGGTCACAGGAAGCTCAGGGAAGAGGCAGGGAAGGGCAGCACTCCCTGTGCTCACAGTACCACACTCTTCCAATCGTTCGGCTATGCCATTTCCACCTGTCCTAATGACTTCAATCAGGATGTACTCAGTGAGACCTTCAGAAGTTCCACATGACATTGACGTTCACCACCACCACCGCTCTTTATTCTGCTGAAAACCAGTGACTGAAGTTTACAGAAGACAAATTTTGCCTCCGCTTCTATTTCTGTCCCATCAGGTCTTGGTGGTATTTACAAGATCGAAGATGCTTCACCAAGTTAGAGGCGAAAAGCGCTCTGCAGGCTTCTCTGGGCTGTGGACTGGTATCTGAAGCAGCTGTAGCATTCCTGGCCTTTTCCCTGTTTTCTCCCGTGAATCACTGAATGTCACCAGAACTCTTCGTCTTGTCTCCCTTCTCTCCACTCCACCCACAGAAGCCACACTCATTTGTCTGCCTGGACCGAGTTCTCCCTCCACATCCCCATTTAGTTTCAGTCACTCTTGACCAAGTTAGCTAGATCCCAATCAACCACACTTCTCGCAAGCAGATCATGTTTTTTTATCGTCAGCCAAAATCTATTTCAGTTCTTATTCAAGTTTACAGACAGCAGCTGTTTAACTTCCAGATCTTCTTCTCTCTTCTAAAATCTCACCCTGCAATGGAAACACCGACTGCATTCCCATGTGCTCCCAAGTTCGTAAGTCTCGCCTTCTAACTCAAAATCTTTGTGAGACTCTCCCTAGACATTCTGATGATTTCTTTCAATCTTTAAAAATATATCACTAGGAGTCAGAGGATTTTATGAGTAACATCAATCTCACAGCCATATCCTGGCATGGCTACATCTTGTTATTTTTTGTATGTCTCAAAGGTAACGCACCAATGACTGTGACTGAACCTCAAAGGTCATAAACGAGCCCTCTTGTCATTGTTTGGGGCATAGCCCATCCCTAACACACGTTGAGCACATGCTGAATACTGAAGAAATGTGGATTAATATAGATTAAATGGGAAAATATGAATGAATTAATGAAAGGATTTTTGCCTCCATTTGGCTCTAAATACTTGTCAACAGGATAATTTTCACACTCATATATTGTTGAATTCTATGTGCGAATAGTTTGTTGAGGATTTTTTGTATTTATGTTCCTGAGAAAAATCTATCTTGAGTATTATAATATCTTTGTCTGGTTTTGGTATTAGAGGCTTAATAAGTAAGTTGGAGTCACCACTCAGGTCTTCTACTGCTCTGAAGGAGACAGAGAGTTTCACAATGAAGTTCTTCTGTCAGCACTGTGAGAGACAGACTGGGTGTAATGGACCTTTGGTGTCACCCAGAGTAACCATTCCAATGATCCGGGAAACACTGAGGAGCCTGGTTCTCCCTGGTCTCACACAGCCTTCTTGTTGCTGCATAGGAGAAGCTACATCACATTCAACGTCAAAAGCACAGAAACTACCAAGACAGATAAGACTATAACAAACCAAGAACAGCTTTAAAACCTGTACACAAGAGAATGTATGTAGAAACTGGGGACATATTTTTCAACAATTCTCTTCTCCAAAATGTTTTTTTGAACATTCACATAGAAATGACTTTAAGGAAACATATCAATAAGACATTCAGTAAATATTTATTTTTATTTCCATATAATTGATTCTTCAATGTTTTGCATGGAGATTTGTCGATATTCTTATAAGTAGTATTGACTACTTAATTGTATTCATGAGGCTTAATTCCTAATAAATGAAACTACTTTCCTTAACTGAAATCACACTAAAATATTTACCAATTTTTATCATTAAGAAATGTTTTCAAAGTATCATTAGTCTTAAGGGTAGAGTTGATGGTGCAATGTCAAATATGTTTGCTTAAACAAAAAATTAAAAAGCCTATGGCCTCCTATTATCTTTAATCAAGCAAAAGAAAGATATTATAGTTAGGAAAAAGAACACATAGGCTTTAGAAGACTCTGCTATTGGCTTGGAGGAATTCATTGGTTTTATGGGAGGGAGACAGAAGACCAGTCCTACACTTGGGTTCTACTTCCACTCTACAATTTCTTTCACTCACCTAATATATAAAGTCACAGAGATGGAGGCAGGAGAAACAAAGGATTGTACCTTCATGGATTCAATGCCTGGCAGAAACAACTATACTACCAGGTAGAAAGTGGTAAGGAGGATAAGGGAAATATGAACAATCACAAAATGTTACAACAGTGTAGAAGTCAGGGAAAGAGAATAAGATTCCCTCCAGTCTTTAGGGACTCATGGGTGGCCAGGTATGGAAGGAAGAAACTGCGGTCCTCATGCTGAGCCCAACATAATATCAAGGTCAGGAGAAGTAAGGGCAAGTGAGGAGACTAGAATGACTCAACAGTAGGGATTCAGGCAGACAGGAATTGAAGAGATGCTTAAGAAGTGCAGACTTTAATTTTAGGAAATAGGAAACCACCAATATTTTGAATAAGGGAGATGAGCAGTCAGAACAGGGACAAAGGAAGAAGGATGTGGTGCGATTATGCAATGGAGGGGAGAGTAAGGCTCAGAGACTGTGAGACGCAGACTCAGAGGAGATGAGGCAGTCTAAGGGGCTGAGGGCCAGAGCCAGGGTGGATAACAGCCAGGAAGGAACAGAAGGGACAGGGCCACCACTCATACCCTTGGCTGCTCTTCAGAACTACCTGCAGAATTTTAAAGATGCAGATGCACAGCAAAAGAGAGCTATGTGAATTTTGCAGAAGAGGAAGCAAGAATGGTAGACACACAGAAGAAAAGATATTCAGCTCACTAATTATCAGAAAATGGAAATCAAAATTATGATGAAGGGCTAGGGATCTAACTCGGCAGGAGAGAGTGCTTGCCTCGCATGAAAACACTAGGAGACACCAGCACTTTGTACCCTCCAGCATGAAAACTGAGAACAAAAAGGTGGGTCATGTCTTAATCTATTCCTGCTGCTACCACAAAATACCACAGAGTAAATAATTTATAAATAACAGAAATTTATTTCTCCTAGTTCTGGAGACTGGGAAGTGCAAAGAGCCCACTTCTTAATACCATTCCTTTGGGGCTTAAATTCACAACATGTGAATTTCACAGAGACACAGACATCGAAACCATGGCAGTAACAGTGAAGATGGAAATATGAACCATCACCAATTCTCTTACATGACTGTGGAATGAAATTAATACAACCACTTTCGAAAATAGTGATGATAATTAGCATTATTCCACACAGTTGAAAATGGAAAAGTGAAGATTTGGTCCAGCAATCCTATACCTAGATACGTGCCAGACAGACTCAGTTTAATGTGTACCTGGCCTCTCCCCAGCCCCCCAAAGAATCACTGGCAATGATCCAAGTGTCATCCATTTGAGAGTGGGGGAGTAAACTGTGCTATAGTCATCAGTGGAATAGTACACTAAATAAATGAGCCACAGCTGCCAGCACAAGCATGCATGAATCTTCACATCATAAAGAGAATAAAAAAGCCAAGTCACGGATTACATATGGTCTGAAACATTTATATAAAGTCCCAACAAAATTTGACCATCTATTGTTCAGGAAGGAACATATCTATAACAAAATCTGATGAACGGATGAGTGTAATATTCAGGATCAGAATTACCATTGAAAAGGAAGGGAAGGAAATGTTAGATCAGGCTAATACTCAAGTTTGTGGGCTAGGTGGTAGCCAAACAGTCATCTTATTGGATCTTATTTTTGTATTTCACATGGTACTTTGTTTGCCGTTTCAACTTCACAACACAAAGGATGCATCAGCACACCCCAATATATCCATGGATAGGTTTCAAGAGTAGCACTTTTAAAGGCTATTCAGGTGGCTGTCACACCTGCAGGAATGAGAAGCACTGGAGCAGGCAGACCAAGGTGGCAGATCAATGAATTTAGATTGTGGGATAAGGAGTATAATGTAACACTCCATTATGAGCTTCTGTTTATAGAAAGAGAAACAGGTACCATTAACCGAAATGGGAAGTTAGAAAGAGACCTGGATTACGGAGAAACATAGACATAATATATTTAAGGTACAGTAACTGGATAAAGAAGCTGATTTTCCATTTAGTTTTCATAAGATGGAGAGCATTTATCTGCTGAAGACCAAGACCAAAGAAAGCAGATTTCCTCCCGTGATAGCAGATAGCCCTAAGAATTATCATCCAGAATCTGTGTTACTTTCCAGGAGAATGTGGCAAAAGAATTAAAGTGCTTTAAAATTGAGGAGTCTCTGAATAAATCATAAGAGGACTCGAACCTCCCAAACCTCCACTCTTTCTACCAAGGGGTATTCTTGTTCTTATCTGAATTGGAAAGAACAGCTGTTGCTATGGCAATTATTCTCCTGCAACCTTAAGTAATAAAAAGCTAGCTGTTTATAAATGGCACAGTACAGTAAGCTTTCTGGGGCAGCATGAGCTGTGTTTCACTGCACCTGACCAAGCTGTGATGAGCTGGAGCCATCCTGAGACAGTGTCTGTCTCCTCCTCAGTGGATTCAGACAAGCCATGCCATTTGCAAAGTTATGGGCAAGGCACCATCTTTCATTTGACATTTTTTATTAAGATGTGAATAATCTAATGGGATTCTGAGGCTCTGAGGAAATAGCTTTCCCCTGCTGGGGACCCCCATGCAGCACTATTAAGCCTGACTTACCTACTGTAACAGCTGGAATTCAGGAGATCTCCCAAAGACCCACACATTGCAGGCTTGGTCAGCAGCTCTTGGTGCTACTGGGAGGTACATGACTCTTTGGGAGGTGGGGCATAGTAGGCGGAAGTGAGGTCATTGGGAGTGTGGCCTTGAAGGCACTATTGGGACCACCACTCCCTTCTTCTCTCTCTTTGCTTCGGGGTCACCAGAAGAGGAGTAGTTTGGATCCGTCATGCACTCCGCACATGATGTTCTGCCTTGCCACAGGCCCAAAAGCAACGGAACCAACTGACCATGGACTGCCGTCTCTGAAACCATGAGCCAAAATAAATCTTTCCTGCTTTTAAGGTGATTTAGCTCAGATATTTGTCACAGTAATGGAAAGCTGACAAACACAGCAAGATTATCAAGTTACAAAAAGTAAATCCGTGTCGATCAAATTCTAATCCCTCTAATCTCATTTGTCCTTCCCTTCCCTAAAAGCTAAAGTGGATGGGTAAGCAATTATCACTTTAATTGCTTCTAATAGTCCACCAATTGTCAGTACTTTATATGCATTCTTTTTTAAAAATGTCAAAGTAAGTATTGTATCTCCCCCTTACAGATTACAAAAGGAGGGGCAAAGAGATTAACCTTCCCATAGACTCACTGCTATCAAGGAATAGAGGCTGGATTAAAATTTAAATCCAAGGAGTAAAATAACTTCAAAAACAACCTAGATCCACCTCCCTGAAGAATTGTGCTTATTCTCTGCCTCTGGACTTATTCCTAAGGAAATTCATATTACCCTACTGAGTATCTTGCATTAATATGCACTTCTGACCACATACCATCTAATTTCATAAGCAAGAAAGCAATACTTCAAGGAGTCTTCATAATTTCATATTTACTTTAACCACAAAATAAGACTGCTTGAATCTCAAAAAGTGCTTGTGTAATTTACAACATTTGAAGTTGCACTCTCTTTCTACAGTGCATTGTTGAGGTTGGTTTCAGGCCTTCAAGATCACTATGGTTATTCAGAGATAGAATCTATCCTTTGTTTTTAAAGATATTTCCCTCTCTGTGGCTGAGAAAATGGAGACACAGCCTTCCTGAGTAGACTGCAGAAAGAAAACCTCTCTGTACACTCACGTTGGATTCTCTCTGTACCTCTGTCCCCCATCCCAGAATGCCCTGAAAGAGAAATTCTGCTGCTACCACTTCTACCTTTTAAGCTAGATCAAATCTGAAAATATTCAATTATTTTCCCCATCACTCTACCAAAACATCTGGCAGTGTAGACTTTTGCCAACCAAATTTGACTGTCATTCTTTTGGTATGTTTGATATTGTCTCTTATTCTTTTCCATGTCAATTTTATTTTTCTGAACATGATTTGTCTGAAACTATACATTCCTGGCCTCATTCTACCTCTGTGGCCATTCTTCCTCTAACTTCTTTTATAGTCACAGTAACTAACTTCCCCACTATTTGAAGAACATTTTAAAACAAAGCAAGAACATAACAGGCATAAGGGTACTGGATGGGCAGTGGTCAACAAAACAGGATTTCTGAGGTAGATTTGTTATTTGTCAAATATTTTGTTTTTCTTCTCTGCAGTGCCTTCCCAATACAAGGGTTAGGCATACCTATCCTGCTGTCCTAGGGGTTGGCCATGGCCTGGGGTTGGCCAATGAAACCTAGGCAGAAGTTCAGAAGCCATTGTATGGTTCCACATCCCTAGTGCACCTGCTGTAACAGATGGCACTGTCACTGAAAGCTGCTCTGTCAGACTGGTCCCAGAGTGAGATCTAAGTGTGGGCAGAAGCACACCCACCTCACAGTGAGCACATAGTATGAATGAGATGCATGGCGTGTTGTGGCTTTTAGAAGCTACTGAAATTAGTGGGTAATTTCCCTCTAGTACATGCTAGCCTATCTTGACTAGTATCATCACAGGCTTTGCTGATCTTGCATCCAGTGGAAGTGACAGATATTGAGCAAATAACAACAAAATGAACATAACATCTCTAAGCTTCAACTTTTTTCTGTGCATCATCTCAAAGACTTGTTGTAGGGAATGTAAAAGGCAATGTATTTAAAGTTCTTAGCTGTTATACATATAAATATTAAACATTTACTGCACAACATGGGCTTAGATAATTAAAGAAGACATGATTATGACCTTTGAGGACCTCCTACTATTTATAGGGAAGATGTACATTTATAAAAAACAAAATGCTATGGTTCCGGACATGTGATTGAGAACACCAGAAAGGGACAGATTACTCTGGCAGGTAAAACTGAGCTCATTAATAGAAAAGTCATCTTCACCAAAGCAGCCAGTCGTAAAAATGAAGGAGGGAGGAGCAAAGAGCAGGAGTGACACCATAGAACCACAAAAAGCCACAGCCTCCAGGGAAGTGACAAGTAATTTAATGAGGCTGAAGAACAGGATGCAAATTAGAACGAAGTGCAATCCCCAGGGAAGACGTTTAGGTGGAGCATGGAGGGGCATGGTGCCGGGCTGGGAGCTGGGTTTTGTGGCACAGGAAACAGCTGAAGAATTTAAGCAGGGACACACCACAGCCGGGTCTGCCCTGCAGAAATGGCCCTGGGAGGATCGAGCTGGGGGCAGAGGAGGTCAGAGTAGGAATGGCCAGGGGGCTGCCGAGGCATTGAAATGAGATGTGAGGGGGAGGGGGGAAAAGCAAGGGCAGGGACAGGAGAAATGAATCTGGCTTTGTTTTCAGATACCCAAAGCCAAAGAGGCCCTGTATCCCTCTCTGAGAAAAGAAACCTTCCACGCTTACCTGGAGAAATGTTTTCCTGAGGTGTTCATCTTTTAAGTGTAAACAAAGTCCATGTGTCCTTATAAAATGTAAATCAAACAACACCATAGACATCAGCTTCAGTGACTATTTTATAAAAATGTTTCTAAAATATACATTATTGTGATATAATAAATCATACACATCTGTTTTTGAACATACAAGGAAGACTAAGGGTGTGAATAAAATAAATAATCTCACTCCTCAAAGACTGCAAGCATTAATTCTAGTTCATAATCTTATTTCCCTTTCATTCATTCATAATGTGCAACATGTAAGCACAATTCTATAAAAACAGAAAGCAGTTCTGTATACAAAATCAGGTCAATATGTCAATAAGAGTTGCAAAAATAAACAGAGGATGACTGAAATTTGACAAATCACATCAGGAAAAAAATAAAACCAATACACTCCAATGTACTGGGATTCCTCAGTAAAACACACACACACACACACACACACACACACACACTTAGAATTATAGAAGTCCTCCTTTGATAGTTAAAGCTCAATCCTCTCATGTTTAAATTTCAACATTAAACTAAATTTAAAACTCCTCTATTTTGCCACCAATGAAAGCTATACTGTTGTTGACTCTTGCATATGTGTGGTACTATGGATCAACCAAGGGCTACTCTACCACTGAGCAAAATCCCCAGCCCATTTTTATTTATTTTGAGAACACATACAGTTAAGGCAGGACTTGAACTCGTGGTCCTTCTGCCTCATCCTCCCAAAGCACAGGGATTACAGACGTGTACTCCCATGCCAAATGGTATTTGACTCCTCCAGGTTGTAAGTGTAAAGAGGCATCTTAGGCACCTCCTCCTTACTGTTCTAAAGGAGAGGAAGATGAAAAACATGAACCTGTCCTAACACAGCACAGGAGACTGGCCTCCTTCCTCTCCTTCTATCCCTGGTTGTTGTTTCTCTGATTAACGATGACCTCAGCTTCCTACACCTGAACATGGCAGGCATGCTGTCGGCCCTCTCCCTGGGCCTCTCGTCCTGCCCTGGTACTGCCCGGAAGACTCCCACTCACCTTTGCTCTCAGCTTTGGAGCTCAGCAGCAAGCCCAGAACACAGGAATGACCTGACTCCATATTCTGCTTTATTAGGGACTGTGTTTGGTTTAGGACTTGGTTGGTTTTGTTGCGTTACAAAGTTGTTTTTCAAAATTATAATTTTAGAAGATAATGTTTTTTTACCAAACATGTTTTGCAGGGAGGGGAGAGGTGCTTAGGAAATGGATCAGTTTGTACGCATGGAGTTGTACCTTGCTTTTATCTAATTCATGCTATATGATATTACTTTAACCAATTCAATAAGGGCTCTTCAAAAATTCTTTTCACAGCTTTAATAAGTAGTATAATATGCTCATATTATACAATAAAGCTATTTCCCACATGGGCCCATTATAAATAGCACTGTGATTAGCACTCTTGTTTATAATTCATTGTGAGGCATCTTTGATCATTACCTTTGATTTATCATAAAATCAAAATTGACTCTGGACTATTTTATGGTTATTGATACAAATGGTGAATTTGTCTTTTAAGAAAACTTTACGAATTAATATTTCTACTCAGTTGTAAAGGTCCTTTCCCTACATTTCTTCAATACTGGCTATCCTGCTCTCTGAAAACTTAGCTGACTTAATCAATTCAGTAGCAGGAAAATTGTACGTCCTTGCTTTAAGCTGTATTTCTTTAATTACTATAAAGAAGTCACATATCTTCAAATGTTTACTAGCTGTTGGGATTTGAGATAATTAATCACACTTTCCAATCCACCTCTGATCTCTCTCTCTTTCTCTCTTTCTCTCTCTCTCTCATATGCCTCCTTACAGTGCACTAACAATCACTAAAAGTAGAAGGAACTACATTGATCAAAAAATAGTTTCTGACTGTTTAGATGAATCACAAAAGAATACTCGAGTTTTGATACCAAGTGAAACTCTCAAAAGTCTTCTACAACTGAAATAGAAGAAGCAGAGACTCATCCAAAGGAAAAGGGAAAAAGAGAAAGGGGGAGCCATCCATGTTTAATTTTTTCCTTCCAAATTCTTAAAATGAGACAGGTAGATCTTCTCCTCTTATAAGAGATAGCAAAATGGGGAAGCTGGCCAATGCGTTAGTGTAGCTAAATATTTTTTGGTAGAAACAGGCAGGTAAATTGCTCTCTTACATTGTGATATGTCTAAATTATTTTATTGTTCACCTTTATGTCCTTAGTCCATTTTTTCAAAGGATTAGCATTTTCATTATTGAATTTAAGTGCATTTAATAAGGATGTGCTATTGTCATATACATCAAATGGTTTTCTCAGATTAATTATTTTTAGATTTAGGACTAATTGATCAGAAATACTTAAGTATATATTTGCTATCTCTACAATCTTTTTAATTAAAAAACTTTTTAAAAAATCACTTCAGATTTACAGAAGAGTGTAAAGACAATAAGAGTTTTCATAAACACTTTACTCATTTTCCCGTGAAGGTCCTCCTACTGCTCCCCCACCCATTCCGGGGTACCATGTTGCATTTAATCTGTTTGATTTTTAATTTTGCTTATACTCCTTTGCGATTTATAGAGCCAATAGTGTTCAATTTCTTCTCCAAAACTGATCAAACACTGGATAAATAATTGTATCCTCCCATGAATTGAAACACCAACTTAATCATAGAGTAAATGCCTTCCAAAATGGCACTTCTTAAATTAAATTTCTACAAAAGCAGAGATGTAATATTTAATTTGGGCTCACAAAGGACAAAGTGTGTTTCCTCAAAACTGTGTGTTGGCTGAAGAATGAATGAAAGTATCACTTCTGTGAAATGCAATAACTTTTATATAGTCATATACTTTCTGATTCCCTAGAATAACCACACTATTCCATAACTAGGTGTTTACTATGTTATTTACCCAAAACAAATGAATACATATGTCCACACTGAGACTTTTACAAAAATGTGTATTTGTAATAGTTACAGCAACCTAAGTGCCAATCCATAGATAAGTGGATAAACAAATTGAGCTATATCCATACAGCAATTAAAAGAAAAGGCATTAAATTTTCAGGAACAGAGACAAGATGAATACATATTATATGATTCCATTTATATAAAATTCTTAAGCCTGCAAACAAATCCACATTACAAGAAAGCAGACTCGTGTTTGTCAAGGGCTGGAGGGAGCCATGTAAGGACAAAGCAACAACAGGAAACTATTCTGGTTGGTGGAAATCTCTGTTCTGGTGATTCCACAATTGAATAGATCTGTCAAAAACCACCAAACTGTACATTATACATGAATGTCATTTGTTGTACTTAATCAAGAGCTCAACAAATACTTTTTAAATTGTCAATGGTACACAAAGAATCCACTGGCTGTAGAACTATATCTTATAATTCAACATTTTATCAATTTACAGCAGCTTTTATAAAACTTCTATTTTCAGGTTGACAGCATCTGTGCACACTTCTATGACAGTCTGCTTTAAATAAATTTACTGTAATGTGAGGACACAAAGATTTGGAGGCCAACAGCCCAGCACCCTAGAGGACAAGGTGCCAGTACCTATCCTGAATGTTCCATCAACAGCAGCTGCCTCACACAAGGCGTTGGCAAGCAAGGGGCTGTAGTCATTCACAGCTGAATTCGCTGCCCAGTGCCTGCAGTGCCCCAGCCCTTCTGTTCACCTGGCTCTCCACTCTGGGTAATGCCCAGAGCTCTGAACTTGGCCACCTTCATGATTCTCTAACCTTTTGTTTAATGCTCAGCTACACTCAAGGCTTCTAACAGTATCACACCATGGAAGACCAATACATCTATTCTACAGATTCTCACCTGGATTCCTTTGCCAAAATTTCTACTGCCAATGGGACAAGTAGTGTTTCCAGTGTTCTGCCCCAAATCAAATTCAGTATTTCTAATTATGTATCTACAGAAAAATTTGTCTTACATGCACTTGCATTATTGTCAAACTAGAAAATAGCCTGAAATTCTCTTTGATTCACTTTCTTCTTTTACTTCATAAACTGTAATTCGTGTTAATTTGTTCTTTGGTCTTAATTACTATCTGTAGCAGTAATTCTTTGAAATTATGGAGAGCTCAATTCTCAGAAAAGTTTACACTAATGTACAACATTTTGCATATGGTTTTGCATATGATTTCTATAGAGCCACAATGGAAATACAGGCTCTCTCCAAGGTTTACATCTGAAATCTAGTTTCTCTGATCTGACTCTAAAGAATTCCAGAACCACTTTTAAAGCACTTTCCAGACAGCTGTCATTTTATATCACACAAATATCTCAAATATGGGGTGTTCAAAACTCAACATACCATCTCTCTACCGAAAATTGTACGGTACCTTCTTTCTGTTCCTTCTTTAGTCAATGGCAACAAAAACCACTCTATTACTTAAAACAATAACTGGAAAATTATTACTGACTTCTTTCTCCCTATACATCTCATATCTAAATGGCAATTATGATGGTCTGCCAATAATCAATTTATTGCATAAATAAAGCTTCATTTCCCAAGCAAGATATTAAATGTATATTTAACGGCTGGCCCTTCAAGTGCATTCCAGCCTTTCCATCTGAATATAAAACCAGTGCCTCATTCTTTGTTAGTTTGGGGACAACGATGGTTTGGATGGATATCTCCAAAAGTCCCTGGGTTAAAGTCTTGGTTCCCAGAGTGTTGCTATGGGGAAGTGGTAGAAGCTTTGAGAGGTAGTTCCTAGTTAGCAGGAGGTCTTTAGGTCTGGTGGCATTGCTCTGAAAGTGGACTCTGGAATCCCAGTCTCTGTCTCCCCCTGCATCCTCACTCCTGATGTGAGTGGTTTTCTCTAACACACTCTCTGCACTGTTGCTATCCATAGCTCTCACCAGAGGCTCAAGCAATGAGGCCACCAACCTCGGACTAGACCCTCCAGAACCAGCAGCTAGAAAACCTTCTTCCCTTTATAAGTCAAAATGCATTTTACTGCCTGAGGAATTCAACATCGCTACCTGCATGATTATGGCCCAATACATTTGGAAGGGGTTTGTTCAAGTTGACCCAAGAGAAGAAAAAACAGGAGAAGGTAAGAAATGTTGCCTTCAAGCCATTAATGCAACTCATGTGCGTCAGGGGATGAAGCACTGTTCCCTAAGGAACCAGCTTAAGTGGAGAATCAAGATCAAGCCGGTGACGTCCCTTAAAGAAGTCCCAGGAACTTAGGAAATCAAACCACAGAACAGAAACTTACCCCCAAGAGCAGACCCAAAATGAGTCAGAGAAAATGGCTCAAAAGGTCAGACCTTGGGGAAGGAAGCAGGAGATGCCAAGCAGCAGAAGGCTGACAGCTGAGATCAGGAGGAGTCAAGTCAGCTATTCTTGAGGCCAGGAGAAGCCCACGCCCTGGGCCACCAAGAGGGTTCATAGTCCTTCCCTGGGAGGAAACAGCCTGAACTCCATTCTGCATTAAAACCTCAGGCATTCAGTACATCACTGTAGTCTGTTACATAGACATTGTTTAGCGTTATTTTCCCTTCTACTTTCCTCACTTATCTGTCTGCTTTTTTATTTTATTCATTTTCATTTAATCTAAATAAACAGCAACTTTCAAGTTATGCCAGGTAGACAACAGAAAACATTGTTTCTAACTTGACTGAAATGAAAGTATATACAATAGTCTCACAAAGGGGAAATCCAACCATTTTATTATCATTTATATTAAGATTAGTTGTATTACCAGTAGCTACCATTTACCTAATTTTTAACCTTGAATCAGGTACTGTGCTAGGTGGCTTCCGTATGTTAATTTATTAATTCCTGACAATATCCATAGGAGGGATTATTGGTGGCAAATAGATGAGAAAAAGCAAAGCTAAAAGCAATCAAGTTTTTCCAGGACTCTATAAAGTCAATAGCAAGGATACAGTATAAACCTGTGATAGCTCTAATTCTAAAGCCCATATTCTCCATTACTGCATTTAAGCTACATTTTATGTTAAAACTCTTACTTAAATATGACCCATATGTCATTGGCTTAATGAACATGTCAAACCACTGCTGGACATCAAATCCTTTTAGAGGTGCCACTGGGGCAAAAGAGAGAGAGACACAGAGAGAGAGAGAGAGAGAGAGGGAGAGAGAGTCTGGCATGGTCCATGCCTTCCAGAACTCTCCACTGAGCCTGAAGTCAAGTTACAGCCCACAAGATATGCTAAAAATGAATCCAAAATTATTCCCTTGAGTTTGAGCTCTAAAGACAACACTTCTGAGCAATGTGACCCTCAGCAAGTTATTCTTTCTATGTAAATTAAAATCACAATGATATGAGCTCACAAGGTGCTCTGAGGATAAGATGACATAATGTAGGTCTCGGTTCTCAACCTCAGGTGAATTCCTCCTGAAGCAAGGGCTCCTGGCACCATCAGGAGGTAGCTCTGGAGGTCACAACTTGGCGAGGTGGGCAGAGCGTTATCCACATCCAGTCGATAAAGACCGCATCGCTGCTCAGCACACTACGGTTCACAAGACAGCTTCTCTCTCTCCCCGCATGGAGGAAGCGTCCTGTCCACAGTGTCAATAGTGTCAAGGTTGAGACACTCTAATGTGGACAAAGCGTTTATCAGAGTGCTAACACCATTCACTAGGTCATCCATATGAACTCATCACAGTTACAAGAAAGCTGGTACAATCTTCATACTTAAAGAGCAAAAGCAAAAAAGAAAGTAATTGCAAAAAATAATAATTTTAAAATATAATCCTTTAAGAAAAAGTCATATATGAGCCAATCATTGGTAAGCATATAGGCTCAGAGTCACATAAATCTATATTTGAATCCTATTTCTGTGCAGTGTTAAATGAATTGCTGAGACTCTCTGAACCTTGCACTTTCCCTATCTTTAAAATAAAAACAATTATATCTACTCCTCTTTTTGTGGCACAGATTAAATGAGATAATTTGTGTGTTTGAAACAAAATAAACTCTCTAAAAGCATTTTTAAAATTTTAATATATTGATTCTTGAGCATAGATTTTTTTTAAAAGTCTTAGTCTTTATATTGGTGAGAGGCAAAAATATCATCCCTACTTACATGAACTTAAGCAAATGATTTGGCTGGGTTTTGATGTTTTCATCTTTCAAATGAGCATAAACGATGCTTTCATCACAAAATCACAGTGAGGATGAAGTAAGAGAGCAGTTAAAGCACCAGCAAGGCAGTTGGCACGGGTGGGGGGGGCGGGACTCAATAATTATTTACCTGGTCTCCAAAGGAGAAAAGAAACACAAAATCTTTGTAAAGGTCCTGAGGTTGAAATAAACAAGTAAAAGAACGCCTTTACCAGAACAGGAAGTACGGGCCAAGGTGTCCTGGAACCTTGCGGACTGGAGAAGCCCCGTGACCAAGAAAGCAAGGCTTTCTCTCCTCCTCCCGTCTCCACCACCAGCTCCCTGCCAGCACCCTTCTGCTGCCCCGGGAATGTCACTGTGACTTATCTAGGCTGAATGAGAGGACAGCCCTTGGCTGCAGCTGCCGGAAGAATCAAAATTGAATTTTTGAACTACAAATTTAACTGCATTTTATGTACACCGAAAAGAACTACAGCAGTAACTATTCAGAAACAAACTAAGAACCACACATGCTTTATCCCAAGATATTTGCCTTCCTAAATTAAAAAATGATCATTAATGATGTTTTCATGACCAGCTCTGAAAATCACTGTTTGTCAGACAGTGATACCAGAGATGGAATCACTTATTCAGGAACCGACTTCTTAGACTAAACAGATTATATCTAATAGTGTAATAGATGCCATTTGAAAATGTACAGTATAAATTTCAACAAAAATGATCAGAAACCATGTGATTCTAAGCTACTAATGTTAAGACCTCTTAAAATACCCCATTCCATGTGCCTAAGATAATTTTCCAATCAAACGAAGGCAGTGTTCAGTTCTTTTCATTTAGTCTAATATTTTGAATGCAAAAGATGCGTCCATATACAAATGAAGTCTAACACATGTAACTTTGCTAGTCTAAATGACTTAATGAGTGTGGTTTCCATCTGAAATTACACATTAGCTGCCATTTGGCAAAGCTGACAATCTTAAAGTCTACAGGGTGTCGCTGCTGCACTTTCTAATCCATTTTGCAATTTTATATGCCAAATATCTACCCACATACCACACAGCATGTTCAAAAACAATTTCACTTTCATTTACAAGCTATACATATTCCAAAGGCCTCACCTGCCTATCAAAAAATGAGCTACTTCCTACGTTGTTTTTCTGGGAAGTAAAGGAGAACCACCCTGAGCTGGAAACAGTCAGCTAACTCTGCAGCCTCTCAGGCTCCCATGAGCCACAGATGTAAAGGGGCTAGCCTTTACCAACCACAGAGTACATGGAGAAACTGGAATAAAACCTTCTGTATCGCCCACATCTATTTCCAGTGCCATCCAATGCTAATCTGCCTGTTCTCATCACACAAGTTTCCAAAAATTTCAGATGTTCCCCCATGGTCATTAAGGTAAAAAGCAAACTCATTAAATTCACATTCAAGGCACACTCAGAATTCACAATGTGACCTCAGGCCACCTTTCAAACATGTCCCCTCATTCCTTTCCTATGTGGATGATTATTTAGTTACTGTTTCCTCGCTGTGCCCATACCATCCACCTTCGAACATCTGTGTGCTTCTACAGGCTGGTAGGCCCTGCCTCGAACCTCCACTGACTCAAAGCCGCACCTGTCCATTGGCCCCAGGCCACCCAGTCTGATGTGGAGGCCGAAGCTCTGTGTGGTACAGACACTGGCTCAAAGCAGCAGTAACCGTGGAGGCTGGAAGGCATCCGACCACATCCGGAGGGCAACAGGAGGATGTGTGTGAGGGCTACAGGACTTGAGCCTCAGGGTGGCAGAGGTCCCAGGATCCGCAGACTACACTCCCCTGCCAGCCAAACACCAAACATCCTCTCCTGTCACCTACCACAGGGTGGCCCAGCTGTTCCATTCTGGCCACTGTCCTCCTCCAAAGGACAGCACTCACATTCACAAGTCTTGCAGGCTCCCTGGAAGGCGTCAAAGAGCAAAGAAATCTTTTGCCTCTTCTCACATTGACCAAAGACCAACAAAACCCAGAATTAAAGGGAGGTAAAGAACTGGTCATTCTGATGGAAATAATGAGGTATAATCTTCTAAGAAAGAAGCTTGGTGTCAAAGACCTTTTACAGTACATGTAGCCTTTCGCTCAGCAAATATAAACCCTAGTATTAGGATGGTTATCAAAGCACTGATACAAAGCAAAAATTAAACACAGCAACTTGAATCTGCATAGAGAATGACTTAAATGAACTATATTTATTCAGGAGAATACGACACACTCCTTCAGAAAGATACTAGAAATCTACATTTTAATCAAGTTTGAGTGAAAAAAATCAAGTCAAGGAGCTACATGTGCGATATGATTGTGAGTCAGGGCAGAGGGTCAGCTGCAGAAATGTTTTCTGTGGCTTCGAGGCATGGTTCCCAGGGGCCCCATGAAGGGAATGCCTGACTCCGTAATGCAGGGCTCCTTATGTCTCCTCACTGACCAGCAAAGGTGAGTCTTCAGGCACATGTGCTGCATTTAACAGTAGAGGAACCCCAGGGATTCTTGCCATTTCTATTTCTCTTTGAGAAAATTCAAATTCTTTTTTACCTTGCAACTAAGGTACATAGCAGAAGATAAAGAAACTCGGTTTTTAAAAGATAATAAATTTTTAGAGGATTAGTCCAGATATTTCAACACCTAAATATCATGTACCTTTTCATGTTATTATAGCTCTGAAATCAGGACACCTCTTAAAGTAGAGAGTGTCTTACAATGGCTCTCAGAAAGGCAGCAGTAATGTGTCTGGTGTCTAGACCTGCACCTTCATGGAAACCTACACAATGGATGTTTGTTCCCTTGGTTCGAAGAAAATGCAAAAGACAAGAATGAATGAAGCATCTCTTAACACCTAGAAGTCATGTGCTTGTGAGGAATGGAGCAGAGCAGTGGGGAACAAGCATGCTCACAACATCCCCAAAGCAGGAATCACAAAGCAAGCTTGATCATCATAATTGCTAAGCATCTTCTCAGGACCAAGCTACTGCTGGCACAAAAAGTGGTAATGCGTGGGTAAACACAGATGTTAATGTCTTGGGATTGACGAGATGGATTGTGAATGCGAATTTTAAAATTCTGAATGTGAGTAAGTTTTTAGAATATCTCATCTAGTTTATTTTAGTATGTGCTTCCTTGTATATATTCATAGGAGAGATACATGTTTAATTTTATATATAATTAAGTCTAAATATATTCTTAAATGAAAATAAAATTAATCATCTATACCAAGTAAACACTGTTTGCAGTTTATCAATATGTTTGTCATAGTGATAGATAAAACAATAGGGTTTCCTACAATCAAAATAGTACTAGATTAGATGAATTAGAGTAATAGGAGTCTTAGAAAAAGAGAAGGAAGAAATAAATGAAAATTTACTGTATTTTATGAAATAAGACTTTTTGTTGTTGGTACTTTTTATATCAGAAAGTGTCAGCAGAATTTTTTACATAAACAAGTCGTAACAGCCAACTGGCTATTAGAAGGCATCATCAACTGAAGGTGCATCCTCATAACCTGATATAAGATGTGAAGTTGTAGGAAAAATTGACTTAAGAATCTACAAAACTGGTAATATAAGAAAAATTCCAAGAACTAAAGGACAAGCATCCAGAAAGAAGAGACCCACTGAGTTCCCCACACAAAAGAAGTTAGAAATGACTGGCACCGGGCCATGTCTTGGAAATTTCAAAATTCCAAAGATCACGAGGGAAAAAAATCATCTTTAAAGAATTAAGATTCATAATTGCACAAACTTCTCAGTGGCTAAAGTGGTAACAAAGAGACAAACAGGCCTTCAAAATTTTGAAGTAGAATAACTTCTTAGAATTCTACATCCAGAAAAACTATCTATCAGGTGTAACATAGAAGAACATTCTCAGGTGTAAAACATTTCAGAAATTTTTCCTTCAAAAGAGTCTTTGTAGGAAGATGCTGGCAGATGTGTTCCATCCATCAATACAAAGGATTAAACCAAGAAAGAACAGGGTATGGAAATTAGGATACAAGGACCCGGCAGTGGAAAGAAGTAAAGAAATCTGCAAAATGATGATACTGCAAGAACCACTGGCCATCCACCAAACTGATTTTCTCTTCTCTAGACAGATTAAGAGAAAAAACATGCATCCCAGCCTTTCTTGTTGTCAGGGGTTGGGTATAAGACTGAATTCTAGACAATGAGATATGAATGGGAGGGATGTGTGCCTCTCCCAAGAACAGACTATAAAACTCCCCCATTCTTTCATGCTCTGACTGAATGAATCCTCCAATCTACTTTCCCAACCCTCTGGGAATAGCTCAGTATTGTTAAATGAGCACGAAAAAGATTCCTGTTGTACACAGTGGAAGAAAAATCCCATTTGGAAAATGACAGCCACAGTGCTAGTGTTATGTGGCAGCCACAACTCCCCAACAACCTCTTAGTCTCACCTGCATCTTCACACTGGAATCCTCTTCTCTGATCATTGCTGCCACCATGATGGTTTGGACTACTGGGCAGTTCTTCCCATTCTAAGCACTTTCCTTAATTTGACTTTCTTCTTACTTTTCATAACGCAGCCATGACAATCAGACTGATCTGAACAACCCGACTTGCAAAGGATGGCATTCTATATTTAAATTTGGACCAATTTTTCTCCATTTTAGCTACTGTCTCTTTCGCATATATCACCTACGAGCCCAGATCTAATCATTTATCTTCAACAAACTGCCCAAAAATAAGGCAGAGAGGGAAGAAAAGTATCCTTCCTTATTCTTCCTATTTCTAGGCCACTTTTCACAGGTCAATTTTATTATTAAACATCCATTATTATACAAAGAACATGAAGGACATCCTGTGTTCCTCCCTCGGATGCATGACTCTCCCCGGGATCTCGATTGGTCAAGTATCTTAGGCACCGTAAGTCCAGAACACCTAACGCTTTAACGTATGCTTTTTCACACAAAGAAACTGAATAATTTCACTTCTTACAAAAAAATTTAGTGGCAAAATTGAGACACAAACCTTGCTCTTTGACTCACAGTCAAGTGTTCCAGTAACTATACCATGCAATTCATTTTCCCCATGACCTGCACCTAGAAAACATGGCACTTGGATTAGAAATGATGAACAACTTCCTATCTCAAATTGTCTTTTGAGGCATAAAAACTGTAGCCAAAGGAAAGGCAAGTTGCCTGGCATGTGTATCCACCTGGGTGTGACCCACAGTACCACAAAAGAAAGCAAAGAAAGAAAGAAGACAAAACCCTTGTTGAAGACTTTACAAAAGCCTCGATTGAAGATTTTTATGAATCAAGTAGAACCTCATTATTTTGAAAATATGATCATTGGATGTTCCATTCTAGATTTAAGAATCAATTTCCAGCAATGAATAAGAATTTTGCCATTTCACCAAAAAATTAAGAAGCTCAAAAGATTTTTCATATTTGGATAAATATATTGCTACATTATATCATTCAATAAATCATCTCTCTTTGAAATTTTTTCTATACATTCTCTTTTCCTTACTGTGAGGTTTACCTTTTGTCTTATTTACTCATTGCTGGGACAAAGTATTCAACACCCACAAGTTCAAGGAGGAAAGGTTTATTTTATCTCACTATTTGTAGAGGCTTCGGTCCATAGTCAGCTGACTTCAAGACAGGACAGTGTGGCAAAACGGCATGGCAAAAGAGAAACAGTCCATGGCAGGGTAAGTAGGAATCAGCAAGCCTCCCTTTCCCTTTTATTCCATTCAGGCTACAAGCCCTTTGACTGATGCCACTCATAACCAGGGTGGCCTTCCCATCATCCACATCCAGAACTATGCTAAAGTAATCAATGGAGTAATTTGATTATCACACACTCTTGATCTCTATTCACAGACCCTAGATCTAGTCACCTCCAAAAGCTTCACCTATGATGGTATGAGGCTTTGAGGGAACATCTGGATACAAGCCATAACACTTTTTGATATTTCAATACAAGAATGCATTGCTACATTGCTATCCTTCAAAAAACTGACTTTGAGGACCACACTCAAAATTCCTGGTTATGATACTCAGTTTTAGAAATAATTACCCATTATCTTGTTTACACATTAGTATTTATAGAATTTATGTAACACCCTCCAGAACACAGTAATGGACTTCACATCCATTATTTCATTTGTCTTTGTAATATCCACCTGAAAAGTGGTAAAAACATTTGCCTCACACTATTGTAATATTTTTGTCCTTCTTACTGAGGGTGAACAGCTTCTAAGTAGAGTGCCAACATTAATTGGAGAATAAACCCTTAATTACTTGGGATATTTTTGCAAATACTCTGGAAGAGAATAGGAAAGTAAAATAGCTGAAATTCGGCCAATGTTATTCTTTTCAAAATCTGTAAATATCTGCTATTAGGTATTAACATATATCTCACTTAAAAATTGGGAACAATGAAATATCCCAAAAACATATACAAATTCAAACAACAAAAAGCACAGTAGTTCATGAACAAAGAATATCTAATTTTGTCACTGTCTTATTTATTAGAATTTCACATTTTAAGTTTAGAAGGAAATTGTGATGTTTTGCCACAGTTAGCTTAATACTAATGACTACCAAGATTTACATTCAGTATGATATATCAGCTACCCTGACATATAGTGACAGCTGATATAAAATTTTCAATGACTGTACTTTCTATGAATTTATGTAAACAATAACTAGTAACTATTTTAACTGTCATATATTTTAAGAACTCTCCAGATTGTAAGTTTATGAGACAATGCTAAAATACAATTTCAAAAACTGAGAAGTATTTTTCATATGCAATGACAATGGCAATTGCCAACCCCAAAGCTATTTGCCCCTTTATTATATAACAGAATTCTGATGTTTAAGAGGAACCAGATTAAAATTAAGGGTAAAAGCCACTCTTTCTCAGACTTCCTGAAGGCATGGCCATTGACATCACCTTCTCAATAAGATATCAGTAGAAATCTACCAGATGCTCTCTTCTCTTCCAGGAAGCTCTCCTCTTCCAAATCAAAAAGACAAGCTCAACTGCTGTGTGCTTGTTCTCTGCCTGGCCCCTCTTCCTGCTGGGGGTGCAGCACCACACCTGGCAGGTGTTGTCTTTCCACTGCAGATGAACAGCACACACTAATATCAGGGGAGCCAAAGCAAGAAGCTCAAATCCTTGATAACCTCTTTGGTTATGAATGGTGGTCTTCCTCCAGATACTTACAACATATAAGATTAGCATTATATGTCAAGTTCTTGGGGACTCCCAAATGAATGCAATCATAACTAATAAAATATTACCATTATATTCCAATTGGACCTTTCTTTTTTTCTCATGATATACCTTAACCCAAAAATGCTTGGATTACCACACCCAGTTTAAAGGAAAAGTTTAAAGGTTAAGGAGGGATGACCATTTGTAATAAGTGCATATGAAAAAAATGGAAAATGTGTGTAATACAACATCTACACTTCTCTGTATTGACACATATTTTCCTTTTTTTTTTTCCACATCCACTTACTACAAATGGTCATCCCTCCTTAACCTTTAAGCTCTTCCTTTTGAGCTGAGTGTGGTAATCCCAGCATTCAGAAGCCTCAAGTTCAAGGCTAGCCTGGGCCACACACTGAGTTCAAGTCCAGCTTGAACTACACAGTGAGACCCTGTCTGGAAAAACCAAGGAAAAAAATCCTCCTTTTAAAGTGTTTCTCAGTTGTGGGAAAGTGTGAAGTCAGAAGGAAACTGCTGGAGAGAAGCTTCCATTAAACGGTAAACAGGGCAACCTACCCAGCTATACATCCGTCCTGTAATCCAAACGGGAAGACTTTTTCTTCAAAACGCATTGGTATTCTCCAGCTGTATCCCCATCTTATCAAAGATTATAGCTAAGTAGGAGGTGTGACTCACAGAAATAGTTTTCCTCTTATGAATTCCATCCATTGAATAAAACTCGAAATCTTTTCTCGGCAATATAAACCAGAAACTCTTAGAGGTTCATCCTGTTCTTTAAGCAATGAATAAAATGAAAATTTTACAAATTATCCAAAATTTTCACACTCAAGCTTCATCAGAAGGAGAATATTTATACAAACTCTCCAAATTTTTGCCGTTCAGGATCAGTAGTTACAAACACCTGTAGACATTAATTTCATTCCTCAAAAATATAAAATGCAAAATCCTAACAACTATTTTATTTTGCTGGAAATGTGCTTGGCTAGGAATAAGAGAAAACCTAAAAAATACTAGTGGAAGAAACAATGAAGTGGCTCATTTTTTGTCGTGGAACATCGAGTCCGAGGTAGGAAGCACAGGGCTGATAGGTCTTTCCTGAGGTGTCACTAAGGGCTCCAGCTATGTCTCTTTCCATGCTCCATGGCTCCTAAGCATACGGTTTACTCCTCATCCTTGCCGGATGGCTGCTCACCCCAGAGCAGGCCACCGAGACCCACGGAGAGGAGGAGGAAAGCTGAAGGACAGCGGCCACCTCCTCCTCCTCCTCTTCCTCATCCTCCTCTTCGAGAAGCTCTGCATTTTGTTCGGAACGGAAGCACTCTCCAGAAATCTCCACCCCATCTTTGTCCTTGAAGCCACATCCAGTTTCAAAGGAGGCTGGAAGGTTGAATGTTTTGCTTTCCAACTGGTATGGCAGAGGAAGATGACAGCAAACAGCCGAAGGGACATTGAATGAGCCCCTCTGCAGCGACTTCCATGTCTGCAGACCCAGTAGATCTAGCGCCAACCCCAGGAGCACCACCACCGTTAGCTTGAGCACTGCCAGCACTGAGGGATTTGTTCCCCATCTGTGCTATGTGTCAGGCCTGTGCAGTTGGGTAGATGAGTTAATACCTCTCCTACTATTGCAAATTTCTGATCATATCAAGATAACAATTTCAAATTCAGAAATTACTTTCCTGGACAGCTTTCTTGTGAGTAATACTCAATTACATGCTATCACAAAATTCCCCTAATGCATTGTCAAACAACATGCACAAATCAGAAGTGTGACCAAATCATAAGGCCAGCAGACTCTTAGGGACTGATGTAATCTAAGTCTTGTTTCACACCTGTGGCTTACCCAGGGGTCACCACTGGCCAACCATACCATGGCAACACTGGCACTCAGGACTCTGGATTCCTAGTCCTCACATATTCGCTCACTGAAAAGAAACCCTGAAACTGAAGTCCTTCCAATCTGTCATAGTGCTTAGGATGGGAAAGCACTACGAAAAAAGTCTCATCAATGACTTCTTTTTGTATGATCTTCCCATTTTTTCTGCCTTGAGATTGTCACTGTAAAACAACTCAATCTTTTTTTCTCATCTAGAGAGTTGGACTAGTCAAGAGAAGTACATAGAATTGTCTGTTAAGTATATAACAGCAGCACACTTAAACATAATTTTATCTCATTTCACAAATACTGGCCTTCCATCCTGATCTCTGAATTTAGAGACATCTATTATTCCGTGGTCTTCGATTATTTTGATCTATGATACAAGAAAAGCATAGATGTTGTTTTGTTTTTACCCTCAAAAAATCCCCCAGTGAATACTGCAAATGATGTTCCATCCTTTTGATAACATTTAATGATTCGGGGCCGGAGATTTTGCTCAGTGGTTTCGCCGCTTGCTGCGCAAGCGCAAGGACCAGATTTCGATCCCCGGTACCAAAAAAAAAAAAAAAAAAATTAATGATTCGGTATGACCGAAATTAGCTTTACGTGACACCAGCAAAGCCCGACTGAAAAGGGGATATTCATCTCAAAGGGTGGCTTCCTTCTATAGTAAGAGAGGGAAAAGGAGGCAGAACAGACGGAAGAGTCATCCAGGTCTCCCAGTGCACGCGCGCGCGTGCATGTGTGTGTGTGTGTGTGTGTGTGTGTGTGTGTGTGTGTGTGTGTGTACGTGCGCACATATGCAGAGGAAACAGCAGGCACTGTAGGTTGAATTGCCTGTTTGTATTTTGGACAGTGGGACTGTTTGAACACCTACTGGTCCCACTACATCCTGTCCGCCCACGGGCCGTCTAGAACCCGCAGGAAAGCATCCCATCACTCCTCTGCCCGGGGCAACCGCACTGCCCACAGCCAGGGAGGGTGACACTGGCTATGGGATACATTCTATCTGCAAAGGGCTTTCAGCGGCAAAGACCATCCACAGCAGCATAAGTATAACACGAAACTATCTGGAGGTCTTTCCTGGGAGTTCATACACTCTCAATTACAAAAATGCAAATTTGGGGTATATGTTCATTTTGCTGGCAAATTGCTCCATATGTTCATCAAATTTTCAAATATGCCAATTTTGTTTAAAAAGACCATCATACAAGCCCAACTCATTAGATTATTTTTCTTAGTAAGACAAGGATACTAAAAAACCACACCTCACTATAAACGTTTAATGTCTTCTCAAAAGAAGGGAATTCTAATTACTCAAAGGAAACATAACATTAGGAAAAATTAAGAACTCAGAGTAAATAATCCCTGCCTCCCCCACACAGGAAAAAAAAAAGCCCTCCCACTGTTAAATTAAAAACACTTAGATTTCCTCGTGGTCTTCCAAAGTCTCAGTTTTTGTCAGGTAGAAAATAATACGGTTGAACTAGGTGATTTCCAAGATCATCTTCAGTGCTGAAAAATGTCTTAATTCTATGACTCAGCACAGTTGTATAACCAGGACAGCCAAAGACTGAGAATCTTGGTATCTTTTCCTTAATCCTCTCAAAACATCAGCAAGTTGCTTGCACAAATAATGTTATTTATTTTTTCTAAGGTTTAAAATGTCCATCTGATACGGGATTTTTTAGTATTTTCCACAGAGGTAGACACAGAAAAAGAGTACTGATATTTTTCAAATGCTTTATGACAGCTTAAAGAAAAATGTTTTCTAGAGAAAGTATCAGACATAGATTTTGATCTTAGATTCCTCCGATAGGGTGCAACTTGATATTGCAATCTCTAATTACAGTAATATTAATTAATTTAAATAAGATTTTTTTAAACTGATGTTTGGATTATGTTTCTACAACCAATATCCATTACAGGAAAATATAATCAAGGCTAGTATTTTCAATTATTACTCATAGATAATGTGGCTGAGGAATTAAACAAGAGGGTTTTTTGTAACTACATAATTCCTATGCAGTCAAGGCAGCACACATTCATCTCCACAAGCTTTCCCTCTAAGCACAACTATAAACCCTGGAACTAAGTCAAGAGCCTTCCAAAGGAGGACTCAGAACAGTGGAAACAGGGTGGAGGACCCTTTTATGACCCCCAGACCACAGGAAAAACAGTAGGGGTATCTTCCAACCCAACCTAACTAGCACTTACCAGGTACAGTCTTCAGGCCTGGATTCACAGCGGAACATGTCCAGGTAGGTTTGTTCTGTCGTTGTATCCAATGGGGGGTCCAGCCAACAAAACTAAGTGGTCTCAAAGCACTGGCAGGGGAATCCTGCCACAGCATGCCCCAGGCCCAAGAGTGCCCCTGATCCCTGCAATCCAAGAAAATTCTTCACCTACCCACAGGCACCCTGGGCTCCACTTGGAGAGGCTCCTTCCACCAAAAGCAGCAAATAAAACAGGCAGACTAAAACACCACCCTAAAGTCTCTGGAAATATAACTGCCCACAAAGTAAGCCAAAGCCTATGTACTAAACCTAAACAGAGTAACTAGCTGCAAACATGCAGAATTTAAATAGGACCCAAGACCTCCTAACACAATACCAAAAATGTCTGGGAGGTGATTACAACTTGAATAAAAGAAGACCATCCATCACCTGCCAACAGCAGGAAAATTAAGCGGATGTTGGAATTACCAGACGAGAACTACAAATTATCCATTACCAAAAATGCTTCCACAAGCAAATATGAATTCTCTAGAAACAAATGAAAACATAGAAAATCTCAGCAAAGAAGTATAAGCTATAAAAGAGCCAAACCGAAATTACAGAGCTGCAATCCACAGTCACCAAAAATAAACACTGAATGAATGGACACTGAATGAACAGCACAGGTGACAGAGGATACACAGTGAACCCAAGGACAGGTCAGTAGACTTTACCCAGTCTGAACAACACAATAGAATAGCCTGGAAAAATAAAATTACCAAATGGAAAAGGCAAAAGCAGAAACTCAACCAAAGGTGAGTTCATAACTCAAATAACAACTCACAGGAAGAAACGGTACACTATAGAGAATTTCTAGTTCTAGAATAACCTGAGTCCAACCATCGGGATGAGTAGCTCCCAGAAGAGTTTCAAGTAAGAGAACAATCTGACAACGGTTATAAAATAAACACAGGTGCAATATTAAAGACATAAAGGAAGGATAGAATCCATAAAAAAAGGATAGAAAACCTAGGAGGGAAAAACAGGCATTCTGAAAAGGCATCTAGCGGTTCTTCTACAAAGAAATGAGTCACAGCTTAAAGGACAACTTTAACAATAGATGGGGCACCAACTAAGACAGAATTTGTTAGCTGGAAAGTGGTTCTGAATAATTACCTAAATGCCTCATAAAAATATTTTAATAAAAAAGTAATACGGCTGTAATAGACATGAGAGATTATAAAAAGAAGGTCCAATATAAATCCAATTAAGAATGTCGAGGAAATAGCAGAGCAGATGGAGACAAGACAATACACGGTGAGACGAACCTGCGAATTTCTAACAACAAACTCAGGAGCCATCAGATTAAAGAAACACAGGAAATCCCACAAAGGAACAATAAAAACAAACCCACATGTGGGCAGGCCACCCCATGCAACTGCACAACACCAGCCACAAAGCATAGTCTTAAGTGTAGCCATGAACCCACCAACCCTCCCACCATCAACAACAGAGGCTAGAAGCACCTTCAAAGTGAGGAGCAAAAAATAAAATCATCATCAGTTTAGGATTCTGCTCCCAGAGATAATCCATTATTCAAGTGGTATGATGAAATACAGTTTCAAATAAATAAACAAGAAAAAGATTAGGAGATTTTTATCATTTCTACATGCTCACCAAAGAACTACTTCCATAAGAAGGAATTTAAATCCAAAAGGCATAGAAGATATGGGTAAGTTTAAGAAAGCATTGACTGTAAAAACAAACAAAAGAAAAGGCAATTACCTAAAAATTGACATTGGGGTATAAAATGTGGTGGAACTATATAACTACAGCATTGTGAAATATGAGGAATAATCAGATTCATCCCATCATTAGGGCCTTATATAATTCCAGAGAAGAAAGGATATTTTGATTAATTTCATCTAAGTCAAAATGAATATTAAAAATATAAAAACAAACACCAGGAATAGACATTGGATATATAATATTCAAAGCAGTAGACAGAAAAGAGGCTGAAGAAATTCAATAAATCTAATAAGAGTCAGGAAAGAGTGATAAAATATGGAAGAACGGAAGAAAAGACAAATGTGTTCAAACTGGAAAAAGGAGTGTCACAACGAGTTGCCTTCCCTGGCGAGCCAGCTGTGACAGGAAGTTCAACGTGCAGTTGTCCTCAGACTGCCCTGATAGGGTCCATAGAGGACGGATGAGGGACGAGGCAGGAATGGGCAAACCAAAGAAGAGGGCTCAATGCAAATCCCACTAGGAGCTCCAGAGCTACGGTGATCCTACAGATTGATCCAAGTTATGCTGAGATGCTGGATCTTGACATGGGTCAGTCATTGGATAATCTCAGGAACGCCTGATGATTGATGGTCATCTGTTGACAGCAGTCACAGAAGCTGGGGCCACAAGTCCTTCCTTGAAGAACATGGAACATCACAGTTCCCACCATTTTGCTCTAAATGGCCGCAACAAGTGCTCAAAAGGAACCCATTCCAAATCACGCTGCTTCAGTTTCTTACAAAGAGCAATGGGTGAAATTTCATCCGTAATAGTAAAAGACAAATCCTTTACCAACTCCAAATACATTCTAACTCAAGACCTCTCCATCTACCTCTTGTTCCTTAGCCGAAGTAAGTCAAATAAGATATTAAGAGCAACCTAGGATTCTTTATTCCTCGGTGATTTTAAATGTTCATTTTGTAAACCAAAATGAAAATAATGTATGTTTCTAGTGTCTTCACCAAATAACTCCTTACTTGTACACACATAGTACCTGTTATTAAATATGTGTTTCTAGAGGAGTGAAAGACTCCAAGTTCAGAACACCATATATGATTGATTTCTTATTCATCAAATCAAAACCAACTCTATTATAAAAGCAAACAAGCATGTCCAAGTAGGTACCCTCTAGAGAAGCTTAAGATAATTCATCATTGCAAAATATGCCAAGCTAGCAGTAAACTGAAAAGAAAATCAGCTGAGAAAAATAGAAGGAGGCATATTGCAAAACTGTTTATTCACAACTGGCTAAGGAATACAGAAAGATGGCAGACATATAGATTAAGGAGCTTCATGCATCAATCACGCCATCTGAACAATTCCAGTCCACTGAACTCTTATTTTCTGCTTGTAAATGAACAAAATAGCATTCTGCGTTTTTTAAAAAGAAAAACCATAGAAACACACAGCAAAATATGTCACTTGCCAAGTCCTGAAAGCACTGATTGAGGACTTGTATGTAGAAGACAACGGCCAAAGTGAAGACATTTCTCCCCTGCGGTGTGCAGAGATAAAGCCCTGACTTCCCTCCTCCCTGAAGTGAAACCTTTGGCCTCTTCAACATTCTTGTCAATTCATGCATAGAAAAATTTCAGATCCCTCCCTATTCCCCACGTCATAAATAAAAGCATTTGAAATTCTTAAATTGCTTTTGTTTTTATGAAAATTACTGGCATAACAATCGCTTTTAGCAAAAAGGGAATTCCACTCACAAAAAAACTACTTGGACTTTTATTATTTTTCACTCTAATTCTTTAATTTAATGTACCTTTGATTCTCATCATATAACTCGGAACTTTCAAGCTGCTGGAAATCTGATTCAAAAGGCACCTGTGATAGAGGGAGCAGTTTCATCTCACACAGGTCTAAGATGTAGACTGCATAGAAGGCGTCTCCTCAGCAGCATCCTCCACAGGTGATATAAATGCAGTGTCATCTGGGGAGTCTCCAAGCCTCGCTTAAACATTGCTCCAAGCATGCATGTGTCATGTGTGTGCTGAATACATAACAAGGCGCTATTCCCCTGAGAGCTGCTCCTCTCTGCGCACCTCTTCGTATTTGCTTTAAACCTGTTGGTTACTACGGTTCCGATTTTTGTGTCAAGTATGGGACATGGAAGTTGGTCTACGGGAAAAGAAAGGAAAGAAGGAAGCAAAACAGGAAGAGGGAGAGGAAATAAAACGAGCAGCAAAGTGGGGGCCTGGGAGTCTCCAACCCCACTCTAGCGCCTTAGAAAGGGCCCAGTCCCGTCCCGGAACGCACTCCAGGACCCTTCACCCAACACCACGCAGAGCTTATCAGAAGTTCCTGTCTTTTCTTTCACTAAGGCTGGCGCGAGCCCCATCTGATGCCCCAGCCACCCGGTCCCGCAAACTCCCGGAGACTCGAGGCTCCCGCCGCCTGCGGTCCAACCCCGGGCCCCACGCGCCCGCCGCCGCTGCCGCCGCTGGGCTGCGAGTCGCGACCCCCTTGCCTCTGCCTTCTGCCTCGGCTGCCTGTCCTTCCCAGGGACTCGCGGAGAGGTCCAAGGGCGGAGGCAAGAAGCAGGGACGGAAAGGCGACAGGAGGGGGCCCGCTGGCGAATGGACTGCAAGAGGCGACCGCGACACCGTCCAGGCGACCCCGGCCCCTCGCTTTCTTCGGCCCCTGCCCCTCGCGCTCCCGAGTCGCCGTGGCCGGGTGCCGCAGGACGACGCCGCAGGACGACACCGCAGGCTCCCGCAGCGCTTACCTCTGCTGCCCCGGCGAGCGGAAGCCGCCTGCTCTGGCCGGGAACCCCGCGGCTGGGCGCAAAGCCAGAGAGGGGCGCGGGGAACAGGAATTGGGGACCCCGGCTCTGCTCCCCTCCGCGGGCGTTCCGAGGCCCCCGCCCGGCCCGGAGGACACCGCTCGGGGGCCACCGGCTGTGCGCGCTGCGCCCTCGCCCGCGCGGGGAACAATGTGGCCGCGCTGCAGGACGCGGTGCCGGAACGGGCTGTCACCACAGCAGCTCCACCTGTCCGCCCCGCGTCGCCCGATCGCCCTCCCGGGGCCCTCCGCACCTACCTCGCCGGCCCCGCCGCACCTGGGGAGTTTTGCAAAACAGCTCCAGCCGTGCCGGGCGCTCGCCGCATCCCTCGCCTGCGGAGCCGAAGGATCACGCACAGCCCTGCGCGCCCATCAATCAGCGGCGCCGAAAATCCCCGGGTGAACCTCTCGCGCCCCCCCCCGCCCCCATTCATAATCCGGCGGCCGCCGCTCCACGCCCGCCCCGCGCGCAGTCCGCAAGCGCAGCCCCCGCCAGCCCAGCCTAGCTAGGTTCCGAGGCCCTGGCTGGGCTGCACGAGGGGGAGGGAATGGGGTGGGCAGGGGTGGAGCAGCCAGCGAGCAGCGTGGGAGCCCGCGGCTCTCCTGTTGCACAAAGGACTCCAGAGGGTCAGCACTGTGCCGGTGAGCCAAGGGGACAGAGCACCTCGGGGAGGTGCCACCGAGACACGCTTGGGGTGGGCCCCCAACTCGGGAGCGTGGGACCCAGCAACAGGCACCATCCAGCGTGAAAGCTCCCAGCTGGGGGGGGGGGGGTCCTGCGAGAGTGCGTGTGTGTCCGCGTGCGTGTGCGCGCCTGTGTGGTGTGTGCATGCATGTGCGCGCGTGTGCATGTGTGTGGTGTGTGTATGTGCGCGCCTGTGTGGTGTGTGTGCTTGTGTGTGCATGCATGTGTGTGCACATATGCGTTTGTGGGGTGTGTGTGCACGTAAGTGTGCGCGTGCATGTGTCCGCATACATGTGCGTGTCTGTGCAGTGTGTGTGCATGCAAGTGTGTGCGCGTGCATGTGTGGTGTGTGCATGAATGTGTGCGCGCGCATGCGTCTGTGGTGTGTGAGCATGTGTGTGCGCGCGTCAGTGTGTGTGCTTGTGCCTGTGTGCATCTGTGTGGGGCAAAAGAGATCCAGGGACAGGGACACACAGGTGTCCTTTCCCCAGCTGTCCAAGCCCTTTCAGTCGCGGATAAGAAGGTCGCCGTCAGGAACAGAAGAGGAAGAGATGGGGTAGCTGTGCCTATGGAACCACTTAACTAGCTGGAGACCAGAAGGCTTTCGTGGGTTGGAGTCACCTGCTTCTCACTTCCGGGCTGTGAACACAAGGCCGCACCCACTTCACACGGAGCCACTTCCCAGAGTCAGGGCCAGGAGCACAGAGAAGGCCAGAGCGGCCCTCACAGCCACAGGGCTTGTCCATGGCGTCTGGTGGGGGAAGCAGCTATGGAAGCCCCAAATGGCCAAAACAGGAGTCACGCCGCACAAACACAATGACGTGAGTGGAAGCTGTTTTCTCTGGGGGGAGGAGGAGCGGGGCCAGGAATTATATCCCATCTGAAGTGCATGTTACAGGACCAGCAGGAGCTTGCCAAGAAAGGGGCTGATGGACTCCTGCTCCCTGCTGCTGGGGTGAAGAGCACCGGGCTCCATGGCTGGGAGGTTGCCTTCTCGCACCGACATACTCACTTCATCCATTCCCTGGAAACTGAGCCCAAAGCCCAAATGAGTAGTACTGAGCAGTGGACGTCTGGGGGGAGCCACAGTCACCCTGCAGTGCAGTCTCAGTGCTGACACCTCTCTGTCTGTAAAAGGTGACAACATAAACTAATCATGTTAGACTTACTAAATACAATGAGACCACTGCCCAAAGGCGATGTGGATGGGAATCTAAACTGATTCAATCTGAGAAAAGGAACCAGCCAGAGGAGCATGCGCCACCTCTGTGAATACTGGAACTCTGAAACACATTAATGATGACTAAGGGTGTTAAGGGTATTACATCACCTTCAGAAAAATATGTCCAAGGGGTTCTTGTTGCAGAAAGCATAAAATAGGCTCCAGTAAGATCACAACGTCAGCTAGTTAAACATCTCTCCTGTTTCTTCCTAGAAATTATGCAAAGAGAAGGGGCAAGGGTTGGGGTAGGAGTTAAATGCTGCGTCCCATAAACTTATACAGATTTTACCCCCAAATTCCAGCATGCTTGTAAAGGTGGAAAAAGCCGCTGCATTTGGGCAGAAGTCACATGAAAAGGCCCGGAAAGAGGCAAAAGGGAACCAACTATAGATACCAGAAAGTGCCAGCAAAGACATCTCCCAGGAACGCAGAACATACTGTGAAATGTGATAGCTAAGTCTCAAAACCTGCAGCAGAAGCAGGGGAAGGCAGAAGAGATGCCTAGCTAAGGATTCGGAGAGGACGAGGTTTCCAAGGAATACTGTTGTCACAGGTCTCAGGGGCAGCAAAACTATAAACCTCATGGTGCTGAAGTCCTGCTGTAACATAGAAGCCCTGTGCCTTGTTTCTAAGAACTAGGAAGCACAGAGCTATTGGCAGAAGGTGTTCTGGAGCTAAGTCACTCAGGACTCAGTGGAAGTGAGTATTCAGAGACACCAGAATTATTGGAAGCAGTCTGTTTTTGAGGCAGCGGCAAAAGTGTCTGTAATCTACTGTTCCATAGCAGACCCCTAAAATGATGGATTAAAAAGCTATCAATCTGCCTACCACTCAGGGAGGTGGCAAACAGGATAAGCTCAGCTGGGATGGATTATCTCGGGGCTGTGTGGCCTCATGGGGTCTCCCTCTGGACCTGAATCTCAGAAGAAGAAAAACGCCTGGAATCTCTTTCCAAAAAGTGACTTGGACATTTTCACATGGTGATAGTTGGTTGCATTTCCAGCAGCAAAAGCAAGGCCGAGCCAAATGTTCATGTCCTCTCACTCTTCTGCATGTGTCCTGGTTGCTAATGTGCCACTGGCTGAAACACATCATAAAAGTAGGACTAGAGCAGTGACACAAGAGCAAGGATGCAGGGAAGTGTCGGCTGCTGGGGATCATTAATGTAACAGTTTGCCACAGAAGATAGAAGCCTTTGGGTTTGAAAGGCTGCCTTGAAGCCTCTGTTATAAGACAGATACCAAGACACTATAATAAAAATCCCCAAAAGGAGCATCAAAACTTAGCAATAGGTGAAAAAAGTGTTGCCACAGAGGCAATGAAAATTTTAGCTATGAATTCTGTAACAACCCTCATAAACATAGATAACAGTTACATAGTACTTACCTGACTAATCCTATTAGGAAGATGAAAATGCAGGTGTTCAAATGCAAATGAGTTAGGAGAGGAGCCCTGTTTAACCCAGTAGGTCATGTTCTTTAGGGTCTGTGGTCCTGATCATTACACTACACTGTCTTTCTAAATAAAGGAAATTTACTACTGGATTAATGAAGTGATATGTTATAAGGAACACCTCGAAACACATATGAAAAATTCAGGTAAGAAATGAGGAGGGTAAAATTAGCTGATAAAAATAAAATAGGAAGAAGAAAAACCCAAACCATCACAGAAATAAAATAGCCTTGGGGAGAAAAAAGCAAAAAGACATTAAGCATTGTGGCTAAGTAGAAGACAGTGAAGGCAGATATAAGGAGAGAGGTCAAAATTAAATGAAAATAAAGAAAAAATTTTAAATTATTTATATGAAAATGATAATGATTGAAGAAATGCAATAACAGAGCCAACACACATAGAATTGTGACTCTGAAAAAGGGGACCTCATCAGTGGAAGAGGACAAATATTTGAAACTGAATTATAAAAAGAACTTTGCTAATATTGGAAAAAACCTTGAATTTACATGTTAAACATAAACACTATTCATGATGGTTGAAACAAGACATACGCTAGCGAATTACTAAATTTTGTTTTGCTTCAGATTCACTTTACTTGTACCATACCAATTTTATTAAATATAAAAAAAAGTCTTAAAGTGAAAAGGAAATGTTCCTAGAAGGAAAAATAAATCAACCTACCCTCAGTCTTCTTCAGAACAACAACATTCAAACCCTAATGACAATGGGACAAAACGTAACGCTACTCTCAAGTGTAATCAAAAGACTCCTGTCTAGTCAAATTGTTCATCACATACAAAGGTCATAATTTTAAAACATGAGAAGTCGAAGAATGAATGAAAAGGAACAAATCTAGGGAAAATGTCAGGAGAACTGGTGGTGAACAGTCAATATATTTCTACTGTGAAATGAAGACAGTAAAAAATGAATGTTACAGGCTTTGAGAATATAGAAATGACATGAGTCATGTATAATCAAAAAGGAAAAGCAAAAGGTGGTGGTGACTGGACTAAGTTCTCTGAGTGACTCATCTATAAGGGTGAAGGTTCAAAATGACATTTAAAGCTGGCATTAGTAGAGCAAGCATGTATAACCATGTAAATATAAACACAAAGAAATGTAACTTTCAACAACACATAATAGTGGATAAAATGCAATGTAGGGAAAAGAGGGTTCGTGCCCATTATTTATGATGAATGCTTAGATCTAAAACAGTAATGGATTTGGAGTATTATATAGGGATACAATTATAAAAGTAGAAATTAGAAAGCAAAGTTACCCCTTAATGAACAACTTCCTAAATACACATATATGTACACACACATACACCCCATAAATCAGAATTGACACAAATGCTTCTCAACTAATAAATATTTTAAGGTACTGTATCTTTTAAAAGATCTTCAAAGTGCATGAAAAGCAAAGTTCAAATGGTTGAAAATAATAGGAAGATCAAAATTTACTCAGATAATGCTCCACCCACACACACACATGCAAAGGTAGAGTAGTAACAACAATAAAGCAGAAGTTATGACCTTAATATCACACAATTTTGAATCAGCACCAATAAGCATTATGTGAGACAAAAAAGATGTATAATATAATGCAAAAAGATTAAAAATACAGTGAAGAGGTGCCTCGTGAGTTTTTATAAACCAAATGCATTGCAGGTATTACAAGAGGTAGAAAAACAAGGAAGAAACAGATCAAAATTGGGAAATTTTACCCATCCTGCAGTCTAAATCTGGATGTATCAGACTCTGTGCCTCAAAGGTAGAGAATATATGTTCTTTATGAGGACTAATATTATATTCATGAAAAATGGTCATATATTAATCTATAAAGATAAAATGCAAAAATAAAGGACCATGTACAATATTCTATTATCACAATTCCATAAGTGTAGAAGTTAACAGAAAATCAGAAAATCATAAATCTTTTCATCTGCAAATTATAAACAAAAAATGTTAAATACCTCTTATGAAGAAAATTGTAGCATTTCTACAAAAGAATGATAAATGAAGTTACTACTTATCAGAATTTTATGAGTTATTTTATTTTATTTATTTATTTTTAATTTTTTCCTTCTTTTTTTTTTTGGTACTGAGGATCAAACTGGGGACCTTGTGGTTGCGAGGCAGGTGCTGGAACCGCTGAACTAAATCCCTGGTCCATGAGTTATTTTAATGAAGTAAGCACCAACTCAAAAATTGAGAAAAACAACTATTACACAGAAAAAAAAAAGAAACTAGATAATTTAGAGGAATCAAAAACTGAGTTACTAAAAGAAGGTGATTGGAACCAATACATAATTCCAAAACCTAGGTTTTAAAAATTGAAGAGTAAGACATGTAAAATAATTATTGAAGTAACCAACAAAAAAGAAGTAAATGTAGAAACAGGAAATAAAGGATTAAAATATTAAAAAAGAGAATATTAACAAAATCCTAAAGATTAATCTATTCTAATGTTTCTCATTTTTTTCATTTTTGATCCCTCAAGAGCAAAGTTTAATTGAACTTCTCCCTAATGAGAGAAATTAACCATTACAATATCAAAGATCTATTGTACCCCATTAAGAATGCATCCTGTACTATAGGAAAATACATTTGAAAACCTAGGTTTTCAATGGATATTTTTAGAGGGAAATATAACTAAAGCTGATTTCAAAGGAAAATTCATTTTTAAAACACCTGAGAAATTTTGATGTTATTTTCTTCCAATGAATGACCAAGCCAGCATGGTTTCCCCAGGAAATTTTTACCACATCATCAGTGAACGGATTATTCTTACAATATCAAAATTATTATTTATTATTAAAAATATAAAAAATAAGGAATACTTCCAATTCAGTTTGATAAAGTATATGGCATTGATAGCAAAATATAACCAGGTCTGCACAAAAAGAAATTTATAAACAAATCTTACTTATAAATTCATAACCCAAGAATGCAAGAATAACCAGCACTAGTAAATTTATTCACATAAATTATCATTAGGAAAACTCTATAGAGCAGAAACCACAGGATTATTTCTAGACACTTTAAGGAGGCATTTGAAAACTTTAACTGCATCTTTCATTTTTAAACAACTTTTCCTGTATTCATATGGAAATTTTTCCAAGATAAATCATTGTTTAAAAAGCAGTTGATTACCATTGGATAACAAAGGAAGATAAGCAAGAATATATATTTGTCTTAATTGAATGTTAGTTGTAAAAACCTCCAGATACTCAACAAAGAAAGCCTTTATCTCTACAGTGTGATGGGGTCTGGGATGTGTGTGGCAAAAGTTTCAGTGAATTTTTATATTGTTTGATTTGAAAACCGTGGTTATTATTGTCTAGTTCAGTGTTAAATCAAATAAATTTAAAAGTCATTAAATGTAGTGTGAATTATGTGTTTTTATCTGGCATGCTCTCTTTGATCTTGAGGAAAAATGTGATGTGCCACAGAACAGTAATAGTGGTACAAGAGATTTCTTTCTGTGAAAAGGTCAAACTAATTAATTTTCACATGCAAGGTATAATCATGTTAGCAGGCATGATTCACATGGTTATTTCAGGTACATACTCTTCCTTTTTCGTTAATCACATATTCAAGTGTCAAAAGAAATGGCAACTTCTAAAGAAATGATGTATTTATCTGTAGCCCTGTTTGAAAGGAATGTATTAGACTCTAGGCCAAGATTGACTGACATCCACATGTAAAGTTGTGCCAAGCCACTTACAGACTTGTAGCATCTCCAAGTTCAACTCTCTGTTGTCCAACCTCAGCCTTAAGTGGTAACAGGGAGTCCTTCAAACTCAGATAATGCCAACCTCAGAATAATGTCCAGCTCATCTTACAAAAAACTACTAGCCAAAAATTCAAGGTAAGAGTCACTACCAATCCTGGATCGACAGGGTTAACTGTCCTGGGAAACTGTAGACCAGCTCTCCGTTTAACCTCTCTGACCATCCTTCGGGAGAGCAAGCATAAACCCACAGTGACCTACTTTGAAGGAAAAGTGTGGCTTCACAGCAATCCAAATTGTCATGTTTCCTGTAAGCTACCTCCTAAATAAACTTTAGTTCCTTGTGATTTTTAAAAGTAAAATACAGAGTATGACATGTAATATTTGAAACTCTACTAAATGTATCGACAACAAACCCCAGAAGAACAGAATTATTACTGAAGTTGAGAGTTTTCTTTATACATACTAGGATTCCACTGATCTCCTGGCAGAAGAGTTTGCCAGGATTTGGGATAGGCTTGAATGTCTGAAATATGTGATAACTTATAATATATACAATGATACGCACTCCAGAGCGCTAAGATGAGAAAATGTATATAGAGCTCTTAGCATGAATTTGAGTCATTCATTTATTTTCTGACTAGTGAACAGAATCAATTTGCTTGGCCACATGAAACCAACCAACTCTTCCTGCCTTTTATATATCAGTAAGTCACTAAGAATTTGGAGAACTATGAACCATAATTTATTAATCAATGGTCTGATATTATCTGTAAACTTATATTTTCCTGAGAATTTATAGCAATGTATTTACCAAATTATTTGGGGTAGTTCCAGTTTCATCACAAGCACCATTAATCATACAAATGCCAAAGTGGATGAATAATATGAGTTTTAATGGAGTATATTTAGTTCTAAAGAGCTTATTTACACACTATGCCATTAACTCGGTAGGTAGGGAAGGACAGAAAACATCCTCATTTCTGGTGGCATATGGAAAAATAAGCTGTAAAAAATAAAACCTTATTTAATATCCAATATTATTTTTAAAAACCTTTGCTCTGTGCTCATTCATTCAATCAACATTCATCAAACATACTGAAAACCCCTATAGGCTATGAATAATGCTGATTAGAATATTGAGTGAGCTACGCATCACAACTTCTAATGATTATCAAGGTCAGACTTTTGTTTCTCCCCAGTCTAAAAGAGACTCTGCCAAGGGACTTGGCAAACATCCAGGTTCTGTTGGTTTTTCTGGAGGAATGATTTGACTATACAAGCCTAAATTACAAAGGTCCAAGAGTTAATCCAGAGTTAAGATGAAGAGATCCAACTTCAGCTGTGAAGTAGGATATGGAAAAGTCTAGTCTATCTTTCTGATCATTGCACCCTGGTTTTCTAGAACTATGTGGTGGCCTACAACAAGAAATACTGGAGTAGCTTCCACCAGCCAGAAAGATTAGAGCTGTGATGCTCCACATACACTATCACATAACCATCCTACTGAATGTTGTCCTATAACTTAGGAATTTATCAATATGAAGCTGCTGTATAAAGTCACACATCTAGACAGGTTCACCTATTCAATAAATTTAGAAGAGGTATGACCTGGATCACACTGATACTGAGAGGCCATGGAGACTAGGAGAACCCAGTATTGGAGACCAAAAATCACAGGGATTGCTAAGAAAGAAAATGATAGTCTTAAAGCAAGGGAATAATGTGTTGAAAGAGAAAATTTACTAAATTCTGTTCAGATAATATAAATACTGAGGCCCAAACATGGTTTCTGTCCAGGTAGAGATCACTAGTGACATTGCTAGGAGTCAAAGGAATGGAAAGAGAAGCTTAAATAAAGTATATTCAAGAAAAAAATGGCAGGAGGACACATATAAGTACTAGATAGAATGATTTTAGGCAAGTCTTCTGAAGATATTTTTTGTAATTTGGAATGAAAGAATGAGGTAGCAGCTAAAGGGACAATTGCTTTTAAAGAAGGGAGACTTGAGAACATTTTGTATGCTGTGTGGGAATAACCCTGTAGCCTAGAAAAATCGATGATGCAATAGGGAGCATTTGTAGGATCAATATTATGGAGGAGGAAAAGAGAGGTGCACCTGTGTGCCAGTGGAGAAACCCTCAGTTTTGGAGCAAGGACAGGATAACACAGCAGGACACTGCCAAGACATGATGGTGATGACATTTTAAAATGTCATAAAGGGAAGAATCACAACAGTGGAATCAAAACTGGTAGCAGATCACAGCCTCTGACGGGCCTGAAATCAAGACACCTGGGAAACAGCTACTTAGCGAGGAGAGAGAGATCTCTGGGAATCAAGAGAGTGCTGAAAGGAAAATTTAAAATCACAGAGAAACAGAAGACAACATAGAGAGGAATAATAATAATAATAAATAAATTTTTATTCTTTAATTGTATTTTAATCTAATTTTCCTCTCCTCTTTCTCATCTTGACTTGTGAAATCATAAGATTTCTTTTCACTCCTTCATTTTCTTTCTTTTTCAAATTTTGCTTCTTCTATTTTTCCCTTTTCCCATTCCTTCCATTTTATTACTTTTAATTACTAATAATTTCAGCCTTTTAGTTTACTCTACATTAATATTGCACATTTCTATTATTAATAGTGGCATAGTTCTTGCTTTTAATTGATTTTTACTGCATGTTAATAGCTGGTTTATCTTTGTGTCATCAATGTTAATGCAGTTTGTTTCCTTCTCTCTGAGTGATGCCAGAGATTAAGCCCTCGGCATAAGGCTGGACACTAATAAGACCCTCAAATAAAAGTGGAAGAGACATCCATCCCAACAAATGTACAAATGTCAATATGGGAACACAAGAAGTGTGAAAAAACAAGGCAAAATGACTCCTCCAAATGTCCATAACTTACCAAAAACTGAATGTAAGCATATATAAGTGAATGAAATGCTAGCAAATTCAAAAGACTAATTTATAGCATGATGGATGACTTCAAAGAGGATACAATAAAAAAAGAATGAATTAAGGAAGACAGTGAAGGTGACAGGTAAAAACTCTGGAGAAAAACTAAACAGAAATTCTGGAAATTAAAAGTGTAATAAGTTAAATAAAAAACTCAGTGGGAAACGTTGTCCATAGACAGAATCAAGCAGAAGCCAGAATTTCGAGGGTTGAGGATAAGGTTGAGGAATTGCCACATGCAGACACTAATAAATAAAAACCAGGATATTGTGAACAAAACATCCAAGAACTCCAGGACATGGCTAAAAAAGTCAAACTTATGAATTTTGAAGGTGACAAGAAAAGACACTGAAGAAAAACTAAACAAATTCTGGAAAATAAAAGTGTAATAAGTTAAAAAAAAAAAAAAACTCAGTGGGAAACCTTGTCCATAGACAGAATCAAGCAGAAGCCAGAATTTCAAGGGTTGAGGATAAGGTTGAGGAATTGCCACATGCAGACACTAATAAATAAAAAACCAAGATATTGTGAATAAAACATCCAAGAACTCTAGGACATGGCTAAAAAAGTCAAACTTATGAATTTTTAATTTAGGAGAGGGAATCAAGGTTCAGGCTAATGGCACAGAAATCTATTTACTGAAATAATAACAGAAAATTTCTTAAATCTTGGAGAAGATACAGACATCCAAGTACAGGAGACATCTAGAACCTCAAACAGGCATGACTGAAAAAGAACATTTCCATCTCATGTTATAGTTAAAATATCAAGATTACAGAACAAGGAAAGATATTGAAAGCTGCAAAAGGAAACACCAAGTTACTTGTAGAGGCAAACTCATCAGAATAACTGCAGATTCTTTGCAGGAATCTTAAAGACCAGGAAGACATAGAACAATATATCTGAAGACCTAAAAGAAAATAATCACTCCCTAGATTTCTGTATCCAAAAAAAATCCTACAAAATTGAAGGAAGAATAAATGCCTTCCAAGGTAAACATAAATTTAGAAACTCATGACCATTAGCCAGCATGGCAAAAGACACTTTAATGAATCCCACACATAGAAAAGAAAGAGTAATCATTTCTCGGCCTTTTGGCTAAGATCAAGTGCAGAAAAGAAAGAGTAGATAAGCTATTTAGAATTGAGGGAAGGGCTGGGGATTTAACTCAGTAGTTCCAGCACCTTCCTTGCAGGCGCAAGGTCCAGAGTTTGACCCCCAGTACCAAAAAAAAAAAAAGTAGAATTGGGGTGGGGGGGATCAGACATTTAAAAAAGCAACAAAATGATAGGAATTGGAACGTACCTTTCTATAACTCTGAATGTAGAGTTTTAATTCTCCAATTAAAAAAGACTGTCAGACTGGATAAGAAAAGAAGACCCAACTCACTGTTACCTACAAAAAATATACCTCACTAGCAAAAACATACATAGACTGAAAATGAAAGAATGGAAGCTAGTATTCTATGCAAATGGAACCAGAAAGCAAGCAAGAGAAACTATACTCATATCTGACAGATTTCTTGACTTATATCTTGACAGATTTCAAGACCAAATTGATCATATGATACAAAGAAGGCCACTACATATTGGAAAAGGAAACAATCCACCAAAAACATAAAACAATTATCAATATGTATGCACCAAATATTGGCACACTCAAATTTATAAAACACTGGTCAGCAAAAAGGATATATGGATTATGATATAATAATGGTGAGTGACTTCAATAGGTTATCGATACAAAAATGAATAAAACAATTAGAGTTAAACCACACCAAAGATGTGTACAAAAAGATGTGTACAGAATACTCTATCCAACAACTACAAAATAAACATTCTTCTCAGAATCTTATGAAACATTCTCCAAAATAGGTCATATTTTAGGTCACGTAGCAAGCCTTTACAAACACACACAAAAAATTTAAATACTTTTATCTCAGTTACTTTCCTCATTACTGAGACAAAGTACCTGACACCTAAAACTTAAAAGAAGAGACATCTATGTTGGCTTAGAGTTTTAGAGTTTCAGTCCATGGTTGTCTGGCTCCAATGCAGAAATAGCATGGTAGAAGGGTCTAGCATGGAAGAAAGCATCTCCGGTCACAGCAGCCAGGAAGCAGAAAGGAAAGGGAAGAGCCAGGAAGAGATATGTACCCTTCAGATTATCCCCCCAGTGACCTACATCTTCTGCCCAGGCACACCTGCTAATAGTACATTCAGTCAGAAGCTCATCAGTGGATCAATTCACTGATGTACACAGCTCCCCAATGATTCAAACACCTTCAAAAGCTCCTGTCTATGATATAAGAGGTTCTGGGGGGTGGACCTAAATATAGATCATAAAGTTCTATCCCTGTATCCCAAAAGACTCACTTGTATCTCCTTATGCAAATTGTATTTAGTCCATTTCTATGAGTTACCAAAGTCCTAACAGTTCCAGCAATGCCAAAAAGTCCAAGCCCAAAGTCTCCTCTAAGACTCAAGGCAAACTCATATATGAGCCCCTATAAAAATCAAAAGTTAAACATTGCCAACATACAATGGCATATGGTAAACATTCCCATTCCAAAAGGAAGAAATAGAGTGGAGGGTGTGAAGGGCACACAGGTAATGGGAAAAAATAAGAACCAAGATACATCATGTACAGGTACAAGCACCCAATGATAAATGTAAACATATTGTATACCTAAAATGTACCAATAAAAGAATTTCAGGAAAAAAAATGGAAGAAATAGAGAGATAGAAATAAATAGGACCAAAGCAAAACCAAAACCCAGTAAAGCAAATGCTAAATCCTATAGCTGTATGTTCTGAAGCAAATTGTGACAGGATATGATTTCCAAATGGCTTAAGTGGCCACACCCCTATAGGAATGCTGATTGAAGTCCTCATGGACTCTCTTGGGATGGCTTTGCTCACTGCCTGTGGTTTTTCTCAGCAGAAATTCTACAATCCTGGTTTCCCCAATTTCCTGAGATCTCCACTGCAATTTCAGTTTCACTCTCACAGCTTCATCGGGAGCACTGCCTGGGTAGAAACCTCCCTGACCTCACAACTCTTGCACTTTTCATGTCTATAAAACCATCATCACATGAATGACACCAAAGTCTGCTACTTAGCAGTAGCTGGGCCCTCTTGAATCATGGCTGCAGAGACCTCTGAGTGCTTGGATGGCTGAGTACTGTGAATCAAATCCCAAAGAACCAATTTCCTAAGTAGTCCTTATCCAGCATTGTGTCCTGTGGATCTCTTCTCAGAGGAATTTTTCTCATTCATTCTTGCACATTTCAACCTGCAAATCCCAAGGTCTTTCTGATTACTGATATCCCCTTCAAGCATCTTTCATATCAAATGAAAAGTACTTGGCTTCATTTCAACGCTAATCTTTTCAGTAACCACACTCTCCTTTCCTCCAACTTTGCAGCTGCAAATGTTTTAATCATTTAACTCTACCATTTGCTCCTGCTTCTCATGTTAGATCTTGGTAAAAGCATGAAGCAATACTCATGTCACAGCCTAAACACTGGTCTGCCTTGAAACTTTCTTTCAGATTAATCAGTCCATCAACCTTAATCTCAATCTTCCACAAAAATCTCAAGACATAAAATGAAGACAAATTTCCTGCCAGAGGGAAACACACATATTTTTAAGCCCAACTGCCAATGGAAAACTTGTTCTGAATTGAAACCAGCTGAGCTTGGTCTTTACCTTCTACTTTTTTAACATCATTCTGGTTTTCTGAGCTCTAACCAGAACCTCCCATCAAGTTTGGCTTATAACATTTTAAAGCTTCTCCAGCCAGAATCTCCAGATCTTTCCAAACTCACCCTAAAAACCTTTTCCAAATTCTTCTCCTTTTTTTGGTACCGGGGTTTGAACTCAGGACCTTGCACTTGCAAGGCAGGTGGTGGGACAACTGAGCTAAATCCCCGGCCCTCCAAATGCTTCTTAACCACATGATCAAGAACAGACACACTGATGACTCCATTTATCTTCTACCCAAATCTGTCTAGGTCACTTTCCTTATTGCTAAGACACAATATGTGACCCCCACAACTGACAGAAAGATTTATTTTGGCTCATAGTTTCAGAAGTTTTAGTTCATGATCAGTCAGCTGCAATGCAGAAACGACATGGCAAAATGATCTGTCATGGAATAAAGCTGCTCACATCATAGTAGCCAGAAAACAGAGAATGAAGAGACAAGCCTAGGAGGGAAATATGCCCTTCCAAGTTACACCCCTAGTGACTTGTCTCTTTTGACCAGGCTCTGACCTCTTAATAACATACTCAGCCAGGAAATCATCAGTGGATCAATCCACTAATGAGCACAGTACCCCCAATCACCTTCCAAAGTCCCACCTCCAAATACCTGAGGCTTTGGGTGGACATCCAAGGTATAAACCATAGCAAATTACTTTATCTTTTCATATCATCATGAAATGAAACTAGAAATGAACAGCAATAGAAGCCACAAAAACTATATGAATACTTAAAGATTGAACAAGTCACTCTGAACAATCTATGCTGTCAGTGAGGGGGGCCAGGGAATTAGCTTGATGCCCCCCCCACCTCACAAGCCCAAGATCCCAAGTTTGATCCCTGGTACCAAAAAAAAAAAAAAAGGAAAATAAAGGAAAAAGTAAGGAAGGAAATTTTAAAATTTCTTGAATCAAATGAAAATGGAAACAGAACATACTCGAATTCCTGAGTTATAGCAAAGGCAGATTTACAAAGAAAGTTTATAGCTATGAATGTATACATCAAAAAATTAGAAAGTTCTCAGATAAATAACCTAATGATGCATCTTAAGGTCTTAGAAAAACAGGAACAAACCAAAACCAAACCCAAGAGAAGGAAAGAAATAATAAAGACCAGAGCTAGAACTAATGAGATAAAGACTAGTAAAACAATACATAGGATCAATGAAACAAGTACTTCATTTCTTGAAGTACTTGAAGATTGATAACCCTTTGCCAAAATAAACAAAGGAGACAAAAGATCCAAATCAATATAATTAGAGATGATAAAGAGGACTGTACAATACACATCATTGAAACCCAGAGAACTATTTTAATGAATTGGAGAATCAAGATAAAATAAACAAATTTCCAAACACATATGTTCTAACAAAACTGAACCAAGAACACCTAAACGTAAACACCAAAAACCCAAACAGATCAATAACAAGCAATGAGATTGAAGCATTAGTGAAAAGTCTTTCAACAATGAAAAAGACCAGGACCAAACCGGCTCAATGCTGAATTTTACCAGAAATTTAAAGAAGATTTATCACCCATATTCCTCAAAATATCTCATGACGTAGAAGGGGAAAGAATCTTTTAAACTCATTCTACTAGGCCAGCATCCCCACCTGATACCAAAATCAGGCAAGGGGACGGACACACACACACACACACACACACACACACACACACTATAGAACAGTACCCCTGATGAACATAGATGTGAAAATCTTTAATAGATTTTAATACTCACAAACTGAACTCAACAACACATCAAAAAAGATGAAACATAATGAACAAATTGGCTTAATTGCAGAAATACAAGGATGGTTCAACAAATACAAATAAATAAATATAATACACCACATAGGTAGAATCACATGATCATCTCAATTGATACAGAAAACTCTTTGACAAAATTCAAATCCCATGATGATAAAAGCCCTGAAGAATTAGGCATTGAAAGATCACATCTCAACATAGTAAAAATCATATATGATAAACCCCTAGCCACATCATTCTGAATGTGGGAGAATTGAAAGGAATTTTTCTAAAGTCAGGAATAAGGCAAGAATATCCACTTGCACCGCTTCAATTTAATGTAGTTGTTGAAATTCTAGCTAAAGCAATTAGGCAAAATAAAAAATAAAAGATAAAAATAGGAAAGGATGTAGTAGAATTATTCTTTTTTGCAGGTGATATCATCCATGCTTAGATGACTCTAAAGACATCACCAAGAGACTTTTAAAAGCTGACAAACAAATTTAGCAAGTTAGCAGGATATAAAAAAAGTAACCTGTGCCTTTTCTATACAACAATAATAAACTTGGTGAGAAAGGAAGAGGAAAACAATTCTATTCACAATAGCTTCTGAAAATATACCTAGAGTACAATCTAACTGAGGATTTCAATAATAAAAATTTCAAAACACTGAAAACAGAAATTGAAGAGGGCACTAAAAGGTAAAAATTAGAAGATGGAAATACTTCTCATATACATGAATTGGCAGGATTAATATTGTCAAAGTTTCCATATTAACAAAAGTGATCAGCAGATTCAGTGTAATCCTCATCAAAATACCAATGACATTCTTTACAGAATTGGAAAAAAATAATACAAAAATTCATATGGAAACACAAAATACACAGAAAAGGCAAAATAATCCTAAGCAAAAACACCAAGGCTAGAGATGTCACAATATCCCATTTCAAACTATTCTATGAAACCATACTGACAAAACAACATGGAACTGGCACAAACAGATACATAGATAATTGAATAGAATAGAGGACACAGAAACAAATGCTCACAATTACAACCATCTGATTCTGAACAAAGGAGCCAAAAATACACATTGCAAAAACACAGCCTACAGACCCAACCCCAGCACCAAGGAGAAACCTTACAGCCCGCCATACCACCACCCCCAGCACCAAAGATCAGAGCCACTACCAGCACAGAGGAGGAGCCTTATGGGCTGCTGTACCATGGCCCCCAGAGTCAAAGAGCAGAGCCACCCCCAGCGCCAAGGAGTTGAGCCGTGCAGGTGCCAGCAGCACACACACCTCTCCTAGAAATGTGAAAACACATAAACAAGTCTCAAAACCAGACTTCCAAATCACCTAAAGCAATCCCAAAGGGAAAAGAAATGAAACAATCTAATACTTAAACCCCTGGAATCCCTAAAATGGCAGCGAAAGAGGATCTCGAAAAAATGAATTCAGAAATAATTTCGCAGATGACAGCAGAGATTGTGCCCATAGTGCAACATATGATTAATAAATCTAGAGAGGACACACATAAAAAAATAGAGGAGCTGAGGAACATGATGGAATCCCAACATAGGAAACAAAAGGAATCCATAAAACAGATGCAAACAGACTTCCAGGAGATTAAAAACTCCAATGAAAGTTTACACAGCAGAATGAGCCAATGTGAGCACAGAATTTCAGACATAGAAGATAAGATTGCAATTGGTGACCAGGAAAAGAAAAATTCCTTTAAAATAGTAAGGGACCAGGAGAAATCAGTCCAGCAGCTGCTAAACAATGCAAAGAAGAAAAATATAAGACTGATTGGAATCAATGAAGAAACAGGAGAGAGTGCAGATAAAATAAAAAAACTGTTCACAGAAGTGATGGCAGAAAACGTCCCAAGGAGGGGAAAAGAACCTGACATACAGATAAGTGAGGCATATAGGACTCCAGCTAGCCTTAATCAAAAAAAATCTACACATAGGCATATAATACTTAAGATTCCAGAAACCCAATAGAAAAACAAAATTCTGCAAGCAGTTAGAGCAAAGAAACAAATCACATACAAAGGAAAGCCCATCAGAAACACAGCAGACTTCTCAACACAAAGCCTCAAGGCAAGAAGAGCTTGGAGTGATGTATTCCAAGCCATAAAGGAAAACAGCCTCCAATCCAGACTGATGTACCCTGAAAAACTATCTTTTCAAATCAATGGAGAAATAAGATACTTTCATGACAAAGAGCAACTTAGGAACTTCATGAATACCAAACCAGCACCCCAAAAAATTTTAGATGATATGCTAGGAAAAGACAATGTGGATCACAATGCCAGGAAGACCAGCATAATGAATCTATCAGGCACAACAAGAAATTAAATGCAAAAGGGGAGAATCTAACAAAAAGAAAAAGTCATGATAATGAAAAGTCAATACGTATCAGTAATAACCATCAATGTTAATGGTCTCAACTCATCAATCAAAAGAAATAGACTGGCAGAATGGGTCAAGAAGCAAGATCCAACAATATGTTCCATACAAGAAACACAATTCAAAAAGAAACTCGTAGACTGAAAGTCAAAGGGTGGAAAACAATACTCCATGTGACAGGAACACAAAAAAAAGTAGGAGTAGCTATCCTCTTTGCAGATCAAGTGGATTTCAAACCAACACTGATTAACAGAGACAAAGAAGGACACTACATCCTTGTAAAGGGAACAATACAAGAGGAAGAGATGACAAACATAAATATCTATGCACCAAACTCTAGTACACCCAACTATATAAAACAAATACTAACAGACACGAAAAATCACATAGGCACTAATATAATAGTAGTGGGGGGCCTCAATACCCCACTGTCAAAAATAGATCAACTAGACAAAAAACAAGCAACAAAATACTAGAACTCAATCAAACTCTTGAATAAATGAACTCAACAGATGTTTACAGAGTGTTCCACCCTACAAAAATCATAATACACATTCTTTTCAGCTGCACATAGGTCGTTCTCCAAAAGAGAGCACATACTCATTCACAGAACATATTTAGGTAAGTGCAAAGGAATTGAAGTTATCCCCTGTATATTATCAGACCATAGTGTGATGAAATTGGAGATCCATAGCA
>NW_004624742.1:29133609-29143609 GCF_000247695.1 Heterocephalus glaber
TGCCCATCAACTGGAGACTGGATAAAGAAAATGTGGTTTTTTTAATAAAATGAAGTACTACTCAGTCATAAAAAATGATAAATTAGAGGCATTTATAGCTAAATGGATGCACATTGAGGCAATATGCTTAAGTGAAATAAATAGGACACACAAGTGTAAATACTGAATAGTTTCTCTAGTGTGAGAAACTGAAATTATGCATAAGGACTAAAAGGTATAATCAAAAATATGAAATAGGAAGAAAAGGAGCAAAGGGTATGGGGAAGTAGGAAGGTATGGGAAAGGAAAGAAGGGAATGGGATTAATATGAGAAAATGGAAAAATGGAAACAAAATCTTTGTAAATAGGGAGGGATGGAGGGGTTGAAGAGAGGGCAGGGTAATGGGGAAGAATAAGAACCAAGAGAGATTATATAAAGGTGCAAATCTCCAATGACGAATGTCATTATACTGTATACCTAAAATGCACCAATAAAAGTAATTTTTTAAAAGCACAGCCTATGACAGTTAATTGTGATAGTTGACTTGATGTAAGAATCGCCTAGCAGATTAGTAAATTCTGGATGTATCTGTGAATGACTGACATATAGGCCAGCAAACTAGGGGGAAAGACTCGCCCAGGTATGGGTGGCACCAACCAGTAGGCTTGTGACTTGGACAGAATGTAAAGGGAAAGAAGGAGGAAGTGATTCCTTTCTATCAGGAGATCTCATCTTTGCCCTTGCCTTTGGATGTTGGTCCCCAGTTCCTTCAGGGTTCCAGTAGAGACTCTTCAGCCTTTCAGTGCAGTTCACACTGGTTGTATAATCACGAGGATCCTCCTGTCTCAGTCTCCCAAGTGCTGGAATTCAGGTGTGCCCACCATGCCCCGCTCTTCCCTTCTCACACTGTCTTGCACTCTGTGGCTTCCGTACTCTGCAGTGGATTTCCATGCCTTTGACTGCTGCTGAGTCTTCCAGCTTTCCAGCACCAGGGTAAACATTTTGGAATTCTCTCTCTCTCTCTCCCTCTCTCTCTGATGCAACAGATGGTCTTTGGGATGCTTCTAATTCTGATCCTGTAAGCCTATTTCATATATCCTTTGCACAATCATACATATATTTTATATTCAATCTGTTCCTCTAGAGAACCCTAACACACAGCCTCTTTAATAAATGGTGCTGGCAAAACTGAATATCAACTTACAGAAGATTGACATTAGGTCCCTATCTCTGACCCTGTATTAAACTCAATTCACAACGGATCCAAACGTTATGTGCAGGACCTAAAACATTGAAAATGCTAAAAGAAAACAAAGAAGAAATTCTTGAAGCCATAGGCACAGGCAAAAAATTTCCTGATAGGACTTTAGTAACTCAGGAAATAATAGCAAAATCAACAAATGTGACTACATCAAATTTAAAAGTTTCTGCAGAGCAAGAGAAACAACTGACAGAGTGACGAAACAGCCTACAGAATTGGAGAAAATCTTTGTAAGTTACTCTTCCAACACAGGGTTAATATCCAGGATATGCAAAGAACTCAGAAGACTGAACACCAGAAACATCAAGTAGTTCAATCAATAAATAATGAATGGATTGAACAGGCACTTCTTAAAAGAAATACAAATGGCCCATGAGTATATGAAAAATGTTCAATATCTTTATCCATTAGGGAAATCAAATCAAAACTACATTTAGGCTCCATCTCACCCTGGACAGAAAGGACAGTTGCCCATTTCTCATTGAAAATAGGGATGCTGGACTATCAGCACAGATTTAAGAAAAGAGGAGGTATTGGAGAGTTGAAGAAAGAAGTTTGATGTCTTAGTTACTTTTGTTGCTAAGACACAATACCCAACACCCAAAGTTAAAGGAGGAAAGGTTCATTTCAGCTCAGAGTTTGTAGAGGTTTCAGTTCATAGCCGACTGGCTCCAAGGCAGGGTGGCATGGCCAAGGAGGATTGCAGAGAAATCATGGCATGGCAGGCAGAAGGCAGGGAAGCAGCAAAGTAGCAAGCAGCAAGCAACTACAGCAGCCCTCTCTCTGACCCTTCTATTCTATCCAGGCTACCTGCACTTAGGATGTGTGGCACTCACAACCCAGAGTGGGGCACCCTTCATCCCAACATCACATCATTAATCCTAGCACCATACACCCTAGATCCAGCCACCCCTGAGAAGCCCCACCTATGACCGACTGAGGCTTTGGGAGGACATCTAGACACAAGTCATAACGTTTGACTTTCTGTCTTTTCCTTTACTTTCTTTTAGAAAGAGTAGAGAATGACTTAATAAGAGGTCTGTCAGACAACACAGGAATTGTCCTGAAGTTAATGGCCGTGAATGTAATTAAGAGGAGACAGCATCATGGTGCATTTTTCTTTAGCCACATTCAGCTACTCTGTTGCAGGCTCAGAAGAGGCAGTATTGCTTCAAGCCAGGGCTCTGTCTTACCAGGTCAGTGGAAGAAGCTGAGGGTATATATCAGAAAGTGATTCCAGCAATGCCACTGGAATCCAAGCTAGCAAAGTTAAGATGAATGACATGAAGGATATAAGAAACACCGAATCATCATGAAATTTAAAAAAAGAATTTTTAAATATGAATCATGGTTTTAAATTTTAAAAAGCCATCTGAACCCCCAGAAAGGAAGCATAACCTGATGTGGTCAATCTGAAATATAGATCAGGCAAAATATAAATCAGTCAACAAGACACAAGAGACCACAGTTTCCATAAACTCATTGGGCTACTTACATTACAGACATTTTAGGGTTTTTTAAAATAATATTTTTATTAATACATGATTCAAGTTACACATAGTTTATCTTTCACAAGGGTATAATTCAGTGGGTGTTAGTGTATTCCCAAAGTTGTGCAGCAATCATCATCAATTCCAGACACATTTTTATCACCCCCAAATAAATCTATACTAATTAGGAGGAACTTTCCATTACCCCTCTCATCACCCACCCTACTGTTCTTCTTCTGGCTCTGCAGTTTAAATTTCGGGCATATTTTATAAATGTAGCCTTTTGTACCTGGATTCTTTCCTTTGTCATAATTTTTTTGAGGTTTATTCATATATTGAATCTCATTTTCTTATGGCTGAATGATATTGCATCGTATGTGTGTATGCATAGATCATATTTTATTCACTCATTGATGGATATTTGGGTCATTTAACATTTGATTATAATAAGTAACACTGCGTTAAATGTTCGTGTAGAAGATTTTGTGTAGAGGTGTTAATTTTCTTAAGGAGTGGAATTGCTAGGTTGTATGTTAATGGAATATTTAACCTTTGAGGAACTGCTGAATTCTTTTCTAAAGCAGATGAATCATTTTGCATGCCCACAAGCAGTCCATGAGGATTCATATAGCAATGTATGAGGAGTATAGGGTCTCTGTGTCCTCACAAATACTTGCTACTATTTGTCATCGTTATCACAACATCCTGTTGTGTTTAAGGTGGTATCTCTTTGTAGCTTTAATTCCCATTTCCCCAAACACTAATTATATTAAGCATCTTTTCTTCACCATTTGTTCTTCTACTTTGAAAAATAAATGTCCATTTGAATTCTTTGCTCATTTTTAATAGAATTCTCTTTTTATTGTTCAGTTGTAAGAGTTTTCTTATATATTCCATAAAAGCTCCTTACTGCCTATAGGACCTGAAAATCCTTTCTCCTATTATGTGGGCTGTCCTTTCACTTTCTTCATGATGTCCTTTGAGGAACAAAAGCTTTTAATCTGATGAGGTACAGTATATCCATGTTTTACTTATTGCTTATGCTTTTATTGTTATATCTAAGAAAGTATTAACTAATTCAAAGTCACAAAAGTTACTCTTCTGTTTGTTTCTAATAGTTACAGATTTTGCTGTACATTTGGACTGATTCACATTTAAATTTTTGATCCACTTTTATTTTTGTATATGCTGTGAGACAGGGGTAAAAGTGCATTCTTTCCCCTGTGGACATACAGGTGTACTATCACCATTTGTTGAAGTGACTATTCTTTATTCACTAAATTTTATTGCCAACCTGTTGATAATAAATTAACCATAAATGTAAGAAGTTACTGCTAGACTCGCAAATCCATTCCACTGATTTTTGTTTGTACCCTTAAACCACAACCATATTGTCTTGACTACTGTAGCTTTGTAGTAAGGTTTGAAAATGTGAAGTGTGTGTTCTGCAACTTTGTTCTTTTTAAAAAGTATTTTATCTATTGATCCCCGGTACCAAAAAAAAGTATTTTATCTATTCCGTATCCTTTAGATTTTTGTGAGTTTTAGAATCCACTCATCAATTTCTGCAAAAAAAAAAAAATAGAGCTAAAATTTTGACAGGTATCTTAGTTATTTTCTCATTGCTGAGACACAATACTCAACACTCAAACTTAAAAAGGAGAGGTTTATTTTAGCTCACAGCTATGGAGTTTTCAGTCCATAATCTCAGCTGGCTCCAAGGCAGAAATGCCCGACAGAGGAACACGGTGAAAGGGAAACAGTTTGTGGTGTTTCCTGCATGGAAGCAGGAAGCAGAGAGCCATAAAGGGAAGGGGAAAGATGTACCCTTCCAGCCCACGCCCCCCAGTGACCCACGTCCTCCAACCAGGCACAGCTCAACATCACATTTAGCTATAAACTCGTCAGTGGATTAATCTCCGTGATCCAATCACCTCCCAAAAGTCTCATCTATGAGCACATGAGGCTTTAGGGAGACTCTTAAATATAAACTCTAACAACAGGCATTGAATTAAATCTATTGATCAGTTTACAGAGTATTAGCATCTTAACAATACTAAGTTTTTCAAAGAATAAATATTGCAGTGTATTCCCATTTATTTAAGTCTTTTAAAATTTGTTTTAACAATGCTTTGTAGTTTTCAGTCTACAAAATGTACGCTTCTTTTGTTAAATTTATCCCTAAGAATTCTACTCTCTTTGAAGCTTTTTAAATTTGCTTACTTAACTTCATTTTTTAATTGTCTGTTCCAAGTGCATAGAAATACCATTGTTTTGCTTCCATCAACCCCAGTGCTGCTCTCTTTCAGAATGTATTTATTGCCTCTAATATGTCCAATGAATTACTTAGGATCTTGTTTATATAAATCATGCCATTTATAAATACAGACAACTGTACTTTTTCCTAGGAAATCTGAATGTCTTATTTCTTCGAAATAGCAAGTAAAAACTATTCAGTTTTCCATCATTAAATAAGATGTTATCTGCAGTTTTTTCATAAATGACCTTTATCAAGTTGAGGAAGCTCCTTGATATTTCTGGTTTAATGAGTGTCTCTGTCATAATAGAATGTAGGGTTTTGTCAAATTTTCTTTCTGTGTCTATTAAGATGATCATGGGGGGGGGGTTGTCCTTATTCAATTAATATGGTATTTTACATTGATTGTTTAGCCTATGTTTAATCAATCTTGCATTTCTGGTATAAATCTTGCTCGGTAATTGTACATATTGTTTTTATAGCTGACATATTTTATTTGCTAGTATTTTGTTGATGTTTTTGAATCTATATTCATAAAGAATGTTGGTATGTAGTTTTCATTTCTTGTCTTTCTAGGATTTTACTATCAAGATAATACTGTCCCTGTAAAATGATTGGAGAAGCATTTCCTTCTCGTTTTTTTTAACAGTATGGAAGAGTGTTGTTAATTTTGCTTACAACCTTTGAGAATTCACCTGTGAAGTAATTTTAGCCTGAGTTTTCCCTTATGGGAAGTTTTTTTTAATTATTGCTAATAAAATCTCTTATCATAGGTCTCTTGAGATTTTCTATTTATTCTATAGTTAATTTTAGAGACTCAAAGATTTTACCTTTCCAGGAGTTTGTTCTAGACATATGTGTATTTCATGTAGAATGTCCAATTTGCTTGCAAATAATTTTGTTGATAACCTTTTCTTTATAATTCTTTATTAATCTCTGTAAGGCAGATAACAATATCTTTCTCCATTACCAATTTTAGTAGTTTGAATTTTCTTGTTTTCTAGATTAGTCTAGATTTGTGATTTCATAGATTGTTATGAAGAACTTTCAGCTTTTCTTTTCTCCATTTTTATTATATTCCATTATTTCCACTACAGTCTTTATTATTTTCTTTCTCTGATTTATCTATATTTACTTAGCTTTCTTGATTCTAGCTTCTTGAGGTAAAAAGCTAAGTTGTTTACCTGTGATCTTTTTTCCTTTTTAATATAGATGTTCATAGCTATAAATATCCTTTTAGGTGCTGCACTGGGTTTATCCCATAGATTTTTAATTTATCTCATTTATTTTTAAATTTATCTTTGTGATTTCTTCCATAGTCATCTAGTTATTCCAGGATGTGTTAATTTCTCCATATTTGAAATTTTCCAGATTTTCTTTCTAATGATTTTTAATTTCATCCCAGATGGACAATAAATATAATCATGGTCAGTAAATGAACTATGTATGATTTAAATCCTTCCAGATTTACTGAGGTTTGTTTTATTATCTAACCATGGTCTATGCTGAAGGAAGCTTCCTGTTCACCTCTGAAAATGTTGGTGGTGGAGTGTTCTTTAGACACCTATTAGGTCTAGCAGATTTATAGAGTTGAACGTCCTGTTTTCTTTTTAATTTGCTGCCTAATTGTTTTAATCATTATTGAAAGAGAGGTACTAAGGCCTCCATTACTAATGGATTGCTCATTTCTCCCTTCATTTCCATCCCTTTTTGTTTCATAAATTTGGGGGCACTGTTGTTAGGTACATATGTATTTATATTTGTATATTTACTGATGGATAGACACTTTTATCATTATAAAAATTCCATTAGATTTTCCTTGTAACGATTTTTGTATTAAAGCCTACTTTTCCTGATACTAGTGTAAGAACACCCAGCTCTCTTTTGGATACTAGGCAGATGTACTATAGTCTGAATTATGACCCCAAGTTCATATACTGAAATCCTAAGTCCCCATGTGACCGTATGTAAGGATAGGAGACAGACCTTAAAAATGGTAATTTTCAGAACTTCCAGAGAGGTCAAATAGTGCCAGTTCTCTAAACCTGTGACTTCTGGGGAGTTAGGACCCATTCTGCACCCTGCAGTGGCTGTTAGGCTGCTGTTTCACAGTGAGCATAGTTTCAAGGTTGTTGATTTTCAAGACTACCATGAAGTGAGAGCAAGAGAGACATATGATTCGGGCAAGTTCAAAGGCTCAGTTCTTACCAAGATGCAGCCATTTCTCTTGAATCTTGAATAAACACACCCTAGATTATTGCATACCTTTAAAGTTAATTTCCAGAATTCTGGAGAAGCTTATATTGATTATTTTTCCTGGTATTCTTGTTCATTTTATAGGTGACTGGTCATTCATTTATTTAGTAAGAGAGTTGGACAAAAATCTATAAATTAATCTCTATTCTTACCAAGTTGTAAAACACTGGTCAAGAGAAAGTTAAGACCAATACTACACTGAAAGTATGCCCAGTAATCTCTTTTGTCAGTTTCTACATTTTTTATAATTTTACTGCTGATCTCATCATTTGGGATTATCTCCAAGTAACATTCATGGTCACAAAAATAGCTGATCTCATTAAGCTTGGTCTATTTATGTAAGTGCAATAACAATGCTAATGATTAGTTAGACCCCTTTGAGTTTACTCTACACATTAGAACCACCTAGTATTATGCACCACTAATACAAGAGAGCTTTTCATTTACTTATTTATTATTAAAAGAATAGATTTTCTTAAAGCTTCTTTTCTATCCAGGAACTTTCATAAGAAGTTTGGATTAAAAGGTTTTTAAATTTTTTTTTCCCTTCTAGCCCAAGTCTAAGAAATTGACTTTCTGCATCAGATTTTACCTAGAATGCCTATTAACTTGATTAAATGTATTTCCTTTTGGAGCCTCCCACCACCAGATTTGCTAAGGAGTAGCCTGCCAAGGACTATCCTTCTTTATTATTCATTGTCATGTACTGGACCAGTTTTCTTAGGAGAGTTATGCTCATTGATTCCTCATATAAAAATCCATTCTTATTCCTTCCCAGTGGACTTGTAATACCTGATTAAATGATATTTATAGTCAAGTATGGCATTCCTGATATGGGTTGGGATGCATAATTTATTTGTCAATTACATACTAGTAGGAAAGAGGTCAAGATATATAGAGAGATATATAAATATATAGCCTGAAAAATGAGAAGATTTAATGAAAGGGACTGTTATTGAATTCTGAGGTGTGAATAAGAATCAAATAACATTTTAAAGTGTTTTACTTCAGTTTATAAACACATAACCTATCAAGCAGGTTAGATGAAGACAGCTTAAATGAAATAGCTTAAGATGAAAGAAAAGGGGCTGGGGGTTTAGCTCAGTGGTTCCATCGCCTGCCTCACAAGTGCAAGGTCTTGAGTTTGATCCCCAGTACCAAAAAAAAAAAAAAAACAAGATAAAAGAAAAAAGACTTCTTCACATAAGCATAAGAAATAAAAGATAGGGCTGGGGATTTAGCTCAGTGGTTTGACCGCCTGCCTCACAAGTGCAAGGACCCAAGTTTGATCCCGGTACCAAAAAAAAAAAAGAAAAGAAAAAAAAAAGAAAGAAAAGATTAAAGTTAATATCAACAATAGTAAAAACCAAACCCCAATTAAATTCCTGTCATTACCAATATGGATCTCACATCATCAGTACATCAACTTCCAGACTGAAAGTTCCAACTCAGTACCCTGAAACATTCTGAAAGCTGTCCAAGCAATGTCACTGTGGAGACCTGCACCAAGGGTCCCCTCTGCAAGCTCTGAGTCTGCCCCTGTGTGATGAAAGTGTACCCTGCAGCTTACAGCAGGATCTTTGAGCAAAGGTCAAAAGGAAAAAAGGTGTATTTGAGAGCTGGTTATTTAATCTGGTCCATAACACCAGAATAAAGGAGAGTAAATTTTTCTATTGCTGTGCAGTATATCCCTATTTCCTAAGAGGCCTTCTCATGCAGTATATGCAGTGTGATACGTCGCTATGAACAGCATATTTCCTACATAAATGTAACCTGGGGAGACTACCTCTTCTGACTTACTATTCTTTCCATATAACTATTATAATAATGTTAATCCAATTAAGAAATGTGGGAAATCTTAAACTTAATTATTTTAGCATAGCTCTTTTTATAAGAAACAATAATAAACCTCTGAAAATTTCCAGGAATCTTGTGGGAAATCTTAAGGACAATTTCCAAGGTGAAAAATGTCCTGAAAGTTTTCTCTTTTTTCCCCTTAATTTAGAATCCAGTCTTCAGCAGGAAAAAGCAAAAAAAATTTATAAGTATATGATATTTGGATTAATATTGGATTGTGTGTCCCTGAGAAATAACACTTAGTTACCTATTTAATAAAGGTGATTATAAAATACTTTCAAATAGACATAAAAACAATATGAAAACTTAGCTCTATTACATGTAAAGAAATTTTGGCCCTAAAAACAAAAATACATGGCAAAGTAAACCAAAAACTGTTTACTGTGGTGAGAGATGGAATCTCTGCTATTTTGGTAGATTACATGAAAGGTGAAGCTCGAACACCAGTTTCTTATTTTATCAACGAGATGACCAAATTCTACTTTTGTATTAATATATTTGGCCAGCATGCCCCACCGAGGTCCCGAGTCATGCGGAAGACACTGAATCACCCCGCTGCAGACAGGCAGGTCGGCCCACGCCCTACGAAGGTCCTGAGTCACACAGAACACGCCGAATCAGCCTGCTGCAGACAGGCAGGTCTGTGCATGCCCTACCGAGGTCCCGAATCTTGTGGAAGACGCTGAATCAGCCCTCTGCAGACAGGCAGCCACCTGGTTCCACACTACAAAGAAGCAGAGGACACCAGACCACCGGACCAAGGTACTGAGTCCCACTGCTCCCAGCCCAGAGATAGGGGCTTCTGAGCCGTCATCCCACTGTTTCTGCTCCAGAGGAAGGGGCTTCCCAGTCACCATCCCTCCCACTGCTCCCAGCCCAGAGGAAAGGGCTTTTGGGCC
>NW_004624742.1:29149184-29199629 GCF_000247695.1 Heterocephalus glaber
CTTTGTAAATAGGGAAGGGTGGAGGGCGTGAAGGGAGGGCTAGGAATGGGGAAATAATAAGAACCAAGATGCATCATGTAAAGGTACAATTCCCAGTGAGAAATGTAATTGTGTTGTATACCTACAATGTACCAATAAAAGAATTTAATAAAAATGAAAATATATATATATATTTGGCCATAAAATTTCATAAACTCCCTTTATTTCTTAAATTCATTTTGTGGATGTGCATGTGAAAGCAATATGAACTTTGCCACAGGAAACACCCTGCACAGGTGCTCTGCAGGCTTCTGTCCTATCAACTCAAGGAGATGAAGTGGTCTCCTGAGGGTCCAGGTCACTCTGCACTCTCGTTCTTTCTGTAAGATGGTGACCCATTACCTTAGGACAAAAGGACTCTCTCTTTTAAGTAAAAACCAAATCAAATACTCAGTTATAGTTCTCCTAAGATGCTTTCAATGATCCAAATTGATTACAACTTTTTTTTCGGTACTGGGGATCAAACTGGGGTCCTTGCACTTGTAGGGCAGGCGGTGGAACCACTGAGCTAAATCCCCAGTCCCTGTTACAACTTTTAATGAAAGGAACTTTTGTTTTACAAAGAGATTAAGGTAGAAAGTTGACAATGACCTATCATCCATAAGGTTTTTGACAGATGAGCAGACATAATGAACACTCATTATTCAACATTTTCCAACCACATACCTCTCTTCTCATCCCTTTCTTATCTTACTAATGAAGGAAAAATGGATGTGTTCCTTTATATAAACCAAAGATACACTCACTCTATAGATCATAGCAGAATGAGAAGCACATCACAGACTTAAAATTATCCTTAGCAACTATGTTTCAGTAGTCCATCTTCCTTCTAAATTATGTAGCTATTTAAAAATTATTCAAAAATAACTCAATTTCATATTAGCATAAATGTCTAAATTACCTAAGGATTGTTAAAATGATATTTAAAGCTACACACTATAAAACATAATTTCAGTTGCAGAAATGTTTGTTGGAGTCATGATTTAATTCAGATGAACTCAATTTTGCATTATTCATAATCATAAACAGTACATAGGAGTGATGTTAATTTATTTGTTCAGGAAACCAATATGAGAAAGCCAAGAAATTTACCTTTACCCATTTTTCATGAGAAAACAAATATAAGTTTTATATACTTACTTAACACTGCATAGTGAATACTTCAAAGACAAACAGTTTATCATTGATTTTTAAAGCAAAAATTATCAAACCAATCTAATTTGTCTGAATATTAATCCTAATTATGGAAACTTAGACTCTTACACAAAATGATTCTGAGATAGTATCTTATGTAAGGTCTTTTTTCCTTAAAAGTCTAGAACTCTTTCACCAGAGGTCCAGTTTCTTTATTTTTGTGAAGTTGGTAAATATTCGGTTTTTATAACTATTTATTAATCTCACTGAACCAATCAGAACAAAGTTCTGGTAATTGAAGGATCATAGTAATCTCGTGTATTCACACTCTCCAGAATTAGGAAAAGACTTCACACTGCCACGATGATGGGCAGAGCCTCCTTCTGATCGCAGGCACACTCTTATGCTGGCTTATTTTACAACTCAGCCACGGATGCAAGTAGTAAGCACAATAATATGCCCAGGTCTAGACAACCATCTAGACCTCCAACCACTACATTTCTTCCTAGTAGGCATGAGATCTTAGTTGAGCGCATGAGTGGGCACAGACTAAATAAGCGAGCCAGCCAGGTTCTGTGCTCTCTCACCCAACAGAGAGTGGGTCCCCACCAGCCTTCCGCAGCGTCTCCCAGTGTGCTCAGAGAGCTAACTCCAGCTTCACCCACGGGGTGGGGGTTGGGGGATAATATTCCAGCTACAAGGAAACCAGGGCCAAAAACTGAAAGTCGAAGGGGAGAAATGACAGAATCAGCAGTTTAAAGTTCTCTTATTGCTTGGAATTTACTCCAGGGGCCAAGAGTTGTCACCAGCTTAGCAGCTCAGGAGGTGTACAGCTCTGGCAACAGAACTGACTTGTCTCGTCTCTGTTAAGTGAGTTTTATTGGCCACATCAGTGGATGACCTGCAAAACTGTTAAAAATAATTAACAAAATATTTTAAAACACGGCTTTATGATATAAAACAAATACATGCAAGGGTTTTACTCAATCTATTAGTCTGAAAGATATTAAAACAGGCCCCAAAAATATTTTAGTAGTAAAGTGTCTATAGAGAATTCAAAACATGAGTCTTAGAACAAGATAGCTGGTTTGGATACAGGGCAATGTCTTCCAGGAGAGTAAATAGTTGGTTCCGTTACATCTGCTCCAGCAGGCAGAAATTATGTGGCTGTCTAGCAGGTAAAACATTCTAAGTCATTTGTTGCTCACATTGAGTTATAAAGGCCTCCATCTTGAGAAAACCAAGCCCTCATCGACCTAAAGGAAACACCAGTCATCTTTTTGGTCTATTTGCAAGTTTTGGATAGTGTCTCGATTATTGGTTTTCATTTATAATATGTATTCCTGTTTTCCTTGTATAAAACTGATAGAGAAATGTGTCTTTTTCCTTTTTGTGGTACAGGGGTTGAACCCAAGTCTTTACACACACTAGGCGAGTGCTCCACCGGAGACCACCACCCTCGACCCACCTCTGCTTTTTAAACAGGAATAAAGCTTTCATTGGAACCCTGAAAACGGGAGAGCCCGAGCTCGGGGGCAGACGGGGCTCACCCTGGGGGTGCAGACCGGTCACCCGCAAAGCCAGGGGCCGGCTTTCAAGGTTCGGCCGCTGGACTGGGGTCCAGGGACGGTCATCTCAGAGCCCAGCACTGTCTCCCTGCCGAGGGACGGCTCCTTCCCAGGGACATCGGCCCTGTCCTTGGGCGCTCAGCCACGCGGGCTCCGCCTGCCCTGGAATCCAGGCGATCGCGGGTTTGGGACCCTGGCTGGAGGCTTCCGGGTGCAGCTGAGGTCCCCGTAAACCTCTCACCTGGTGTCCTCGGTCCCGAAGGGGCCAGGATCCTGTGCACTCGGGGCAAATCCACCTGCCCAGCTCCTAGACAGTCTCCCCCTGAACGATCAACTCGCCCTGTGGGGAGCAGAGAAAGGAGCTGACCGGGGTGATGGCGACAATGGGCAGGGGACACAGGCAAGCTCTGCGCTGCCTTCAGGTACCTGCGGGGCACCTGGGGTCCGAGGGCAGAGTTCGGTGCACAGGAAACAGCTTTTACGTCCCCAAAGAAAGCACAGATCAGGCTATCAGTGAGCAGCAGGCAGGGCTCAGGGTTCTGCCTGGTCGCGTCCTCGTGGTGGCCCCGGACTATGCTGTGGCTGTCATTCCCCCAAAGACTTTATCCCCTATCCTCCTTAGTCTATTCTTCTCTCTAATTATACATCCTGTGGATGCTCAGGTCCGAGTAGTAATCGAATTAACTTCCTTTTTACTATCACAGTCAGTCAAGGCTCCTCTACCATTACTGTGGGGGACACGTGAAGACCCCTTTTAGCTCCTACAGATCTTTACCGGTTGTGCCATCTGCCCAGCGGGTCCCAGCCCTCCCTGACCACGTGGCTTCCCTTGGAAGCATGAGGACAGTCCCCTCTTCAGTCACCCTCCATTGAGCATAATGCCCATTGGTCAGTTCTTCTCTGGGGCCCAATAATCCCCTGCTTGGGAGGGTGGGTGACTCACCAGAGCCACTGAGGGACCCTCTCAGAGGAACCCCCTTGAGCCCTGGGTCCTGGATGCCCCTGAAAAGCAAGGGCCAAAATACTGGCTCTCCTCACAGTCCTTTTATCTTCCTTAGCTTTGGTGTCCAGGCCTCTGTTGTTGAACACCCAGAAGGTCAATTACGCCAGACTTAAAGTAGGAATAATGAGCCTTAATCCTACTGTAATTTTTTCTAGATCTTGGGAGTGTCAATATCCTGTCTGTCTTGTGGGGAATTGCCTATCACCTTAAAATACTGGGCAGGGTGTCTGTCAGAAGTCCAAACCACACTTACAAAGTTTTACAAGGAAAATGTAACATAAAGATAATAAGAAAAAATTTTCACCTGTTGTTCCTCAGACAAAGGTCTACTATCTCGAATCTATAAAGAAGTTTAAAAAATCAGACCTCCTAAATTTAAAGACCCAATCCAAAAATGGGCATCTGAAATGAACAGACATTTCTCACACAAACAAGCAGAAATAGCAAATAAACATATGAAAAAATGTTCAACATCACTGGTCATTCAAGAGATGCAAATGAAAACAATGCTGAGATTCCATCTCACTCCAGAAAGAATGGCTGCTATCATGAAATCAACCAGTAACAAATGCTGGCAGGGCTGTGGGGAAAGAGGAACCCTGCTCCACTGCTGGTGGGAGTGTAGACTGGTGCAACCACTGTGGAAATCAGTATGGAGATACCTCAAAGAACTAGGACAGGAATCCCATTTGACCCAGCTGGGTCAAAATCCCAAATTCCCCTGCTGGGTATCTTCCCCAAAGAATTAAAAAAATAATACCACAGTGATAGATGTGCACCCACATTCATAGCAGCACAGTTGGTAATAGATAAAACTTGGAAGCAGCCCAAATATCCATCAACTAGAGACTGGATAAAGAAAATGTGAGTTTTTTTAATAAAATGGAGTACTACTCAGCTATCAAAAATGAGAAATTAGAGACATATATTGCTAAATGGATACACATTGAGGTGATACTCTTAAGTGAAATAAATAGGACATAGGACACACACGTGTAAATACTGAATAGTTTCTCTAGTGTGAGAAACTGAAAGTGTAAATAAGGACTAAAAGGTATAATAGATAATGTGAAATAGGAAGAAAAGGGCCAAAGGGGAAGGGGAAGGGGAAGGGGTAGGGGAAAAGAAAGAAGGGAAAGGAAAAATGATGAGAAAAGGAAAAAATGGAAACAAAGTCTTTGTAAATAGGGAAGGATGGAGAGGGTTAAGGGAGGGCAGGGAATGGACAAAAATAAGAACCAAGAGAGATTACGTAAAGGTACAAATTTCCGATGATGAATGTCATTATAATGTATACCTAAAATGTACCAATAAAGTTAATTTTTTAAAAAAGAAACATTCAAGTCATTTGATGGAAGGATTTTACTGCTGACCACTACAAGAAAATAAATACGTAGGAGTTTGTAAAAGGCAAAAAAAAAAAAAAAAAGGAGCAAGACAAATCCAGTCAGCACAATAGTTTAAGAAGCATAATACATAGGTCTAGATTTGCCAGCATTTGAGCCCTTTCAAGTAGAATGCACTGGCTCACAGGCAGACCTTTCAGGTGCCTCATTCTGGAAAGCACTGTGTTCAGGCAGATCTTGCTCATTATCCGGACACAGTTAGGAGAACAACCTAAAAATGTCTGTCATATGATCAAGGTTGGTTCTGGGAGGGAGGGGAGATCAGCACACCCAGGTGTTCTTTTCCAGCCCTGTATTTCAGAAGGCTTGTCCACTTGGGGAATGCAAATGCATGTAAGATACAAAGAGGTCAGCAATAATTAGCATACAGTTTGTAACGGGTTATATCTAGACAGGCCCCCGTGCCTCATAGGTGGTTTGGGGGGGTGACTGGATCATGGGAACGTGATTAGTCCACTGCTGAGCTCATAGCTAACTGTGATGTTGAGAGGAGCTGGCCACTGGGGGCGTGGCCTGGAAGGGTCTGTCTCCCTCCTTCCTCTCTTGACCTGTCTCTGTTTCCCATCGCCATGCCATGAGCTTTTTCTCCTCTGCAATGCCCCTCTGCCATGCTGCCTGCCCTGGAGCCTAGAGACTGAAACCTCTACACACTGTGAGCCAGAATAAACCTCCCCTCCTTTAAGTCATGGGTGTTGGGTATTGTGGCTCAGCAACAAGAAAGTAACTAAGACACAATCACCCAGAAAGTTTTACATATCAACTTAACTTTTTCCTTTTTTTAGAATCTGTGACTCAGCAATGTAACTATAATCATGTGATTTTTGTATTTATCAGACCTACAAAGTCAAACAGCACTGACCAAAAAAAATCAGAGTGGCTTCAGATCTCTTACAAGCTTAAATCCTCAGCCCCTTCTTAAAATTTTATTATTAAGACAGAGGCTTACTAAGTTACCAGGCTGGCCTTGAACTAGTGATCTTCCTGCCTCGCCACCTTAATAGCTGGGATCACTGGTGTGCACCACCATGCCTAGCTTATAGGTCTTTTCTTGATGCAGACTCAGCCTTGGTGTTCCCATGATTTCCTACCTTGGCTCTCTCCAGGACAGGCTTTTCACTTTCAGAATCCCGAGAGGAACAGATTGGCCTGGCCCATATTTCTGCAGGTCAGCAGTCCTGGCCAGCCTAGGGCGAGACACTTTAGATCCATTTTCTTCCCCTGATCATATCGGATATCCCTGGGGGACAGCAGTGGCCGTGAGTGGATACTGTTGCTTAAATAGGAAGCCGAATGGTGCAGTGCCCCATGTTCAACAGGTACAGTTATACTCTACTGTACAGTTATACATCAACGGAGGGGTCAGCCCCATGTGGAAGGAGCCAGGAAGCTCTCAGAGAAGTCGGGTGTTCCCGTAGTCAGGATTTCCAAGCTTGGAAACAAGGACACCAAGAACACACCCAGGAATGCCTAACATGGCACGCTGATTCCTTCTGCCTCCTTTGCACTCTGCTCCTGTGTCCTGAGCCTGTTTCCTTAACTCTGCCCCTGTTCCACACTCAATTCTGAGCCTTTCTTTTGGAAAACACCTAAGCTGTCTTTCAGACACTTATGCCTTTCATAAAGAAACTGGGTAAGCCAGGTAAATCCGAGTACCGTGATGGGCTATAATCAACTCCTCAGGTATACACATTCGGAGCTAATGAGTGACACCCTGGAATGTGTCTAGAAAGCTCTTGCCCATCTTCCAGCCCTTCTGCAGAGCAGTAATAATGCAGAGGGATGCATTCGAACTGCTCTGTCAGATCGAAACCTTATGGTAATGTACATTTTGACCCTTATTTACACCAGAGAAACTGTTTGGTACTGACAGATCATGTGAAATAGGAAGAAAAGTTCCAAAGGGGAAGCGGAAGTGGGAGGGGTGGAGGAAAGGAAAGAAGGAAAAGGAATAAATACGAGAAAAGGAAAAAATGGAAACAAAATCTTTGTAAATAGGGAAGGGTGGAGGGGGAGAAGGGAGGGCAGGGGAATGGGGAGAAAATAAGAACCAAATACATCATGTACAGGTACAAGATCCCAACTATGAATGTCAGCATACTGTATACCTAAAATATACCAATAAAATTAATGAATAAAAAAATCTTACGGTAACAAACCATTGGGAACATGACTGTACAGAGATCACACATTTTTTAATTCCTTGCAACTATAGTAACAATGTAGAGATTACTGACCTGGGAAGAATATTTAAAATGCAATTTGCTTCTCCTGTTTTATTGCCTTAGTTTATTTTCTGTGTTTTGATAAGCTTGGGTGATTTGTGACTCTTGTTTGTAGTCAGTAAAATCCTTGGCTGACTTGGTGATTACACTGGCTAAGTGGCTAGGGGAGAAAGAATGATTTTCCCAGTGCCTCTTTGAATTAGTCCCAAGGATTTTTATAAAGAGCGACTTCAGAAATAGCCTTCAGTGTTGAGCTCAGATCATAACAGGAAAAGAGAAAAAAGAAAAAGAAAAAGAAGTGCATTTTGAAATGCTTCTTAGACTGTTCTGATATACTGAGATGGTTTCCTATCAAGAACATTTCCTTATAAATGTTTGAAACAAAGGCTATGGAGCAGGTAAATTAGTTGTGAAACTTAAGGAAAATCTCCATAAAATGTTGCAGCAACTCTGCAAAGTTTTTACAAAGCAACTCCACAACCTTATTAGCCAAAATACTAATAAAAGAAAGTTAAAATGGTAGCTAATAAGTTTAAAAAGCAAGGTTTATAGTCTTGCCTCTGCTCCCAGGAGAACATATAGGTAAATTTGTTTATTTTTTTCTTTAAGAAGTATTAGCTTTCTCACTGGGAAAAGTGAGACAATTACGATTCCTTCCAGGTCTTATAAAAGTCCTGTTCTCACACACACACAAAAGTTCACTGTTTTGTTTTTTATTCCCTTGTATTCATCTTCTACGAAGAATTAAACTGCCCACTAATGCTTCTATAACAGATGAAATCGCACAGTAGGATTGCACTCTTCTGACAATTCACCTCTGCGAAGATACCTTTTAATTTTTCATTGGCTGTTTATTGAGTGTTCGTGGTATTAGAAAGCAATTAAATCTCCATGAATACCGAGTTGATTTACAAGTCTGTTTCCCAACATTTGCCAAGTCTAGACAGTAATAGATTAATGTCTCTGTAACTTGAAAGGAGTGAGCTCTCACAGCAGGATGGCGAAAGAATTCTGAGTGTGCAGCACTGACACTGTGTGGAACGAGGAAGGAAAAGGTGACTGAGCACAAAATAAACAAAACAGGAGGCTACATGGAAGGTGGCTCACACCAGCAGCTCCCAGGCTGTGAGCATAAACAAGAAGTGGACTAAAAGGAGACACACTGAGTTCTTTAATCCATAGAGCCTTCTTCAGATTTGCTGAGGCTGTACGGTATCATTTGCCTTACAGCAGTAAATCCTTCGCTGTGGGATGACTTGATTCCAGCATTCAGAATGGCTTCCCAAGGAGGCACGAGTATAAACACACTAATGCCCGGGTCATAGTATTTGAGCAATATGGGCAGTGGAGAGCATAGGGGTAGAACTGAGAAGACATAGGTACTGATTCTAAAGAGGCTTAGTTCCTTCTTTTATCTTAGGAATAAAATATTTTCTCATCTACTTGAAAGCCCCTGTGATAACACCAAGGGAACTGCAAAGCACCACATCCTCCTTTGCTGCATAAATTCCGTATGAAGAACAGCAAAGAGAAGAGCGTCCAAAGGTTCCTTGACCAAAACACATCTCTCAGAAAGCTCAATCGTAATTTTTCAATGTTTTTATCTCTCCCAAAGAGTTTCTAAAATTTTGGGAAAACAACCAATGAGTGTCCTCAATTGTCAGTAGGAGCTCATCAGTAAATGGGTGTCCCTTCCTAGGTGTGGAGCTACATGTCCTTCTGACCAACCCACCTGAACAGACCAGACAGCTACAGAGCCACTGGCTGTGTCCTAAGTATATCCACCTGTCCCCATCTGGACGGTGGAACAAGATGGGCATTTTCCAGCCAATGCTTAGCTGTTTCTTTTAAAATGCTCATGGTGATTCATTCAGATGAGCTATGCTTAGGCTGTATCATTTGATTGGGATTCAAGTCCCGACTCCAGCCTTGTTTCCTTACAGTCAGAGTAGCAGTCAGGTCTGCCTTCACAATGTGTCCAGAGTCTGACTGCTCTGAAGGAAAAAAAGCACGTTGTCTTGGCATAAAGGTTTTATAGGGTTAAAACACATCCCTTCCACCATGACTTCCCCTACGAATTCCTGCTCCAAGCCACCATCATTGGTTCACAGTCATATGTTCATTCAGAAAATATTTGTGCAACAAGCAAGCTTTTAAAGGTTTTACAATAAATGAATACTTCCTGCAACCTCTACTGCATGCTTGACACATAGAACGTGCCCAGTCAGGGTGACTGTGTGCTAGACTAATCAGTGTTTGCAATGATCCTCATGGCATGGAATTTCCTACAGGCAGAATGCATAAGTGGCTTTGATCATTCGTATCTCTTCCTCACCCACTTGAGGTTTTTCTGGGAGATGACGGCTAAGGCCCACAGAACTCACCGCCATAAAGACAGGTTGAGGGGGATAACTACAGTGAACAAAACACAGTAAAGGGAGACATGGAATAGTTCGGGAAAAGATTTGTTAGCTGCCTTGCTCTCCTGTTCTTTGTGCTAGATTAAATCTGGATCAGGGCAGCCTAAAGTGTTAGGAAGCGCTAAGCATGGCCGAAGTTTACCAGCCACGTAGCTCACCAGCCTGACTGAGGAGCAATGACATTAACTCTGTTCAAACAGAAATCAAATGAGATTACCCATTAGGAGGCAATTTGGAAGCTCTTGCCGTACTTTTAAAACAGAAAAGAGCTTTCTGCCATTGAGAATCATGTATATTTTTGTATCTGAGTTTTAGATATATACACAAAATAGCCCTTTAGTTCTTTAAAGAACTATAATTTATGTGTTGTAAGATTAGCAGCCTCGCTTATTTATTCCCCATTTTCATCTATATTATCATTCGAGCAGAATTAATTGCAATAATCAATATAAATGTGTCTTATTGACCGGAAGATAAAGCTCTTACAGATCACTAACTAACTGGCCAAGTACCAATGCGTGCGGTCCAGATTAATGGAAGACCCCTTCCCTTTATGTAGGTGTTTACTGTTCTGTCAAGCCTTCTGTGTTGGTGTAGTACAACCAGGAGACAGAAATTGCACTGTAATTTAAAAGGGGATTTTAAAGTAAATAGTTACTAAGCTAACATGAGAAATCTGTAAGCCAGTTGGAAACAGACCTCTAACGTGTACCGTAGGACTGAGAAAGAATCCCCGGAGGGCACCGTTGGGAGCGTGGTTTCCACCGCTCTGAAGAAACTGAAGAGTCTTGGAGAATGGCATGGGTCACACAGCTCACATCTTCAGATGTGCACAGCGACCCAGTGGGGACCCAGCAGGGAGGCAGCTGCAGAGAGGGCGTGCACAGACAGGGAGAGGAGCATACATGCTTTCTCTTCATTTTACTGTGAGATGTGATGAAAAAAAATTTATGACAAAAGAAGACATTACCATGAATCACCCCAAAACCCTCCCCCACTTCAAACCCACGCGTCCCATCATTCCCGCCACATCCTGCAGCAGCTCTGGAGCCCTCTCTCCTGAGTGTCTTTAGTTGTGCTGTCCTGGCTGCCTCGAGGTCCTGAACCGATGCAAGAACATATCCCTTTCATGGTCATTTTGACTTTGGGGAAGAGCCGGAAGTTGCAGTGCCAGATCCGGGGACTAAGATGGGTGAGGACACAAGGTCGTGTTTTTACAAGCTGCCTTTCTGTTAGACGGTGCTCAGCAGGAGCAGTCTTTGTATTGTTGTGTTTTTTCATCACAGCTCGTAAACACACAAACTCCAGAGCTGCATCAGAAGCGGAGACAACGACGGGACGAGTGAATTGGAAGTGAGACGCGCGATTCCAAGTGACTTTGCGAAGGATTAATGGCAGCGCGTCTTTGGTAATTTTTTAAAATTTAAACATTCACCGAATAGTTCAGTGGTCTCCTCTAAGGTACCATCTGCTGAGCGCCTACCGCGTGGGAGGCCTGTGGGACTCTAGACGCGACGCTGTGCTCACTGAGGTCACCATATCACCAGAGGAAAAAACCTTTAAACAAATAAAGAATGAATCGTCACCGTGGTCACTAAGAGAAGTCCTGGTGTTGTGAAGATGTGTTTAATAAGGCGAAACTAAGCAGTCATGTGCAACAAGTGAATGTGCGACAGGAAACGACATGTAAGCAGAGTCTTGATGATCAGTGGAAGTTGGTTACAACATTTAAAACCCATGTTTTACTGTTTTGTTGCTTTATTCTTAGATATTTCTGATCATGTACTTTGTACTCCTTTCATTTAAATTTTATCTGCCTTAGAACAACAATGTACAACCCTAAACACGTTTTCCTATAGCATGCTTATGATATGCTATGGCTGCGATGCTGTCCCTTACACAACACAATGCCATTCCCTTTATCTCCTGTCCACTCCTCACGTCCTGGTGGCATACTCTACCTTGCTGGCCAGCAGAGTGGGAATATAACTATGAGTGGCCCAAGAGTTGTACTAATCCCAAATCTCCAGGCCAAGTCGTGTTTTTCTGATGACCTGAAGCTGGTGAGTTTCCCCAGAAATAAATCTGTAAGGATAAAAATCCAGAGCTCCCTGGGGCTGTAGCTGTGTGCTTGTGAGACAGAAGATACAGTATTATGCAGAGAGAATGAGGGAGCAGATAAGATGGAAACAGAAAAAGGAGGAGCAAGAATGAGGGCCAGGAGGAGGGAGAGGGAAGTGAGAAAGAATGCAATACCACAGCCTTGGCCATGCCGGGCCACCCCTGTGGTCAGGCCAGCCCGGCCTCTGGGAGCCTGGACAGGCCAAAGACCCTGAGCAGTCAAGTCCTGTGAGTATGTGAACACCCACCATCCATCTGCAAAGGGCCTCATTGATTGCGCCCACATTTTCTTATTCAATGTCCTACCTAACACGTAGTAGGAACTGAATAAATAGCTGTGAAATGAATGATTCTAACAATAAAGATTTTAAAACAGGACACAGAAAATACAGAGCTTTGTCATTGATAGTCTCTTCTGTTTTAGTTTTGAAACAGTGGACAGACCCTAACCTGGCACTGTCTGGATAACTTCAGGAAAGCCCCACGGCCACTGGCTTAGAAACAGCCAGTGCATCAAGGCGGTATGCTTTAACTCAATTTTCCAGGATGAGATATATTTGAACTCACGTTTATTTAATAAATGTCCTATCATAATATTTCTTCTGGAAGCTGTCTTCCTGTTTCTTTTTTCTTCCATGTACTGATGTACCAGTAAACTCCATTTGCTCTTCTTCCTGTTGGGTGAATCAGCAACTATGGGCCATCATCTGGGGGTCGAAAGAGAGAACAGAAAAAGCCGTCATTTCTCATTGCCCCACCATGCAGTGAGCACAGTTTTCCTGGTCTCTGTGATTAAATAGCATTGTAAATGAAACTCTGTCTATGCAAACATAAAGGAGGAAGACAAACAGCAGCATGAGGTTACATGGTTAAGACCAGGTGTAAGGTGTAAGGAGGACCAGTAAAAAGGGGCCTACTAGAAATAAAATTGGTACTTTCTACTTTGAAATGAGAGTCACTCGCCTTTCAACAGTATGTCTTACTAGCATTCAGCCCAAAGAATTCTATTAGAACACAAAACACTATCAAATAGACAGGCAAATAGACCTATTCTCATGGCAATAGAGGTCTGAGCTGGAGGGAAACATGTGAAATTACCTCTAAATCCTATTGTCTTTAATGCCACCACTAAGCTGGCACTGTAGACCTTACACAGGTAGGTAACTTTTCTGCCTATTGCTTTCTTTTACCTCAACACAGGGTGGTGATAAAGGAATCAAACACAACAGGGCAGGCCTTTGCCTTTGCCCTCCGACCATGTTTTTGCCATAAAATGTTCTGTTCCACAAACATAACTGTGCTGCACAATGTTCCTGCCCAATGTATCAAAGCGTTCTGTTCAAACAATGTAACTGGTTGTATTGCTGCACCATATTTCTACCTAAGGTTTCAAGAATGTTCCATTAACTCCACCCCAGGAGGTTCCTGCGTCTAGCTATGTCTCTGCCCTGAAAGGTTCCTCTCAACTTCCTTTCCCCAATTGTATATAAACTCACTCTCACTACAATGTGGGGGTCAGAATTCAAAGTGCTTAAACTCCTCTGAGCCAGGCAGCCGGCTTAATAAAGCTTGGTTTTTCTCCACCTCTTCCAGTGACTTTCAGATTCCGGTGTCTTCAAACTGCTTTAGCTGTCCCACAGAGCTGTAACACTTGGCTGTAATGCTGAGCTATCTCTTTTTCCTCCTGACAGTGATGTGACAGAAAAGTCACACTGCCTTGAGTCAGGAAGTTTACTATGCACTCAGACAAGTTCCTTACTCTCACTGCACAGCTGCTTCCTCTTTGCTAGGATCTGAGCTTGGTTTGTTCCCCCAGAGCTCACCCACTGGAAGCTTGGTCCCAGTGTGGAAGCAAGGTCAGGGTGGTGATACCTTTAACAAATGGGGCCGGGGGGTGGTTATTAGGCCCTCAGGAGACCCACTCTCAGGAATGGATAATGCTTTGCTCAGAGTGCTGACTGGGTCTTGCAGAAGTGAGTTTGTTTCCGGGAAGGGGTTGTACAGAGAGTGAGCCTGGTCTCTCTGCCTCTCATGTCCTGTCTTGCCAAGCATATGAGACATTTACTGGAACGGATCAGATGTCAGAGGCAGGCACTTGAATCTCCAGAATGGTGAGCTAATAAAACTCTTTTCTATATAAAGTACCCAACTTTGATTATTATGTTATAGCAACAGAAAATGGACAAATACATTTTTCATAAAATTGGGACAGTAAGACCTACCAATTTGATAAAGAAAATGAGAGACAATCAGATTAATGACTCTCACAAGGCAATCAAAAGGACTAGCAGAGGCAGAAACTAGAACATAGCTTCTTTTGTCTGTTCTGGGAGTGTTTCAAGGATATTTTGAATAATGAATTAATTCAGATGAGTCACATACAGTCCATTCTTGGTGTTTCCCCTCACAGAAGGAGGTTATTTTGGTAGAACACATCTGTCTCCCCTCCTCCATTTCCTGTATCATCTTGTTCTATTAATTTACCAGAACTCCTGTCATATGAAATTCATATTTGATATAAATTCTTTTGTAGCCAAAAGTTATCCAAGGCAATGGCCTTCTGACTCTTGAGTTATATATTTTTTTCAGCCTCAGTTTTTAAGTTTTCCTTTTCATGTTCTGTGCCCTCCTTCCCATCTATTCTCACTGTAGGTGTTTTATGTAACTGTCATGCAGTTTTTTGAAAATCCATCCAACGTGAATGCTGGTTACTCTGACAGACGTTTTGCTTCCTCTGATCTCCTGGGAGGGGGATTCTCTCTGATGCTCTTCTCACCACGTGGACCACAGTTTGACAGTGGAGGATGGGTTTGGTGAGCTATCAGCTTGGGTTCCATGCAGGTTCTGTAGGAAAGCCATGATTATGTTCTCCTCCTGACACTTTGTTAACTACCTTGTCCCTTCACTCTGCTGCCCTGGAGGAAGTATAGCCTGCTCTGTGGACAACATTGTTATTTCAAGTACACCATTGGCACCTACATTATGTCAGACCCAGTCAATGCTGGTTGTTAACTTTTTCCATGTTGCCCTTCTGTCCTCAAAGCTATTTCTATTCCCCACAAGACAAAAGAGGAAGAAAATTAAAAACCACTTCCTAAGTTCTCTTCTCTCTATATTAAAGGTCAAATGAAAATTATCAGAATTTGTTTGGCTGATTTTCTTTCCCTGGACTGATTTTATGGAGTTGGACACAAATTAGGAGACAACAACAACAAAAAAGGATCACATTTTCTTTTGTGCCAGGGATACATATATTTTTTAAGTTTTATACCATAAATCATTCCAATTTCCCTATGTTTCTGGAAGTTATTTTTGGCTTGATTTGTCTGCTTTATTGAATGAGTACTTCTTTTCTCATCCAGTTAAATACTAGAGGGTGCTTCGTCTCCATTCCATCATTTTTATGCAGTCATTACTGGTAGAAACTAAGATTATCCTGTAGTAGTTGTGTTTTCACATTTTATTAATTCATCATGTAATATCTATGTATTGAACACTTACTCTGAGCCAGGCTTGTACCTATATACTCTTACAAACCTGAGAAGGAAAAAATGATTTTTATGATGCAAAAATTGCATGAGCTCTGTTCCCAAACTCCACAGGCTACGTCATCCAGTAATTTTGATTTCCTTACCTTGGCTCCCTGGTTGGTGATACACAACCTTAACCTCATCACATCACCACCCTGGACTGCTGTCCCCTCCTCTTTGCTCCAAAAGCTTTGACAAATGCAGAAAGATCTCTGTAACAGATAGAAAGTCTCTTTGTATTCAAAGAACTGGAGAACTAAAATCACAATGAACAAAATTCATTAGTGTAAACTTTGGAGACACAGATTGCTATCCACATGTGACTTCTAAGAAAAAGATGCTACTTTGTCAACTATGTCAATATCTGTGAATTGTTTTGATTCCCTTAATCTATAGCTTTTGGGGGTGCCCTGCAGCCTATGCCTATGTGTAGGAACCAGGTGGGGCCTATCACCCCCAGGGCCATGTCAGCCCTGAGCTCTCTTGTGGGAAAGGATGGCATGCATGACACTGGTTTTGTCTCTTGCTTGTGTGAACAGGGTCAGCAGCACTAAGTGTGACCAGCAGTCCCTTTGACTCTTATTGAGCCAGTGTGGGGATGTTGTCAAGCTGCATACCACTTTGCAAATTGAATCTGCCATGCATGAAGCAGTGTACGTGCCTGGGGTGCAAACTAGAGTGATCACGAAGCAGGTGGACACACAGTGTCTGCGCTCTAATAAGAAATATGATTTTTGCATAACAATGCCCCACTGTTACAAGGCATTTCTTGGCAGTTAAGTATGAGCTGTTGTACTCTGTTATGCGAAAACTTAATCAAATGTCACCATAAGCCTTAAATTCCTCTTCAGAAGATTGTTCCATATGTTCAACTTTAGATCTGTAACCCTTCTTGCTTTGATGCTTTTAATGGTGCATTGCATTTTATGCAATTGCACCAACTAAGCAACTGAGGAATTGATGTATTTTGCAGGAGAGATTCTCCCAGGTGCTGTGATTTGGGAACAAGTTCATATTGACTTATCCCAAAGAATGTGACATCATCTGCTATTTTTGTAAGTCAGCCAAATTTAACACCTTTCTTAAATCCATAACTAAAAGAACCAAGAAGAAAGTTAAGATTCTCAGAATGTGTTATGTAAAGGATTTGAGTTTCTGGACCCCATGATCTGAAATTTTATTTAGCAATCCAAAAATCCAATTACAAGGTGTTGCATTTTGTTTTCTAACTTGGTCTTGGAGTTTCTTTCATGAGGGTGACTGTAAACTCCAGCTGTGCCCTGACAGGTCTCCAGGGACTTGATCATGAATATTTACAATGTGCCTTCCAGGGGACACTTCTTAGTCCTGGAAGACAACACGCTGCCCAAATGCCTGACCATGACCTGGTGGTCTCTCACAGGAGACATGTTTATACTGACACACATCTTTGTGGGTCTTTCCGGCCTGTGTTCAGTCTACTCCTACCCAGACAGCCACTTGGTAGGAGAGCTCTGACCAGGAAGGAAGGCAGGGTGAAGTGTGTCAGGCACTGAGACACAGAGGAGACAAAGCAACAACACAGGAAATCATAGATGTGGTTTAGGACCTCCAAGCCCAGAGATCCGGGGCAGCATACCTGACTGTGCCAACGAGAAGAGGGAGCCATCAAAGACTTGCATGCTCAACCATTGACTGAGGAGCATGAGAGAGACAGAGGTGTGTGGCATTCAGACTTACTTGGGGTGCAGGGTGCAACCTGAGCTGATTTCACACAGGGAGCTCTAACTGGTGGGTTCTACCCAGCAGTCCTAAGGCCTTTGGGGTCCTGCTCACTGAGAGCTGGTTGCTGCAGCATTTCTGTGCAGTCTGGGCACGTGTGGGGACCAGTGAGGCAGAAAGCAGGTTCTACCTGCTCTCCTGTAAGGAGGTGGACACCAGGAGGTTGTTGCATAAGTGGACATCACATTAAGGAACTGGGACGAGGAACAGAACTAGAAACTATGTCATGGGTGACTAAGCCCATTCCTGGTATGAGAAAGTTAAATTTACACTCAAAATGATGCCAAGGCAACACAAAATTACAAGAAATCACTGCACAGAGTTGAAATGTAAATACTCTGGACAAAGAACTCATTGAATTCCTGGAGTGTTTAAGTGAATGATTGTATAGATCATCGTTCAATGGTTGTGTGCCTCAGTACCCACCATCTATGCTTTCTTCTCCTGGTAATGAATCATAATTTTCCAAAGGAAAACTAACTTCTCACCTGCTTTCTGCCTAGACTTCCCAAGGGGCCATATGGTTCAATCTCAATTTAAACACATTCTAAATGCAATCGGCATAGCACCACAGCGGGCCACATTCGGTGCTTGACTCTTGAAGAGCAGACAGATATTCCTGCTTGGATTTATCTGGCTACCTGACCCTTCTATGAGGGCTGACTCTACAGCCAGCACAGCCAGGGCTATTGTGAGAAACTTCTTTTCCAGGAATCATTGGAGCTGAGATTAGAGGAATGCTTGGAGCGGAGAGATGGAAATCAGACCAATGCAAAAAGTCAACATACAAACATGAGATCTCAGACAAGGAACAGCAGTTGGAATGTGGGATAGGTTAAGGCAGCACCAAGAGCGGGCTGTTGTGTAAGGCTGGCCTTTTTCTTCTTTCAGCTGTGTTATGTTTAGATCATCAGAGCTTCATTTAAATGCAAACACCAGGTATTCATACATTATATACAAGGAACATAAATCATAAAACATCTGTAGATCTGAAATATGCATTCATTGTAGATCTGCTCGCAATGTTTCCAGGCACTATGCACTTAAACTTCATACCAACATGACGAGAATGGCAGAAGATAAACCTATGGGGATTGAACATCTGGAAAGCATCTGTACAGCGATATTCCTAGAAAGCATCCCTGAGGGCCCTGGCCGTGGCTTATGGTTCAATGAATTAAACATTTCTAGGCAAAATTCAGGAGGAGCCAGAAGGCCATTAATTTTAACATGGAGCTCCTGTTTCTTGCCCAGAACATACTGGGATTCTGCAGCGTCCAAGTCTGTCAGGACCAAACCAATGAGGTGGTAAATGCCCCTTCCCAGGTGCTAAGTGTTGGGCTACAGCTGGCAGAATGGCAGCTCTGCTGAATTCTCTCATCATTAAATGTTTTTTAACGACCAGCGGCACAAAGGGTGTCAGCTATTGAAGAGCCACTCCTCTTCAGAATGCAGCTGCTGAGGACTGCGAATCCGTCAGCCCCTGAGCAGGTATCCCAGCAACAGCACCTGCCACTGACTAACTGCAGGCCAGTGGGTCTTCCAGCCCTTTCTTTCCTTTCTCTTATCTGTCACCTTCTTCCATAGCTCTCTTTACCCCTCCAACCGGGCCCCCCTCTCTCTCTAAATCTTGAGTTCTTTGTGTCCTGCCTCCTCTCCAGGGATGTTCTCATAAAGACTATTCAGGGTTCACACCTTTGGTGCAAGCACTTCTGTTGTACTGATCATACAGTGCATTCCCTCCTGTGTTCTGTCTTTTGGAACCATCCGTCCTTTCTCTCATTCTCTCCCAATGTTCCCTCTTTTCCTCCAGCTCCGGGGTGTTCCCTCATTCTCCACTGTATCAGCCTAATCTTCACTTGATGTTAGCCAAAAGGCCGAGAAGGGCTATCAGCCTAATCTTAACAAGAGTGCTTTTCTCATAATTTCCCCTCAGGAAAATAGGTGTTTAATAGGGAGACTGCAACAAACCCCATCCCTTCCCTCCCCAGCCTACATCGTGACTCTCTCCTTACTAGCACAAGTGATTTTGTTCAGATACCACCATTTCCCCACAAAGCCTCTTGGTTCCAGGGAAATTTTCTGCACTCTCAGCTCCAGGGGAGGATCCTAGTTAGAAGAGCCAAGCATGATCACCTCATTCCTTTTTCCAAAGATAGGTTTAGAGAAGGAAATCTCATCTAGTGAATGAGACATGAGAGGAAATCTACTGGGTTCTCAGAAGAGTTTTCAGGGCCTTAAGGAAACCAGAGGTGAAAGTGAGCCCTTTCTTCTAAACGCCACCATCATGCTCGGATATGAGCCCTGGACTGTGGCAGCCATCCTGTCTCCAATGGGAAGTAAAAGCCAGCACTGGAGAGGAGCTAAAGACTGCTGTCCCGCCCATGGGACCACTCAGACTTCCTGCCACAGGAAGGGGATAGAGGTTCTTTGTTTAAGAGAACTTGAAGCAAGATTAGCTTTCAGCCATAAGCATCTCAGCTGATACAAATATCCATTCTGCAGAGAGGCAAATTGTAGCTGCACCGCTGCCCGACTTAGGCAGCTCAGTTACTTTGTCTAAGCTCCTTATCTTCACCAATATAACGAAAAAGTCCTCACAAAATCAAACAAGGCTATATTAATATGTGCATCTTGAGGATGGTGACCCCTCCTTTTTGATATTAGGATGACAAATCCTGCTCCCCAGTTTCCTACAGGGGCCTATGGAATTTTTTGTGTTCACAACTCAGCCTTATCTTGGAGCCCACAGCTTCCTGGCTGGCAGCTCCTCGAACTTGCTGTGTCTCATGATTCCACTGTTGCTCAGGGTTGGTAGAGGTTGAGACAGATGCCTGGGTAGCAGTGGGCCTGAAACATCACCCTGGCACTTCTATGCCAGAGATCTCTGTTATTATTCCTTCAAAATGAGAAAGAGAATACCTCTGGACATTTAGCTGAGGAGGTTCCTATAAGGTATCTGGGTGCCTGAAGAAGTGTTCATTGCAGTCCCCACAGTGAAGTGCTTGTGTTCCTGCCTGCTGCAGCGCCCAGAGACACGACTTCCACATCACCCATCTGTAGCAGGTGCTGCAGGCTAGCTGTTTACACTCCAGAGGGTAAAACATTAAGAATAGCTTTTCTTGGACCAACTAACAGCCTTGATTCTGAGCTGACCTAGCTTCTCCTAGCAGATCCTCCACACACAAGATTTAAACCCAAGAGTGATGCGAAGGCCACTTCTCTGCTGCTTCTACCACTTTTGCTGACAACCACAGTCTTGGAAGCCTGAGAATTTTCTGCAGCAGTGAAGATAGAGGCCCCTGATGCTGTTGTGCTGGTTTTGCTGGCATGGATCATGGCTGAAGGGGGGTGGATCTAGAACCAGCGATAGTGGTGGCATCTTTTATATTCTCAGCTAGCTGGTGGATGAGGTAGAGAATTCTGCTTCCAGCCATGTACTGATTCCTCTACTTTGCCATCATGGTGTGACATGGTAATATCCTGCCTGCTCAGGACAGCACTGCTGGAAATAGCCCAATGTTGGGTCCTCAGGTCCTTCCAAAAGTTTTGTAAGCATCGATGTTAAATCATTTCATGCTCAGAGTTATATCTGGGATCTGGAACTGAAGCCCCCACTGATATACAGCCCGTTTCTCCCCAGGATGGAAATAAACAAACAGAGGGGAGCAGATTGAGAGCAAATCTAATTATGAGTGCCACGCTGATCCCCAAGGAACCCACCTGCTCCTCAGAAGGATGAACCACATGGTTATGTTATCTTATAAGACCAGTCCTCTTCCTTCCATAAAGAAATGGCACCCTCCATGGCTCCATTTTGTTCCCCCAAATCTGGCATCCATTTGTGTAAGTTTTCCATCACTATAATAAAATACTAAAGGTAATCGACTTGTAAACAGAAGGGTTTTATTTTGACTCACAGTTTCAGAGGTGCCAGTCCACGGCTGGTTGGCCCTATTGCTTTAGAATAGGCCAAGGCAGCTCCTTATGGCAGGCGCATGTGGCAGAGCAGTGCTGATCAACTCATGGGCAGGAAGTGGAAGAGGAAGAGATCACAATCCCCCCTGCAAGGGCTCATCTCCCATGACTTGAGGGCTTCTCAGGAGACTGCACCTCCTGAAGGCTCCACGACTTCAGCAGTGCCACTCTAGGGACCAAACCTGCAACAATCCAAGCCACAAAAACCAAGCTCACGTGCTCTGTCACACATCCAGATGCCTTGAAATCCAGTGGCTGATGGGTGTAAGCCCTTTACCCAGGCGACTTCTCAGCTCCTGTGCACATCAGTGGGTGTGAAGGGACACAGAAGGGGACGTGCAGCACCTACTTCCACCCCCCAGGAGCCTCTGTACCCTGCCGTGCCTGGACTGACAGGGCCACTTCTAATTTTATTTCCTGAAAATATCAGCCCGGCCACGACGCCCTGCTAGATCTAAGAAACATGATTTCACTGTCATAAGGTGACAAGTGAAAACAATGACACTCAGCCACACTAGGTGTTAATATATATTCTCTTCTTTATTAATTCGGTTTGGAGCAAAGAATTCTACTAAAATGATTTGCGGTTATTTTAAACGTTGTCATGGAATTGTCAACTAGACCCAATTAACATTATATATAATATTGGTTTTTATTTTCAAATTCAAACACTAGAAAAATTACCTCTTGTCACTCAGATATTCTTCTCTCTTAATCACATTCCGCAGAATTTCCTAGATGGAGCTCATCGTACAGCATATCCATCCATTCAACAAACGCTTTACCGAATGCTTCAGGCCCTGTTGCAGACATTGGAAATGCAATAGTGCAAAAGCAACAGGTACTCACCCTACAGAGTTTTTGTCCTGGAGGTTACAGATAGTTACCCAATCAAGACGTCGCCCGATATTCCTAAGCTCCTGCTATGGTCACTGTCCTCTCCCTTTCTTTGCCTTTACATCTTGCTGTAATCACTCTTTCTCCCTCCCTCCCTTCCACCTTCCTCTCTTCCTTCCCTGCCTTCTCTCCCTTCTTCTCTTCCATACCCAGTGTTTATTGCCAGACACCATTCTTGGAAATAGGGATACAACAGAGAACAACCACAAAAATCAAAAACACAAAAGACATTCCACAGTCTTGGAGCAGGAGAAGGTAGACAATAAATAAGTGCAGAATGAAGAATAAAATTAACAGTGCAATGGAGGGAACTGACTGGGGTTTAGAGAGTGACCAGAGTGAGGTTATGGACTTCGGAGGGGGTGGTCAAGGGAGCTGAGTGCCACCAGCTCAGAAGGAGTTGGCCATGGGAAGAGCTATAAGGAATGGATAACAGGCAGACCCTGCAAGAGTGAGTTCAGAGACCACAAGGCAAGAACTGCTGCTCTTAAAGAAAAAGAAAGGAGGCCAGGGTGGCTGGAGCTATGTGGACACGTGGGCGAATGGCCGGAGAGAGCCTGCAGCATGGACAGGGAAAGGCCATGCAGGAACTGCTGGGCACTGTAAGAAATCTGGTCGTAATGTCATTGAAATAGAGCAGAAGGACCTCACTCACCTGCACTCACCTCCTCTCCCTTCAGATCCTACACAGGCCTGTTTCCCAGTCTTTGTGGTCCCGTGGTGTTGGTTACTGATGTAAGGTCAGGATGAAGTAGAGAGAGGCTCACCTAAGATGTCAACTTTTTTTTTTTTTTCGGTCAAGGTAGAGCATTAAGGAAAAACAACTACTACCATTAACTATCATTATCATCTCATTGAAAAGAATATTTTAATACAAGTAAAATAAAAAGTTAATAGAGACACGATCTTAGAATTCTCTTATAAGTTTTTTTATCTTTTTTCATTCTTTTTTTTTTTTTTTTTTTTTTTTGGTACCAGGGATCTAACTCGGGACCTTGCACTTGCGAGGCAGGTGGCGAAACCACTGAGCTAAATCCCGGGCCCTTCTTTTTTATTCTTATTCCAACCTTAGCCATTAAATGGAATTTGTCCTTGGGCCAGTATTTTGGACACACTTCTCTTTTTACGCTTCTATCTAATCATTCCTTGCAATTCTAAATTCTGCAACATCTTCATATTACTTTTTAAATCTACTCCTTTGATATAATTATCAGGGGAAAGTTCCTAGTCATGTTCCAAGCTCAAGAAAATGATTTTTAAAGTGAAAAGAACTCCACAGATCTAGATGCTTGGATGAATGCTTCTAATTTGAATAACTGTCTCTTTAGAATGAACTGAGATTTCTTATACATTATGCTTTCTTTAAATGTACATGAGTTAGTATGACAAACATCTCCTGCTTTGTTTTTGTGTCAGATTCCTGACTTTCATCTCCCTGGGATGTAGGAACTGTACCTTGGAGGCTGTCCTACATAGAAGATGTAATCTATTACTCATTGTATGCCAGAAAATATATTTTAAAACTTCTGTTTAAATAGCATTATCATAGTACTTTTTAAATCATTTGTAATGAGACAAAACTTATGCAAGAAGAGGATCTTAAGAAAGGATATTTTGGAAAATAATATACCAGCTTTAATTTCTAATTAACTGAAAATACTATTTGGCTAAGTAAGTTATATTACTTCCTTAATGCTTCAGATCCCAAGCTAAAATTCTGAATATTTTACATGAAAAGTAAAGACCATCAAAACTATCATGGGAGAGTTATTGATTGCAAGTCATATGCATACTGTCATGCTCTATAAGTATTGATTCAAGAACTAAACAATAATAGAACATTTAACTGATGATTCAGAGAAATCGTGGGCAGTAAGAAAAAAAACCTATATATTCTACATACTCCTTTATAAAACACTTGAGATTCTATTTTAGGGAGCTTCTATAAAATATTAATCTTTGAAAAAGATTTAAAATAGCCACAGACTTTATAGAGCGTAAGTAGTAACTGTTATCTAGGACATCTTCAGAACCAAAAGACTGAGTTTGTAGGCCAGTTCTGCTACTTTCTTTCGTTTGACTTTAGGCAAACTACTTAAACACTCTGAATTCTAACCTCTACTTTTTAACCTCTTTGAAGTGACGTCGTAAAGACTTCCCAAGAGTAACTGTAATAGACACCCTGTGAACCTAGACAGACGCCGCTTGTCCTATTATGTACGCGGGTCACTGTCATTTCTCATGTATCTGTTTACTTCCTTTCTGCTCCTCCAGAAATGTAACACTGAGCAAAGCTATTCCCATCCCCCAGATCTGTCTTCATTGTTCATCTTCCTGAGATGACCTGAAAGCTCCAAGTGCCGTTTGGTTACAGATTGCCACAAAAGAATCAATTTCTAGCTCCCAAACTCCTACCCTTCGCTAGCACCAGATGAGTTATTTCCAACTCCCGTGTTCACAGTAGCTCTCTTATTTACTGTTTGAATTAATTTTATTGGTACACTTTAGATAGACATAATGATCACATTCATCATAGGGGAGCCTTCTTATTTAAAAAATATATTTAAGTGCATATCCCTCTATCCATCCAGAATCTTACCACGATGTACTGCACGAGAGTGTACAAACTCAAGAACGCAAAATACAGGAAAATGTAAAAGTATTATTTTCAGGGGAGAATTCATCAGGGCACTATAGGTTGATAAAATGAAGTGACATGAAAATTGTCTATCACTATACAGTGGAGCTCATTGATGAAATTTCTGTTTTCTTAATTCACAATTCAAAATCTCCCTTATTTAATTGCAATACATGCTTTAGAGGAGAGAGGATTTAGGGCTGACCACATTAACCATTTACAAATGTATATTTTAAATGTAACTCATTATAAAATTTTTGTTTGTTGAGAGCATATCTTGACACAGTCTCACAGATTTATAAATGATGTTTTAGGCCGGGGAGGTAGCTCAGTGGTGCTGCGCCTACCTGGCAAGCTTAAGGTACTGGGTTCAATTACTGGTACCAAAAAAAAATTGTATATAAATGATGTTTCATCCTCCATAGCTCTGCAAAGTAAATATCTTAATCCTCTGAGATTTAGAAGATATAAATCATACAGATAACAAAGCAAGAATATTTACCCAGTTTTTAACTCAAGACACATTCATTCAATTAGAATTTTTTTCTTCCTTGCATTTAAAAACTCTTATCAACATGAACATCATTACTAATATTAAATGGAAAGTTTATGATCACAAATTGAAGTTATTAACTTGCTACATTGACTGTTCATTATATTTTAGCAGTATTTTTCTAATTACTGTATTAATACATAATACAGAAAACTGGAAAGTCAAAAGCAATAAAAGAATATCTTTTGTGATACAAAAATAGCTATTAATATTTTGGTATGTGTTCTACCAGTACTCTTTATTCAAATTTATAAGATTTATAAATATGATGCAGAATTAGTGTCAAATTGCATGTGCTATTCTGCAGCTTCTGCTTGCTTTTTAAATCTAACAATGCATAGTGAACATTTTGCTGTGCTGAAAACACTTCTCCATAACATGATTTTAGTAGCCTTGAATAATATACAAACACTTCCTATTTCTCTTAATTATACTTTATAGTTGAACACCTTATTTTTGCTACCACAAAAATGATAAACATTCTTGTGGACATAATTTGTTTATTCCTCTAATTGTTTTATTTACTAGAATTCTTAGAAAGAGACATGACCCAGCAAAGAGGAAGACTGTTACAACACATTGTGAAGTTTCTCACAGAAAGATGCTACCTTTCCCCTGCTGCTAGTAATGGATGTTAGCTCCCCTATGATTTTAACCTTGATCTTAGAATTTTTTAGAGAGAGATGTAAAGTGCAAACAAATGAAGGAGAAAACACCAGCTTTATTACTGATAAGCAATGAATTGCAAAGCACTCTTTAGATTTATAGTCAGGCTGGCTTGTTAACTGAGGACCTATAAACCAAAGGAATTTACAGCTCTGTCTTGGACTCTGGATTTTCACAGGCTGCCCACATGGACCCAGACCTACAGGTTCTGCCTGCAGGCAGCCTGCTCCACCTTAGGGATGATAAAGCGCTTAGGTGCACATGTTTGGCTTCTCCTCCAAGTTCTCCAAGCCTCACCTCTCCCTTGGGAAGTAGCAGGGTGAGAGTCAGGGCCCGGAAGGAAGAGGCAGAAGTGATTATGCAGCTAAAATCCCTCCATGTGCAGAGAAGAATCAACATTCATGGGGCACTGCCAAAAAAAAATTGTCAATGCTCTTCATTAAATAGTTTAGCTCCAAAAAATAATTTACTATTTTGAGAAGATGGGAAAAAAATTAATCTAATTCTAGTGCATTACTTGGATTACAAGCAGTCTGAAAATGTTTATTCTTTTGTGACTTTTCATAATTTTGACTATGTTAATAGTGAAGTTTCAATTAATAATATATATAATATATAACATATAATTACATAATAATAACACATAATAATATATAATAGGTAATATATATTGATATATAATAATCTACATCTATCACAAAATAATAACACACTTTGCTAAATCTACTACAAAATTTCCAATTTTCTGTTTGCCTCTTCTTTATAGTTTGTTTCTTTAAAAATTATACACGCCATTTCACATATTTTAAATAGCTATTTATCTGATATTTAATAACCATTATTTACTATTTAATAGTTTTATATTAATAATATAAATATTTAAAATAACTTGGCTTTTTTAAAAACTACATGCTGTTTTCTAAATCATTAAATAACTAAAAATATAAGATAAAAGTGAGAAATCTATAATAATTCCCTAAGTTGGGGACAACAACTGTTAAGATTTTGTTATGTATTCTTCCAGCCTTGGTAGATGAATAGATGACCAGAGAGATACGTGTACATAGAAGCAAGTACGTACCTATCATTTTACAAAGCTGGGTCACATTGCTGCTATCCTTACAAATTCATCTCTATAGATGTTTTTTCCTTAGGACATATTTGTAGAATGTTTACACTTTTGATGGAAAGAAATGAGTTCATATTTATTACTGTTGCACAGTGTCCACTGTTAACAATATGTATAACTTGGATCCAGGAACAAAGATGAGAGATATTTTCTATAGAAAGTTAAATTTGTCCAATTTTGTAGGCAGTGACAACTGTAGCATACTTATTTTATCTGGTGAACAGTAATTTTATATTTTTATCTATCATCACATTCACACTGATTCCAAGACATTGAAAATATACAAAAATATGTATTCCTTGGAAACAAGGGCCCTTGCATATTGTTTGTTTAAAACATAAAAGTTCATGCTCCTGTCGCTTTTCATTTTAACAAATTCTTTTTTGTGCTTTGCCTTTTTTCCTTCTAGATCAGCGGCTGATGACCTTCATCTGTAAATAGTGCAGATTTCAGCCTTTGTAGGTCTAATGGCTTCTGTGACTGCCCGGAATGCTGCTTGTTTATGAAAGGTGTCTTAGACAACACCTAAACAAACAGATGTGGCTGTGTTCCTATCAAACTGCATTTATGAAAACAGGCAATGGCCTACATGGGGCCCATGGGCCTCAGCTTGCAGAATCCTGTTCTAGATAATATTGCTTGGAGGAAATATTTTGGGGGATTCTACCAAGAGTTATATTAATCCGAGGTTAAACTTTTTACAATAATGAGGCTCCTCATATTGGAGAAAGATGCATGGCTAAACAGAGTCTCTAGCAAAATTTATGTATTTGCAAACTAGCACTTTATTGCTTGTTTATACAGTATACATAACACAAATCATGCTCTCCTTTCTTTAGTCCGGGAGTCCTCAACTCCCAAGCCACAGGTCTGAACCAATCCGTCTCAGGAACTGGGATGCACAGGAGGTGAGCAGTGAGCCAGTGTGCAAAGCACCTGTAGAGCTGGCTAAGCTCCCCTGCCTGTCAGATCTGTGGCAGCATTAGATTCTCGTAGGAGCAGGAACCCCACTGTGAACTCCATATGAGAGAGATCTAGATTGCACGCCCCTTAGGAGAATCTAATACCTGATGGTGTCAGGTGAAGCTGAGGTGGTGAGTTCACTATTGCTACACAGGATCGCTATTGATTTTTGTGACTGACTTTATATCCTGCTCCATTGCAGAATTTGGTTATTAGTTCTATGAGCCTTTTGGTGGAATTTTTTGGATCTTCTATGTAGAAGGTTATGTCATCTATGAATAATGATACTTTGACTCCTTCCTTTCCTTTTATTTCTTTTCTTGCCTTTTTGCTCCTGCTAATGTTTCAGGTACTGTGTTGAACAGGAGTGGTGATAGTGGACATTCTTGTCTTGCTCCTGATTTTAGAGGGAAACCGTTAAGGTTTTCCTCATTTAATGTGATGCTGGCCATTGGTTTGTCATAAATGGCTTTTATCAGATTGAGATAAGGTCTTGCTATATCTATTTTCTTCTAGTTTTTATCATAAATGGATATTGGATTTTATCAAATCTTTTTCTGTATTTATTGACATGATCATGCGGTTTTTGTCCTTGCTTCTGTTTATGTGGTGCACTGATTTGTATATGCTGCACCCTCTTTGCATCCCTGGATGAAACCTTCTTGGTCATGATGTCCGATCTTTTTGATGATCTGTTGCATCCTATTTTCCAGCATCTTACTGAGAACCTTTGCATCTGTATTCATTAAGGAGATTGGCCTGTACTTCTCTTTTTAGTTGGGTTTTTCACTGGTTTGGGCATCAGAATGATGCTGGCTTCCAGAAATAAGTTCGGGAGCACTGCTTCCCTTTCAGTTTCATTAGAGATTGTGAGGAGTAGTGATGTTATAACCTCCTTAAAGGTCGTGTAGAATTCAGCAGTGAATCCATCAGGTCCTGGGATTTACTTAGTCAGTAGGTTTTTTATTACTGCCTCAATTTCATTGCTTATTATTGGTTTGCTCAGAATTTTTATGTCTTCTTGGTTCATTTTTGATAATTTGCATGTGTCTAAGAATCTGCCCAATTCTTTAAATTTTCCTATTTGTTAGAGTACAATCTTTCATAGTTATTACTATCATCTGAATTTCAGCAGTGTCTGATTTTGCCTTCTTCATTTCTAATTGCATAGATGCCTTTTCTCTTTTTCTTTAGGTAAGTTAGGCTTATGGTGTATCTATTTTATTTCTTTGAAGAGCTAGTTCTTCAATTTGTTGATTCTTTTTATTTTTTTAGTCTCAATTTCCTTAATTTCTGCTCTAATCTTTATGATTTCCCTCCTTAAACTAGGTTTGGGTTTGGATTATTGTTTTTCAAGTATTTTGAGGTTCATTATTAGGTTAGTTATTTGAGCTTTGTTTTTCTAATGTGGTCACTGACTGTAATAAGCTTCTGTCTTAGGACTGCTTTCATTCTGTCCCATAGGTGCTGGTGTGTTGTACTGGCATTGTCGTTTGATATCAGAAATTGTTTAACTTCTTCCTTGATTTCTTTTTTTTTAATTAATTTTATTGGTACATTTTAGGTATACAATATAATGACATTCATCACTGGAAATTTGCACCTTTACATAATCTCACTTGGTTCTTATTTTTCCCCCTTCCCCTGCCCTCCCTTCACCCCCTCCACCCCTCCTTATTTATGAAGACTTTGTTTCTATTTTTTCATTTTCTCATATTAATTCCATTCCCTTCTTTCCTTTCCCCTACCCCTCCCATTTCCCCTTCCCCTTTGCCCCTTTTTTTCTTATTTCACATTATCTATTATACCTTTTAGTTCTTATGACCTGTTGGGTGTTCAGGAATGTGTTATTAAGTTTCCAGGTGTTTATAAATTTTTTGTGGTTTCTTTTGTAATTGATTTTTACTTTCAGTGCACAATGGTCTGGTAATATACACGGGGTGATTTTGATTCTTTAGTTTTTATTTAACCAGGCTTTCTGCATTTAATGTGCTCAATTTTGGAGAAAGTTCTGTGTGCTGCTGAGAAGAACATGTACCCTGTTGTTGTGGGGCACAGCACTCTGTAGATATCTATTAAGTCCATTTGTTCAAAGATGCGGCCCAGCTCTGACATTTCTTAGTTGATTTCTTTGTCTAGTTGATCTGTCTTTTTGTGAAAGTGAAGTATTGAGGTCACCCACTAAGATTGTGTTGATATTTATTTGATCTTTTATGTCCAGCAGTGTTTGTTTTGTGAAGTTAGGTGCTCCAATATTCAGTCCATATATATTTACAAGTGTTATCTCTTCCTGTTGAATTGTTTCCTAAACTAGTACATGGTGACCTTTGCCTCTTCTGATCAGTTTTAACTTGAACTTTGTCTCAGAGTAAAATTATTCACCCTGCTTGCTTTCAGGGTCCCAGTACATGAAATATTGTTTTCCACCCTTTGATTTTTTAGTCTATGAATTTCTTTTTAGATTAGTTGAGTTTCTTAAGTGCACCAGACTTGCTGGATCCTGTTTGTTGATCCAGTCTGCCAATCTGTGCCTTTTAACTGAGGAGTTGAGGCCATCTGCATTGAGAGTTATTACTGAAAGGTATTGATTTATTCCTGTCATTGCAATCTTTTTCTGTTGCTGACTTCATTATTTTTCCATTTTGGTTTAACTATTTGCCTTCTTTGATATATTCATCCCATCTTAATTTTCAGCTTTGTTGGCTTTATTGACACTGTCTAAGGTATTCTTGAGTATTCTTTGGAGTGCTGGTTTGATGTACAGATTATCTCTTCAGATGTTTTTTGTTGTAAAATGTCCTTATCTCTCCATCTATTGTGAAAGAGTTTTGCAGGATATACTAGTCAGGGTGGAAAGTTGTTTGTTTTAGGGCTTGAAATACTTCAATCCAGATTCTCCTGGACTTTAAAGTTTGTATTGAGAACTCTATTGTAATCCAAATGGGTTTACTTTTATATATGATTTTTTTTTTTTTTTGCTTTTCTCTAACAGCTTTTAAGATTCTGTCTTTTTGTTGGACATCTTGGATTTTGAGTAAGATGTGGTCATAGGGAGCTTCTGTTTTGAATCATAGTTGGTGCTTTGTAAGCCTTGCTTACCTGTGTGCTGATGTCTTTCCTCATACTTGGAAAGTTTTTCATTATGATTTCTGTAAACAGATTTTCCATGTATGCTGACTTCAGATTTCTCTCTAACCTCAATCAGCCTTAGTTTGGTCTTCTTAGAGTTGTCTAGCAGCTGATTGTTGTAGCAAGAGTTAATACCAAGCTACTTGAGTGCACCAGTTAGTTAGATTGAGACTCCATCCACGAAGAAAGCCACACCATGCCGCAAGAAAGCAAAAGTAAAGATAGTTTGGGCTGGGGATTTAGCTCAGTGGTTTCGCCGCCTGCTGTGCAAGCACAAGGACCCAAGTTCGATCCTCGGTACCAAAAAAAAAAAAAAAAAAGATAGCTTTATTACAAGTTTAAGCAATAAGAATAGTAAAAAGAAAGCATGACAGACAGAAGTAATATGTCACCAGCCGGGGTACCAACTCAGCTCAACACCAGAGGACAGCTGGGGAAATCCCAAGACAGCGGCTGGTCTAGGAATCTCTCAAAGTCTGCTTTTCCCTGCTAACTTATATAGCATGTTACCCAAAGGTGGCCTCATGCCAATAAGGTTCATGTGTCTTAGAGGGAGTCTGCTCTGGGATATAGCTAGAAGCCAGGCAAAGTTCTTGTACCCAATATTTCAGAATAAGGTGTTTATTCCCTCAAGGACAGATTCTCAGAAGGTAACCAGTTCTCCCTGAGCCCAGCACATACAGAAGTCATACTTTGGTCTCATGGGTCTGAGTAACTCTTTCTCCCTTCGCTGTTGGAAGAATTTTTCTTGTTCTCATATAATTTTTAAGGCTTCTCTGAGTAATTGACCATGTGCCTTCAGTTTCAGAATCCCTGTCTTCACATTGGTCATTTCTGAAATTTATGAGCCCTACAGTTTTTTTTATCTCCAGTACTTCTCTCTGACACCTTTTTTGTGGAGTCTCGATCTTTGATCAATTTGTCACTCATGTTTTGAACTTCTTTGGTCAGCTCTTTCAATATTTTCTTTCTTCTCCCATGTCCATACTGGTCATTTCCTATGGTAGTTCCATTATTTTTGGCTTATGCTTTCTTTGTACTCGCCAACTTTCTTTGTCTCTTCTTTAATCAGTTTGTACAGCTCCACTACTGGGTGTTCACTTTCCTCTCCATTGGTGGCCCCTGGATCTGCCTTAGGAGAGTTGAGGCACAATTGTTAAAAAGGATCAGCAAGTAACTGTGATACACAATCCAGGCTGATGAGTGTACTAATGTTGACAACAAGACAACAATGCTTGTTTTTGTGTGATATATTTTTCAGGAGGATGTGCACTGTTGTTCTCAACCAACACTGCAACTGCAGAACTATTCCGGTCTTCGAATGATTATATACAGGAAAACTGAATTGGTGATTTTGTTGGCATATGCACAGGCAGAATGACCGCTATGACTGGACAGCTTTCTGGTTTCACTACTCAAGTCAAAGACGTTGCTTTTGAATGTAAATCTACACACCATGTCATCCATAGAGAAACGCTAGCTAGCCAAAAAATGTCATCTAAACTTAATAGCATTTGAAGAAGTGATTAAAATTCTCAACTGCATGGAAGTCCATGCCCTTACCTCATGTCTGTTTACACAGCTCTGTGAGGAGATGGGCACAGAGCACACACATGTTCTCTTGTTCACCCAAGTGAGACGGCTTTCTAAAGGAAGATCAATGACTAGAGTTTTTGAGTTACAAGAGCCACTCTAGACATTTGTTTTAGAAAATCGTCACCCCTGGCAGCATATTTCAGTGACACAGAATCAGTTGGAAAAATTGCTTACTTATGTGACATATTCAACCTGCTCAAGAACTTAATCTGTCACTTCTGGGAGAACAACAACTGTGCTCGAGTCGGCAGATAAAGTGGCTGCACTCAGAGCCAAACTGGGATTATGGGAGCAGTGAGTGAACATCGGGATGTTTGACATGGTTCAAATGTTAGCAAGATTTTGAAAGAGACTGAGGCAGGACCTTCTTCCTTGCATCTGTCTCAGCTTTCAAAAGAGTCTGAGCACCATGACCCCATGACCAAAGAGCCCCAAACCAGGAAGGCATGGATCCACGGCTCATTTGTGAATACATGGACTTTTCTGTGCTAGGAGAGGATCAGCTGCTTGAGAACACAAGTGACAGTGGTCTTAAAAGTATGTTTCAGGGGGCCGGGGATTTAGCTCAGTGGTTCTGCCGCCTGCCTTGCAAGCGCAAGGTCCTGAGTTCCATCCCCAGTACCAAAAAAAAAAAAAGTGTGCTTGAGACAAATTGAAATCTCCGTATGTTCTTGATTAAAGACAAAGTGGGATAGTCTGAGATTGCCACAAAAGCACTGAAAATCCACCTTCCATTTACAGCATCTTTGTTAAGCAGGGTTATTCACAGCAACAACAGCCATGGAATAGACTGAGCATAAGTGACGTGAAACAGATCTCACTGTCTTGCATCAGCCCCAGATGAGACTGCCAAGTTGCAAGAAAACAAGCTCAGAGTTCCTGTCTTAGTTACTTTTCTCGTTGCTGAGATAAAACACTCGACATCAGAAGTTAAAGGAAGAAAGCTTATTTTGGCTCATAGTTTTAGAGGTTTCAGTCCACAGTCAGCTGGCTCCAAGCCAGGGTGGCACAGCAGAGGGGCATCACAGAGAAGAAATAGTCCATGGCAAAGAAGGCAGAAGGCAGCAGAAGCAGCCAAGCAGCTAGCAGCAAGCAACAAGCAAGGACTCTCTTCCTGTCTCTTATGTCTTATCCAAGCTACCCACCCTTAGAGCAGGCACCTCTCACACCCTTAATCCTACCATTGCATCCTTGATCCCAGAATCACACACCCTAAGTTGAGCCACCTCCAAAAAGCCCCACTTATGACTGCATGAGGCCTTGGGGGGACATCTAGATACAAGCCATAGCAGTTCCCATTGATTCCACATATGGTGACTTGCATAATTATTTCATTATGTATTACAATGTAATAATAATAAAAATAAAGCTCACAATAAATATAATGTGCCTGAATCATCCCCAAACCACCCCCTACCTGACTCTCATCCACAGAAAAAACTGTCTTCCACAAAACTAGTCTCCCTGGTGCAGATTAAGTTCCTGCTTTAATCTTGTCTAAGAACTCACCACATTGGGTAGAGTCCACTTAAATGAAAAAGTTCTTTTTCTGTCCTATTTCAGTTACGTGTGTGTGTGTCTGTGTGTGTGTGTGTGTGTGTGTGTGTGTGTGTATCTGGCTGTGTGTTTTGCCTATTTTACTTACAGAATTTAGATATCCATCACTGCTCTCTCCTACAGGCCAAGGCTTTGGGGCAACTACAAAGAGAAAAGAAAGAAGGTGAGGGGATTGAGGGAGGAGGGTGATAGATCTGATGACCACATTCTGAGAGTCAGCTTGGCCCTAATGCATTAGCTTTCTCCCTTACCCTCTTAACAGAGGCCTGCTAATGATTTTCCATTTACTCTCACAAACACTTTCTCCCTTTCATGCTTTAGAGCTAGCAGATGATGTGAGCACGTTCCTCTCTCTGGCATGCATAGCAGTTGGGGTATGTCTTTAGGACTGGCCTCCATCCTGAACAGACATGCAACACTTATTTCACTGGCCCAAGATGATCACATCCACTATTTATGGACATGTAATTTTCTCCTTCAGCTGTAAATTGGTATATTTAGAGCTTTTCCATTTCCATAAATCTTTCTTAGAAACATTTGCCCTGAGGTGCAATTCACACAGATTGCACATGAAAAGTTTTGGTACAAAGGTCATTCGGGAAGGATTAGCCAAACTCAAATGAACTGAAACAACCATGTGCCCCATATTAACTACACATAACTGGTATTGTCTACTGTAGAGAAATAAGCAAAAGTAAAATACTACCTTGCCCAAGTCAGTAAGAAAAACTATGTCATTCAAAATCTATAGACATAGATAGATCAATTATTGAGGACATTCATTCAGAATCTATGAAATGTAATTAAAATACTTGCTTAAAATAGATACTTCATTTTGTTAATATAGAGAAAACTATATCTAGCTCTCTCACTTTGTATGTCTTAAATATTCTCTGCTGAACAAAATTATGCAATTAACAGATGATCAATGACATTCATTGAAAAAGATTCCAGTCTTTTCTTTTCCATTAGCACTAAGCTGTATTTTTTTCTTCATGTTTATATGTGTTTAATATTAGATTCATGCAACTGTCCTTCTTTTTAACCATATTTCTTGATCTTGGATCACATAAAACCTATTGTGATTATTTTCTTTTCAAATGATCATAATTCATATTCATTATGGAGAAGTTAGAAAATACAGGTAAAAAAGGCATAAATCAAGTTCCACTGCTCAATATCCACTGTTACAATGTTGGCTTTTCTTGAACTATGTGTATTTTTATACATAAGTATGTAAATTTTTTAATGGGGAATCTGGTTCTCCATATTCCTCTGCACTGCATTTCTTTAAACATTTTCTCTATTGATAAATAAGGGCTCATAGCCTACCCTTGTTTACCCTGTAAAGGATTTCATAGAATTCTACTATATGTATAAATGATAATTTAGTAAAGCATTTATAGTTAAAATTTTAAATTCCTTCACTGCAAAAACATCTTTGAAAAGATATGTTTGCATCTTTTTTCATTCTGTAAGAGAAATTTGTAGAAGAGATTAATGAATTGGAGATTACATAATTGTAAAGGCTACTGAGGCCTTCTGTCAGTTTATTCTTTAGAAAGGCTATAATGATTCCACCTGGATTATGTAAAACCACCTGCTTTCCCACACTCATTGACACCAAATATTCCATACATGTGCTCATAGCCTTCCAAGTAACGTCTTTTTATGAGCAGCTGGTTGATACGGATTTTAAAAGGACAACTGAAGGAAAACCAGTGTTATTTAAGTGAATCTTTAAAGGATTATTGGTTGTTGCACCATTTAATAAAACATCACGGAGCCTCATTTCAAATTTCTAACTCCTACTAATATAAATCTACATTCCTAATTATTCTTGGAGTTAAATTAAATGTATGAAGAATTCCTTATTTTCAGTAAAGCCACTATTAAACCTCAAAATGTTATTCATTTCAAGATCCAACAGCTATCAATTTAAAAAGCTTTTAACCAAGTCCCTATGGCTGAATATTGGCATCCTTTCCCAGTAAAAGGATCAAATAAGCAACAAAGAAAATAGGCTTAAATCAAGTTGGGAATTCTGCCATCTTCTGCTAAGACTTGACCCAGATTTTTTCTTCTCCATCTGAGAAAGAGAAAAAGACAGATAGACAGACAGACACAACTGAGGGCTTTCTTGTTCTCAGTTGTGGTTTAAAAAAACAGAAGGTTAAAATGAGGCTTTTTCTATCTCAGTTTTGACTACTGTGGTGCAGAGCATATAAACGACAGGTGAGTTTCCAAAAGGCTCAGAAGAGTACATATGGCCATAGTATCTGTAGAGTCTTCTTCAGAGACAACATGGCTCGCTGTGAGACCCATCTAAAGCAAGGGAAGCATCACATTCATCACCTTAGTCTTATTAATGGGACATCTCTGGCCTCTCTGAGGGCTTGAAGTTATTTTCTAAAGCCAGGAAACTCTAAGGAATGTTGTCCTGGCCTTCATGTGATAAAGATAAAATGAGATTCAAGTAGAGGATAAAAGCTGTCGCAGTTTAATGGGCCACACACTCCCAGAGTTTGCCAGGGTGAGAGAGAAGGACCTGTTCCTGTGGTCCTGATAGTGGCCACACAGGAGAGAAAGCCTCAGTAAGTGAGGTTACATTCTGCCAAATATCTCAAGGGTGAGGAACTCCAATGAAGGAGAATCTGCTGGAGACAGAGCCCGAGGCTTGGTCATAGGTCTCAGGACTGGGGCTTACTAAAGGACACTCTTGGTGGGTCTGGGTGGATCATGTAGGCATGGCCTGGAGGAACACATACAGTCCCCACCCCTTCCTCTCCAGCACTGTTTCCCTGCTCTGCTTGCTGGCCACCATGAAGTAAGTAACTTTGTCCTGCCATCCCCTTCTTCCATGGGGTTGGAGCCAGCTAACCATGGATTGAACTCTCCAAAAGTGTGAGCCAAATTAAACCTCTCTTCCTTTAAATTGCTGGTTCAGGTATTGTGTCTCAGGGACAGAAGAGCTGACTGATTTGGGTAGTCAAGTCCAGCATTGCCAGCGTCAAAGCTGCTGCTCACAGCAGCCGCCAGAGCACTCATCAAAGTGAGTCCACTGGAAATACAAATGGTGCCGCCACCTGGTAAGGATCAGAAAGAGCAACTGGCCCCTGGGGAGGAGGTGGACAGAGAGCAGAAACACACATCATTCCTGGAAGCTGGTGGTCACCAACTAGGGAAGTCCTACCTTTTAACCCACACACAAAAGAAAACTGGTATCATGGACTGGACATTTTTAACAAATGAATCCATACTTCTTTGAAACTTCAAAAGACAGAACTGTCCTTAGGGACCTGACAGAGATGAAATTTTATCCAGGAAAAGGAAAATATTTCCCTCAGGAAAAACAACATTGAAGGAAGCAATGGCAGACTTAATGACGGGTAGTAGGTATAGAAGTTACCTATGTACCAGACACACTTCTAAATTTTTAACCAACTTTAAATCTTAATCTTCATCACACTCCAAGAAGTGTAGGTATTTTTGTCTCTATTATATATAAGAGGATACTGAGGCAGGAAGGGCTTACCTATTGATCATGTGGATCTGGGATTAGATATTTAGTAGTCCAATGCCAGAATCCTTCAAGCTCCAAAGTTACATGCTACCAATAAAAGATATACAGTGAAAACATCTGAAATGCCTCATGGATATTTTAGGGGGAAATGTCTCTGGGGGATTTAGGAATCATGAAGAATCTAACCTCCTCTTCCAGCACATACCATACCAATGATTGTGTGTCCCAAATTAAACTATAAGCTTCTTGAGCATAGAGACAATGTCATCTTTTCTGTGTAAGTGGAGTATCTATTCTTTACTAGACAATTTTACTTTATTGCCTTACAGAATTCTTACAAGAGAGAAAATGAGGACATAAATGGCCATTTGCTTTATTCGGCAGATTTCATAATTAACACTCATTAAGCACTTCTATTTGCCAGGTGCTATTTTAATTTTTAAATGAATTCATTGATCCCTACAATAACTATATGAATGATTATTTATTCCATTTTATGGTTTGGGAAATTGAAGGTCTAAGATATGAAAAATAAAAACTCCCAGTAACAAAGCCCACATATGTAAGCACTACTCTACCTCACAGAGGAAATGAGCTGGGACTGTGGGTGTTCAAGGAACATATCTAAAGTTACCAGCAAAGGACAGAGGTTGGATTTCAAATCTGGTCACATTCTTGCTTGCTATCCCTTGCTGCTCTAAAATAGTCACTTCACTCTCATCAGCTGAATAACTGCCAGCCTTACTTCTCAGCCTCCCTTAGGGAGTTGGGGTGTGTGTGTGTGTGTGTGTGTGTGTGTGCACGCGCGGCACATGTGCACACGTGCACTCTGTACTGGGCCCTGAGCCCAGGGAGCACCAAGCTACAACCTCAGCCCTTTTTATGTATTTTCTTTTTGAAGCACTATCTCATTAAGTTACCTAGACTGGCCTCAAACTCGTGACCTCCTCCCAAAGCATTCCTGAGTTCCACTTCAATATCTTGTCCATTGTAAGAACACTTTTATCTTCTCCTTGTACAACTATATCAGAAATGCTAATAGAACTTAATTAAAACTCCCACTGTTCTTGGTTTCAAATAACAAAGAGGAAGTTAGTCAGCATTCTGGAATGTATCTTCAAGAACAGATGTTTACTTCCGCTTTTCATCAACACCTACATAGCAGAGTTCAAAGCTTGAATGTTGACTGTCCTATCACTTAGCAGTTGTTTGTGCTGATTGCCATTTCAGATCACCTTGGTTATTGGACACATGGTACTCTTGACTCTCTGAATCTTATTATAGGTCCAACATCTCCTTCAAGGCTCAGCTGACATCCTACCTCCTTCATGAGAAGTCCCCGTAACGTTTCTCTCTCTCCAAAGTTCCATACAGCTCTGTCTATACGTACTAGTGGGCATTCTATGTAAGCTACCTTGAATCACGTATTATCTGTTGTCTTTTAATCTAGGTCCATCATAACAAGATTGAGGGTAAGGACTTGTCTTGTCCCTCTTTATGCACACTGGGGCCATGTTCCTCGCTGTGGGACCAGTTGAAAATAAATAGAATTTACATGGCCAGGATGAGAAATACCTTCATAATGGCATGGATAGGGTCTTTGATGAAGAGGCTTTAAGAATGAAAGAATTTAAATGCACATTATTGTTGTACCAAGGGACCCGGTAGATCACCAAACACTGGGACAAATGACAAAGTTAAAACTGAAAGGAGTTTATTCACGCACATGGACTCCACCCTCTAGTAGAGTGAAGCGCCAAGTCCGGGAACAGCACAGCTTTTATAGGTTGTTATTTAAAGAAGTTCAAAAGGGGGTCAACATGGTGCAAAATATTTTTCACAACTCAGCTATCTTGCTATCTTGTCAGGTTAGGACATTTTGTGGTTAGAGGGAGGCACCAGGCACCAACATTTTCCGAGAAGTGATGAAGCAAGTTTACAGAAGCAGAGCGAGCAGTTACAAAAATGAGGGGAATGTTAGCACTCTGTAAGAGGAGGGGTACAAGGGGAGTTCATCTACAGGCCAAGATGGCATTTCTTAGGTTCACTTTGGTCTCACATTATTGTATGCTATAGCAAACAATAAAGCTTACATAGATTGGCCTCTGCTGGACAGACTTTGGCTTCATTACTACCAGTTGGGGAACTAGCTTGGAACCATAAATAACACTTGGTTTGGGTCAGTTATAAATGTGCATTTCATAGCTCTCATGTTTATTTTTGAAGACATACTGAAACTTTCAGTAACAGGTGAACTTGAACAATTACTAAGCGGTTTGTAAAAGTAATATTTGTCTAATTAGAAGAACTTGGAAGGACACTATTGTTAGTAAATATTTTTCCCTTTTTGTGCAACCATTTATGTCATTATTTTCCCATGGAATATAATAATATTAAGAATAATTTTTCACTTTAATATAAAATACTTCATTTTAAAGTTTGCATTTAAAGAAGTGGATGTTTTGGTTGTAATATGATCATTTAATGTGAGATATGATAATTTCATTTTGTTATGTCCCTGGACCACTACAAAAGTATTAAATATCTTGATATAAATTTGGAAAAATGCAGTGGAAAAAATGGAATCCAGAATCAGGTAGAGTGATTTGGGCTTAGTTATAGAACAGGTCCCCAAAAATGCCCAAGAATTTTCCTCACAATGCCTGAAGGGAACAGATGATATTCAAAATATTTAACACACAGAATAAACTCCTAACCTATCTGAATGGACACCACCTACTAACCTCTATCAGTATACTTGAATATTCTTCCAGCCTAAAATGATGCTCATTATGTTATTACTACTTAGGGTTACAAACTCTGAAATTAGATGGCTTGGATTGAATCATACCGCTGTTTAATCTTAGGACAATTTTCTTTGCTTCTCTGTATTCAATTTCCTTATCTTTAAAAATGATATAATACTTTCTTTGTAGAGCTGTTATGAACATTAAATAAACTAGAATAAGCAAAGCACTTAGGACCATGTTAACCACATAAGGCTCAAGCACATAAGCATTGGTTATTACTCTTCACTTTTCTGAACTCTGAGGTTTAGTCTATGCAGGTACCACAGTTGAGGTACCAGGTGGAGGTGAGGCTTACAGGTGGATTGTCCATGGCTGTCCACTGGTGCAGGGCAGTGAGAGGACACACTCCCAGCCACAGGAAGAGGCTGGCCAGGCCTAGACAAAGTGACATCTCGCACTGGAAGTTTCACCCAGACACAGTGGATGCTGGGCTGATAACATGACATGTTCAAAACCTGAATGTGACTCCCAGCACAAGCTCGGGGACAGGGCTTGGCACTGATCTGCAGACCTAGGGTCATCAGTGTCTATAGTAAGGAGATCTGGAGAAACAGAATTTTCCTGGGGTCCGTGCAAGACCTGGGGTCACCAGAAGACAGGGATGGTGATAATGCTGGAAGACTCACTTAGTTATGTATCCTTTACTTACACCATTAAAATATCTCCTCAGAGGTGTTCTCTGACCAAAGAATTGTGCTAAGTGGATGCACATTGAAGCAATACTCTTAAGTGAAATAAATAGGACACACATATGTAAATACCGAATAGTTTCTCTGGTGTGAGAAACTGAAAGTGTAAATAAGGACGAAAGAGTATAATAGATAATGTGAAATAGGAAGAAAAGGGGCAACGGGGAAGGAAGTGGGAGGGCTAAGGGAAAGGATAGAAGGGAATGGGATTAATATGAGAAAATGGAAAAATAGGAACAAAATTTTTGTGAATAGGGAGGGCTGGAGGGGTTGAAGGGAGGGCTGGACAAGGGTGAAAAATAAGAACCAAGAGAGAATATGTAAAGGTGCAAATTTCCAATGATGAATGTCATTATATTGTATACCTAAAATGTACCGATGATTAGAATGAATAATCGATAATGCAAAATAGGAAGAAAAGGTTCAAAGGGGTAGGGGTAGTGGGAGGGGCAGGGGAAAGGAAAGAAGGGAAAGGAAAAAATGATGAGAAATGGAAAAAATGGAAATAAAGTCTTTGTAAATAGGGAAGGGTGGAGGGCATGAAGGGAGGGCAGGGAATGGGGAAAAAATAAGAACCAAGATGCATTATGTAAAGGTACAATTCCCAGTGAGAAAAAAAAAATTATTTCTGAACACAGGTCCTCTCAGATTATGTAGCTGGCCATATAGCTGTTTCCCCTCAAAAGTAGCAGTAGATCAGCCTTAGAATAAATCTATGCAGTTGCCCTTAAGGATAGCATCTCTTCCTACCAAAAATGACTCATGTGGGCTCAGTGCATAAGCCATGACAGGGCTAAGGAGAGAAGCTGGCTTCATATCCACAGGACCAGTCATTCCGCCCCCCTTCCAGCTCAGAACCTCCTTCTATTGGTACCAGTACCGAAGATGGGAACCACTTGTACCACGATGATGTCAGGCTAAATCTCTAGCACCCAAGCCCCCCTTCCTCCCGTGGTGATTTTTGTTGCCTGGGGATATTGTCAGGTGATACTATTAATGTCTCAAAGAATCTATAATAACTTCAAAACCCAAAAGGGAAGGTGTCAAGTGTGTTCCTGGGAAACTCAAAGGCCCCTATTGACTTCCTGGAGACCACTCATGTGCCCCCAAAGAGGCAGGCTGTGCCACACTTCTCAGAATCCTGTCATACCTCCCCATGAGGCAATGGTACTAGCCATCCAGCATGTACATAAGCAAAAGAGACGACCCACACAACCCTTTCCAGAGCAACATCTCCTCCTAAGATGCTTTCCAGCTGTTCCCCTGTAAACATCTTACAACAGCCTTTAAATGACAACCTTGTCCCATGAAATAAACAACCCTCACTTAGTGGAATCTACTACCAGACTGCAAAGGGCATGATAAGCCATGCTGGGGTTTTGTGTTTTATTATAAGGGTAGAATTGGACCTGAAAGATTTTAAATATAGGACAGACTTTGATTAGATTTTTATTGGGGGAAAAGATATTCCAACTACTGCATAGAAGCTGATTTTTAAACAGCTAGACCAGAAGCTGAGACATGGGTTAGGAGGTGGTTGGAAGCTGTGGTGGGCTAGACTGGGGTTGTGATAGTGGTAGAAGTAAATTCGAAGGACTTGAACCACAGGACGAATCTGTGTACAGGATGTGAGGGAGAAGCAGGCGTCAAAGTATATATCCAGAACTTCTCTTAACCTGGACAACTGGTGAATGCTAGAGTTGGCTGTTCACTCCAGAAACAGAGGGAGAGAGAGGGTTGGTGGGGGAAAGGGGTGAGGACCAGCTCAGGTTGGGATACAGACCAGGGGCTTTCTAGCCACACTCTGGATGGCAATCGGGTCCCCCTTTGTCAGGACCTCAGAAGCAACTCAGAGGAGTGCTGAATGGGAATGTCCAGGGGCCCCTGGATGAAGGGGTCTGGAACTGAGGAGAAATAAGTGGCTGAACACATGAATGTACACATCATCAGAAAACGGATAATAATGGAAATGAATGAGCCATTCCAGGCAAAGTATGTATACTGACAGAATAAAAGGGCCTCTAAGAGACATCAAGATAAGGGAAGAAAGTCTTCTTAGGAAACGGGGAGAAAAATGCCAGAGAAGTAGGAAGAATCATGAGAGCACAATGTTATAGAAGACAAAGGAATGTTCAATGGAAGAAAAAGTTGTCAACAGAGTCACATGCTGCTCAGTGATGAAGTACAATCTATGGCAAGGGGTAGGGGACAAAAACAGGTATAGATGTACTATGTACATGGACCAGCTCCCCAAGAGAAACATAATCAGTACAGACTGCAAACACATACTAAAAAAACAAATAAACAAGACAATTACAAACAAAAAAGAGTCACTTTTTTACTTAAATGCCCGCTAAGACTCACCTTTCTTATAGAGTAATCTTTCTGAGCGTGTTGTAACAGCAGGGTCTGCTGAGGGACACAGAGAGCCTTTGGTTTCTTAGAGAGAGGGGGCATTTGGTACAAGGAATCAGTTACACACGTGCTGGAAGGCTGAAATAGTACACGAAGGCGACTGCTATAATCCTGAGACTGGGCACTGCTGAAAACAACCTCAACTCCAGGGAAGGGGTGACCTAAAAGAAGGAGGAGAAGTTTCCAGACAAAGAGCTGGGCAGGTTCTGAAGACCCGGAATTCAGACTTCTGAGAGGAAGTTCTGGAAACCCAATGCTCAGACTGCTGCAGAAGGAACCCAGCCATGACCCGGATGACAAGGACTTTGAGGCCCACCCGCTGCAGGTGGGACCCTGCCCTGTCCCGTGGCAGCCAAGGGAGGAGAAAGTGGCACACGAGGCTGGCAGCTGAGGGCCGGATGCACCTGCCTGTGGCCCGTGAGAAACAGGTCAGGAGCAGGAAGGCAGGCAGGAAGTGCCCTCCCCTCTCTCGCCTTCCAGCCTCTTTCTCCTGCCCCCACTGGTGCAACCTACCAGAAGAGTGGCTGGCAAAGGAGACTGGGAAATGTGATCCCGAAGCCCTGGGCCCAGGGTCACTGATCCTACGTGCAGATGTGGGCTGTTGCAGAGGTAGCAGCTTTTCTAAATGCGAAAACACATGGCACGGAAGACCCTGTGATCTGACCCCACAAAGCAACATAGCCTGAGCTGTGAAATACACTTTTGCTACCTCCCATCTGTACAAGCATTAGCAAGCTACTGCAGCTACATTTCTGTTTCCTCCTCTACAGAATGAGAAACAAAACAGTACATGCTCCCTTTGTACAACCTATATGTTCCTGAAAAAACAACTCATTTTCTAAAACCATAGTAAAAATAAAAGACTCAAGGAAAAAATAAAATGGTGCAAATTGTTTACACAAATGGAACCTGTGCAGCCAGAGCACTAACAGAAATAATCACTGGGTTCTCAGGATGTCACTCGGACAATCCAGGCAGGCCACTCCACGAGGCTAAAGGTTGCTTAAGGTCATAACAAAAAGCTCAAAATTACACAGTGCAATGGCATCAGGTGGGGCTGAATAAACGCAGACAGAAGTGGAACTCTGAGCTGGGGCTGTGGGGAACATAGACAGAGAAGCACACGTCCCTGCCATGAGCTAGGAGCTGGCACAAGCCTGGGCTCTCTGGAGAGGAAACCCCGGGGTGGAGTCTCATTTTTAATTTTCTTAAAATAGAGCAGTAAGGCCCCAGTCTAAGCCACAGCTGAGATGAGGGCTTTCTCTTTTCTTGCTGAAAGTTTTAATTTTATCCTTGCTCTTCCACTTTCCCTTGCCAAAGGAAAAAATTATCTGAAACCACCCAAGTTTCTTAGACGGAAATCATGTCCCAATTTTCCCATCATATGAGAAGTACCAGTGTTACAGAAACATGGACAGTAGCATAACAATCAGTGTCAAAACCACAGTGTCCTGTGACAATAGGAGAAGCTATGCAGAGTCTCAGGCCCGCGGGAAGACACTGCTGGAGCTGCTGTCATTATGTCCCCAGCATCATCTTCAGTTGCTTTCTTACCTGCAGGCCGTGGTCCAGCCATCCTTAAGCCACACAAAGCAGCACCTGCTGTGTATTCTGGCAATCCGCTGGGTCACTTCCACAGCTGCTTCTCCAGGAAGTGTCCACTGCTATCTCTGTTCCTACCCCAAGTGGGCTGGCTGACTCCTATTCCTTGCCCTCGGCCTAAGGAGTCTCTGATGTTCTCAGCACTGGGCACCCCTGTACAGTGTTGCTGGCACTGGAGCTGCTGGGGGCAAACCCTGTCACTCTCTCACCTTGACAGCTTCAGAGTCAGCTTCAGTGCCTGGAAGACAACAGTCAAATCTGAATAATTCTGATTAGGTGCCAAGGAGGAAAACAGTGAGTGATAAGGCTGAGATTGATTATGAAGGGGTCTGCATACCAAATTGTGGGATTCGGACATTCTTTGGCCAATACTGGTTAGCTTATGAGTGCTACAGGGCAAGATCGTCAATGCCAGTCCTCCGATGGACAGGTCAGACGGACTGGGGAGGTGGATGGACAGCAGGACACCATCAGAGGCAGCAGGGCAAGGCAGGGGACACAGCAGGGAAGAGGGAAGAGGGACCCTGAGATAAGGCCTTCGGGATGTGGCAGTTGCTGAGGTGGTTAGGAGCCAAAAGGAACCCCCTGTGCAATGTTTGGATTATGAAGGAATGGCGGCCCAGCCTGCAGAAAGGAGAGGAGACAATTTATTAGGAGTTCGGAGAAATTGGGCTTGATTTTGCTCACGTGGAGTTTCATTTGCTAATGGGGAGAAACTTCATTCAGTTCCTCTTAGCTCCAGTTAAGGTATCAGCTAATAAGTCTTAAATTTTGACTTGTACAAATCTTTCCAATGCAAAAATGAAAAGTCCTTTTAGGCCCCCCTCTCCTGTCCCTTGAATTATTCTAATGGAAACATGGCAGTTTCTAGCACCTCACTTGTGAAATTTTCAAGTGGCCACAGAGAGAAACTGGAGCAGGGATAGGATGACTGAGAGAGGAGGCAGGGTCAGAGGCAGTGGAAGGAGATTATAGGAGAGACAGAACAGAGGACAGATGGCGACAGAAAGACCGGTGCCAAGTCTGCGGACTCTGGTGCCAGGCCAAGCTAGCCATGGCATCAGGGAGGACAAACCCTCTGTCCACTGCCTGCACAGCCAGCCCAGATTCACACAACCAGACTCTGGTTAAGAGACTCTCTGGAAGTGAAAGCACATTAATGCCAGAAATAAATCAGAAAATGCAGATAAGGGAAAGCAATAATTCCATCACCATCAGACAAGGACTCCTGAAAATTGGTCTTTTCTCACAATTTGATGGTCCTTGCATATGTGTGAACATATACACCCATATCACTGCTGATGTCTTCCCCTGATGTTGGCTGAAGAAACAATGGGCAGTTTCGTGAGTCGTTCATGTGGTTTCTGGTTGGTGTGGGATCCTCTGGAATCAAGGGCACCTGCTGCTTTGCCTCAGACTCCACAGCTGTGCACTACTCCAACGGAGGTGCTCTCTTGCTTAGGTCCTCGGCAGATGTTTGTAGGCTCGGGCGTCCTAAGCCACAAGTGAGAAGGCCCACACCCAGGACTAGTTTGGATTCCAAGTGTGCTCCAAATGGCAAGATTGCAGAAGCCAAACATTTCTGGTGACAAGAGGGGAAGAAGAGGACCGAGGTCTCATATGGGCAACGCCCACTATGGGCCAGTAGACCCACAGGAGAGCCTCTGCCCACCCGTTTGAAGCCTGGAATGTCAGACTCGGGGGCACAGGTCCTTTCCTCTGAACTTGAGAGACACCTGAAAAACCAGAGACAAGCAAAGGGTGTCAACAGCTGACACCCTTACTCTGAGAGTAAGCACAAGGGTCTCTGTGGTCACTCACCAGGGCTCAGTTAGCAAAGACCCCAGAGGGTCCCCAGAGCAGATTCACTGTGCCCACTGCAGAGTTTGCTGATCACTGAAATGGCAAAGTGCACAAGACAAGTTATTCACAGGCACCCAAGCAGAAGGAGATTGGAGACCCAAGTCTCAAACCTGCCTCCCAAGCTCAGGGCTCTGGAATTGTAACGGTTCATCTTGACTGTCAACCTGACTGGCTTGAGATGCCTGGAATAGCAAAGCACATTTTGGATCATGGGAGTGAGATCTGGAGGGCCATATCCGCTCCTTGGCCCCTTCTTCTCTGGCTCTTTCCCTTCTGTCTACTTCCTGGCCACCATGAGGTGAGCAACTTTCCTCCACCATGATGTTTCTGCCTTGGATCCAGCTGACCATGGACTGAAACCTCTTTAACCATGAGCCAAATAAACCTTTCCTCCTTTAAGTTGTGCATGTCAGGTATTATGTCCTGGCCACAAAACAATGACTAATACAAACACTTATGCAGGTGATTGGAGGTTAACTCAGAGCAGGTGAATAGATTAAGTCTAAATCATAGTTCAGAATTCAGAGCAGGTGACCCTGGTTAAATCTTTAAAAGGCAAGTAACCAGGAGCAGAAGAAGTCTAGAGCAGTGATGGTGAACCTTTTGGAGCCTTTGTTGATACAAACAATCCAGCGCAGCATGCATTCCATAGGTTACCCACCACTAGGGAACTTTTCAGGAACTAAGAGTAGGTGGCTGGTCCAGGCTTTCCCTGAGTTTCAGTCTCATCTCTGTTCATTTCTCATTATTGAGGGACTCAAGTGATAACCAATCTATTTCCTACTGAATGGGGCATAGATCTGGGTGGGAGGAGCAAAGCTGCGATTCTTTGGCTGGGAGGAAAGTGGAAGGGGAAGGAAAGGGGATTCGGCTGTGATGTGCAATTCCCCCACAATACATGTATTTGCTGTGTACCACAAACTTATGAAAAATTTACCTCCCTAGGAGAGGGCTTGGGTCATAAGGTGACTGAAGGTTAAATCCGAGCAGCTGATGAGAATTTATTCAGGAACTAAGCGTTCATAGCTTATTGGCATCTTGCTGGGTTTCCAGTACTGACCATGTGGGGCGGTATACGTCTGTCTTTTCTTGGATGACCAGCAGGTGACAGCAGAGCACAGTGCAAATCAGGAACTTGCAGGAGCCCTGGGAAAGACAAGGTGCCTTAATCTCAGATTTCCTAGCCTCCAAAACTGAGAAATAAATTTTTATTTTTTATTTTAAATTTTTTTAAGTGTCCACCGTTATACAGAGTTCCTCACTTACCATATCGTAACGCTTTCCAACTCTGTGATGGATAGAAAGTGACACCATTCAGTAGCAACCATACTTCACATTTTAAGTTTTGATTTCTTCCCAAAATAGTGATAGGAAGTGTGATACTTACAATGCCAGGAAAGGAAAAAGAGCTGCCACTCCCAGTCAGCCTTTGGGATCAGGAAGGGAAGCAGCAAACACATGCCGTGTTTGCAAGCTCTGATGTACAAAAGGGGAGCTGTATTAAATGCATCCTCAGCTTACAATATTTTCAACATGCAGTGGGTTTAGTCAGGATGCCACCTCACCGGGAGCACTTTTGCATGAGGGTGATGACTGACCCACTTGTTCACTTCCTAAGTAACTCAGTGAGTCCTTCTCCAATTAACAACCCCTGAAGGGCTCCTGTGATGTGGAGCCTAGAGGCCTCTGTTCCCACTCACTCTCTGTCCCTGTTTGTATGGCATGCAGAGCCCTACCTAGTCTCCAAGTTGAGAAGAGATATTTCTCAAGAAACATCTTGTTTGCAAGCTGGTTTTGATACTTACATACTTGGGACCTAGAGTCCTCTTCTGATTCTCCTATGTCCTGGTTCGGAGTTACTAGAAAAGTCAGTAAGTCCCCCATTTTCTCATTAGGGGTGTCAAGCATTATGAGGATTTAAATGAGAACACAGAGTTATGTGGTCAGCACAACACTTGTCACATAGGAAGTCCCCAGGAAATGTCAGTTATGGTGCCCCTTCTAAGTCAGGTGAAATGAATAGAGAAAATCTAGAATGAGGGGGGTGTCACTTCAAATACAAAAGAAACAGGATGATTCTCAAGCCAGAATTTCCCTTGGTAACTCATTTCTAACTATCCTCCAGGTGTTACCAATGTTACCATTTTATTGTTCTTGACATTTCACTTAAATTCATTATGCTTAATTACCTATTTTGTATCAGCCACAATCATAAACACTAAGAGACAAAGACAAGTAAGACATTGGAAGGTCCTTTTCTTGAGGGTCTTTAGTTGTGCTGTCATAGCTGCCTCAATGTCCTGAATGGATTTAAAACATTTCCCTTTCACAGTCATTTTGACTTTGGGGAAGAGCCGGAAGTTGCTTGGTGTCAGATCCTGTGAATAAGGCGGATGAGGACACAGCGTCATGTCTTTACCAGCTGCCTTCCCTTTGGATGGCGCTTGGCAACAGCATTCACCTTTTTTTTTTTTTATCAAACTTTTTAAAGATCCGAAGGTGGTGAGTTATCTCAGTTGATTCTTCAAACCTTGTAAAGGCATGAGAGAGGACTTTTAGCATTGGTTCAGAAAGTGGTAACAATGACAGGATAATTTTGTTCAAACCACTGGGGGGTTATCAACAGTGTATTTTTTACTGTATTTTTAAACATTTAAACATTCACCATATATTTTTTCTCACACCTTATAGATTATACATTTGTTCAACCCTTGTAACTAAATAAATTCTCAACCCATACTTTTGTAAGAAACAGATTTCCAAGTGGAATGCAGGATCTGCATCTAGTTCTCTCTGTCGTTCGTCTTACAGTGTGCATCCATTTAAACACTTCTTGGAAGTTAAATTGGCCAGCTCCCCCTTTGCCATTCTTCTTGATGCTGGTTATGTGACTCTACATACATACCGACCCCTGGGTCACAGGTGGCATTCCATCCCTTTGCCATGTCCTGCTTAGGATTTGTAATGTGCAAGTTTGTAATAGCTAAAGCTTGGAAACAGCCCAAGTGCCCATCAGCTGGAGACTGGATAAAGATGTGGGGTGTTTTTATATAAAATGGAGTACTACTCATCCATAAAGAACAAGAAACAAGAGACATTTACAGCTAAATGGATGCACATTGAGGCCATACTCTTACATGAAATAAATAGGACACATGTGTAAATACCAAATAGTTTCTCTAGTGTGAGAAACTGAAAGTGTAAATAAGGATCAAAATTTATAATTGATAATG
>NW_004624742.1:29205772-29238674 GCF_000247695.1 Heterocephalus glaber
GAATAAAAAATAAAAATTAAGGGCCTCCTTCAAGGGTATGTCCCTGCTGTCACAATAAACAATGTGGGCAGCAGTGTGCAGATCTAAGTCAATTAGTCTCAGCAAGCCACCCACAGTCCACTGAGATTCAGGCTAATTTCTGGCTGCAAGGACCAAGTTAAGCTCCCTGTCCTCCTTCAGGGTTGAACTCTGCAAGGTTCTACTGCAGGTTCAGCTGCCCTTCCCCTGAAGATAGTCCAGGTTCTGATGGGAGGTGGTGATTCCTCCAACTTACCAACTACAGTGGTCTGGTGTGCCTTTATTGCAGTAATTTTCACTTTTCCAGTGGGCTTTAGTTTTCATCAAGGAACCTTGGAGAGCCCTCTCTCTGTTTTCACTTCTACTTGATCTTCTGGAGCTCAGAACAATGGCCTTTATGACCTCTGTAGTGTGGATCCAGGTACTGACGCAACCTGGTTGCCAGAGTTGGGGGTCTGCTGCTGGTGGCCTGCGCAGCTCCTCAGAGCCCCAGGGGGTGGTGCTTCATCTAAATATCTAAAATGATACTTACCATATTGAATGGGCATTCCTACTTTGTTTTCTTTTATAGTATGAAGATATCAATTGATTTAATCCATCTTAAAGAGACCTCCTTTCATATAATATCTAATAACTCTCTAAGATATGGCTCTTTCCACACTATACATGACCATCAAAAATCGTGGCAGTTTCAAATGAAGTCATTGTTTTCCAGAATATTGTTTTGGCCACAGTCTTAAAATGAATGCTCTTTGAAGATTGAAGCTGAAGGTGATGTCTTCATTGGATGATATTCACCTTCCCCACTCCTAGCCCATGACTTAGTGGGCAAACAGTACAAAATAAAGAGCTCAGGACCTCAGGGCGGAGAGAACACCAGTAATATTTTAAAATACACTGGTGAATGAGGCTTATCTTTGCTTGTATTTTCTTTTCAAATGTTTCTCTTTCAATGTTTTATTATGAAAAATTTCAGACAGAAAATTTAAAAAATGATAACAGTGAACACCTATAAATCTACAACCAGCATTCAATAACTGTTTATATTTTTCTATATTTTAATTAATGTACTACATAAGGATATAATATGTATTGAACCATTTGAAAATAAGTTACAGACTTTTTGACATTTCACCTCTAAAACTTTAACATCCATCATGTAAAAATGAGGATATTTTCCTACACAGCCATATGTTATCCACAGAACGTTGACGATAATCTCTAAATGTCACCTAATGTCCATCCTTTTGCAAATGCCCAAAAATGTGTTTAATAGCTTTCCCCACCCTTCACAGAATTTTTAATAAAGAAATTACTATCTTGTTACTGTATGTCTTCATTATGGCAAAGTTTTGAAAGAAAAGGATGGCTCTCTCAAATTTAACTGTAAAAAGCTCTTGAACTAGAAGGGCAAAACAAAGATACATCTTCTGTGTTTCCCAATATTCTGGAACTTTGGGAATCACAACAGTCACTTTATCAGCCTTAATGTTTCAACTAATATAAATCTCCCAAACTCAAGAAAATTTTATAAAATAGAATCTTTCCCGCTTACTATTTTAGTTGATTCCAACTGCATATAAGTTATTCGATCTTTGTAGAATTGATGTTATTACACTAAATAGTCATACTTTCCACCAGTCATCAGGAATTACCTTTGATGGTAACCAGATCTAGGACTGGGCTCCGGCTCAATTCATTTCTCAACAATGATTCTTTAGCACTTGCTTATCTAGCCAATCATCCCCTAAGTCAGCCACACTCTGACCAGAGTGAGTCATTTGGGCATGCAGATGGGAGCCATAGCCATAAAGAAACAGACAACAAAAACACCCAAGGCCACTATCTCTGCTCAGTTGGCTTTTCCTTCCGGGTTCAGACCAGACAACTCAAAGCTGAAGTTTAACTTCTGGTCACATTTTGCCAATGGCGATCATTTTCACTTTGCAGATTCCCTGGCACATGGCTTCTCATGGTTAAGACACTCCTGGACAGGGTAAGATTGTGAGGCTACTGATCATAATTTGTTAGTTTTAAAGAGCAGAATTAGTATTCCATGTCTATAACGTATGTTTATTTTAGAAGCAAATTCACTCCTATGTAATGTTCTAGGATCAACACTTTTCTGGCTTTAGGTGTGTGTATTTCCTGTGACATTGAGGGTTACATACCGTCCTGAATTTTGCATATCTCCAGGTACTACTCAGCATGAGTCCCTTCCAGCTTGATTTTCTTTTCCTCTCTTCTGCTGCATTACCCTCCCCACAGCCAGAGCACTTCTACTGATTTCCTTCCTCACCAGCATTCTTGGCCTACGTGTCCGGCTAAGCTACAGAACCCAGCCATAAATCTCCACACAGAGTAGTTTCTCTGCCCAGTTTTTATGAACAGACATACATGGCAGATAGCCTTGCTCCAAACAATAGTGGACACATATTGCTAAAGTTACTGACAGGGTGATTTGGGGAACTGAAGCAGTTAATTTGTGACAAGGACTTTAATGGGTTAGTTGCCATGGAGAAAGTAATTAGCATTTCTGACTCCAAGTGTCCTCTACAGTGGGACAAACACCTACCACTGTGAAAGAGTCACACCACCCTGTGACTCTCACCTCCTCACCAAGCCTGGGCTTCCATTCAGCGTGCTCCTACTCCAATGGCCTCATTTGTTTAATATGAATCACCTCTTCCTCGGATGTGACAACATTATGAAGCATAGAAGATGTGATGACACCATGAGTGGTAGAGGGGACCTCAGTTGAGCCCTTAGGGACACGTCAGCCCAGATGCCCTTCCACCTTAAATTTCCTCCCGCCTCCACCTCAGGGAAGAGGTCACAGGAAACTCATTAGTGGCCATGGCCAGTGATTTTTTCAACGGGAAGCCCATAACCAAGGTCAACATGAGACCAAAGCATAACACTGTAATAATAGGAATACAGGAAACTAACAAACTCCCTCTCCTTGTAATTTGGACTGTGGAATATAGAGAAGGGCTTGAATCTATATATTTCAGAGCAGAATTGGCATGAGAGATGCCCAGTGTAGGAGCTGGAATGGAGATCATGAAATAATTTCCCCTAGAGCTTCTCCAGTATCTCACAGATTTCCAGTTCTAGTTCCTATCTAGACTGGAAGAAGCTGAAGGCACAGGTGGGTGCTCATGGATCAATGCTGAGAAATTAAGAGGGGCGACTTCCATCCTAAGGAATGAAGAATGCAGTTTTTACAGTAAAGGGAAAACACACCCATTCATTTGGTGAAGCATCAGTTCCATAAAGATTAAATAATTTATACTCAGTTGGGACCACTTATATAGTAAGCAGGAAAGATTCTAGCATATAAGTTTCTAGAGGTTGGGAGATTTATATTAGGTCTAAAATATGAAAGAAGTGACCCTTTTGTGTTTCCAGTATTCCTAGTATATTAGGAAACATAGCACAGAGGATTAATCTAGCTAAAATTATTTTCTTAAAATAAACATTTGCTGGGCCGGGGATTTAGCTCAATGGTTCCACTGCCTGCCTCGCAAGCACAAGGTCCTGAGTTCGATCCCTGGTACCCAAAAAAACATTTGTTTCCTTGAATTGTTATAAATATTCCTTGAAATCAAAAGAGCTTATCCTACAAAGAGATATGTCATACCTTATGGGGTTAGGCTGAGCTCCAAGACCAAACATATCAACAGAACATACCGACATACTGAAACAGAAGGTGGAGAACCTGTTCGAGGGAGAGGGTAGGCTAGATATTCTCCAACAAACATCCCACCACTAAATATCTAATGCTGGATCAATTACAACAATGACAACAAAATATTAATAGATAGTCGAAAACTTAAGCAGGGAGTCAAAACCAGAAAGATATGAAAAGCAAATGTCAGATGTTAGATTTAGAAAATAAAAATACAGAACACCTAGCTAAACTTGAATTTTAGTGGTACAAATATTGCAGAGAACATATTTGCACTACAAAATTATTTGTTGCTTATCTGAAATTCAAATGCTATTTTTCCAGGTGACTTGTGTGTTATCTGACAACCCTACCCTAAGGTCAAATGGTTTATACTCATAAGGCCCTGGAAGCCAGGTTTCCCACATGCAAACACTGGGAGACAATCAGAGAGCCAGGACCCTCTGTGGAACAGATTCAATATAGAAATCCATGTCTTTCCTACATTTCTGGGTAGAAAAAAATGTTATCTTAATGAATCTTCCCATGAGAATGTGAGACTGGAATTCAAGTTTATAATACAGCCCACTGGGTAAAACTATAAGCTAAAAAATAAGGTTCTAGAAGAGTAACAGTGCTCCAATACCAGAGACAAGAATATGCAAATCTACCCTAAGGAGCAACATCCTCAACTTGGACCTCTTAAATTTTTAAAAAATTTAATTCAATCAAACTTCAAACAGGAATCCAAAATTTAAAGAAATATATACAAGAGTAAATAAGCAACTATGAGTTAGATTTAGAAGAAATAACAAAATAGATTTAAAAGGTAGCATTATTAGCCACAGAATATAAATGATACCTGATAAACTACATTAACAATAGATGTTGCAATTATCAAAAAAATGAACATCTCTTGGTCATAAAACTTTGTAGAAAAATTTGAAAGAGAATATCCTTTAAAATTCAATGAATACTAAATAAAATAAGGGTGGGTGGCTCTACCAAGAAGACCCAACACTAATTCAGTAGCTTTAAGGAGGCTAAGCTTCTTTTCCCCTCAGGAGTTTGAGAGAATGCTCAAGGTCAGCATCTGTTGGCCATTCAAGGGTGCAGTGTACTGTTCCACCAGGCTCTGGGTCTTTATTTTCATCTACATTCCAGGAAGCAGGTTGTCATGGGTTCCGTATAAACAGAAGGGAAAAGAAAGGATAGAGGAGCCAATGCCCAGCCTTCCATCCCAGTCCCAAAGGTGGCATATGCCTCACCTGGCCACGTCCCACTGGCTTTTTTCTTAAAGTGACCGCTCTGTCCACACTACACAGGATAAGAATCCTAAGTAGATTTACAAGACTTTCCAAGCCCATACCTAAGAAATGAATCTCGAGTGGGTTTACAGAAGTGCTGGAGCTAGTCTTCATTTAAACACACCTGTGCCACAGCTCGGGAGGGAGTCAGTCCACTAAGGGTATTGTCCTAGACCAACCCGAGAGGTGTGGTGGGGGTCGCATGTGCAGCAGCTGAAGGCTGCCGGTGGGTCCAAATTTGAGCCTGCTGAATGTTCTGAATTCAAGCCGGTGATTGTAAAATTGTAACATAAGAAACATGTGTTGCTTTAAACTGCTGAGTGTATGTTGATTGGTAACAGAGCAATAAAGAAAACTAGCACAGAGACCCTGAGTTCTTATCTAGTATGAGATGGATTGCAAATATGAAGAGAAGAATATATTTATAAACCTAAGGTATGTTGATATTTCCTAAACAAGACAGAAAAATAATGCTAACTACTGAACAGAGGAAAAAATAATAAATTATACTTTATTACAGTTATTAAATTCTCATTAAAAGATCTCATTAAACAAATGGAAAATCAGAGGATGCTTCACTATTGCTTTTGATTCATGTACCTGACAAAAGACTGATCTCTACAATACATAACGAGTGTTTACAAATGGATGGAAAACCGAAGCAAGCAACAAAGTAGGAAAAATAGATAAACAGCCAGAGAGGGGTGTCAGCAAGATGGCAGGCAGGAGCCACAGCCCCCATCCCTCCAGGATACCATCATTTGACAGCTGTCCACAGACGAGCAGAGGGAAAGGAGAGGAGGGGCAGGTGGTACCACGCCAGGCCCCAGAAGCCCCTGCTTCTAGTCACCCCTGCTTTCTTTTCTGCTAAGGAACCACATAGCCTTCATCCACGAGCATCCTCTGCTGGGGCCACCCAGAGCCAAAGCTTCGGAATGACCCTGGAGCCAAAGGTGAGCTGCCCCAGCCCGGCCCAGATGATACCACCACAGGCACCCTCAGCCCAGCACCGCTGCGTCCCTGCTGCAGCCGGTGCTGCCACTACACACCTGGGGAGGTGGTGCCACTGCACCCCCTAAGCCTGGCACCATGAACACCTGCAGATAAAAGACTTTCCCTGAAGGCTTTCCCATGAAATTACAGTGAATTGGAAGACCAAGCTTTAAGGATGTAGACAGAATATTTACTGAAGAAATTTTCATGAGACAGACCAGGAGTATTCACTGTGTCTTGTTCCATTTGTACTACAGATGATAGATAGATGGATAGACAGATAGATAATAGATGATGATGATAGAACATAATCGATAATGATGATGCTGAAGAAGACAGACAGACAGACAGACAGATCCATCCCCAGCCTACATCCTAGTGTTGTCAATATAGTCTATGGAAACCGCAAGCAACTTCACCTGTCAACAGCTGTCACCTGCCTCAGGCTGTTGACAGCTCCCACCAGTTTTATATACATGCAACCCCATCTCAGAGCTGCGACTACCCATTGCCACTGCGGCGCAGTTGTTGCAAGCAGGCATCACCCCCAAAGCAGCCTCAGGAGAGCCCCTGAAGCTGAGATAACCACAGCCCAAGAACTCTGGGTTCTGCATCAAGAAAGGTCATTTGCGGGTGAAAATGGACCCTTCTCAGCACCTGTTTTGTCTGTGTTCTTGAGGTCAGCAATCTCAGGAAAAGGAGTATTAGGAAGAGACGTGGTCTTTAGAAATTTGGAGTTGAACAACACACAGAAGTTAAGCAAAGCAAGCTTTTCATTAGTCACTTAAGGAAACTGAGACCCAGCGAGGGGAGGGTCTACACCAAGTGAGGCAGGGGCAAGAATGGTTTGCAAATCTAGAGTCAATCCAGGAACCCTCCAGCCCCCAGTCTCCGTACACAGAGAAGGCTTAGGGAAAGTACCCGCACACTGGCAAAATAACTTCCAAAAGCATTCAATGCACTCACCTTTTGTATGGAGTCCTGCACTGTGAGGAAGAATGGGATATTCATATCAAGATCAAGCATCCCGACATTCTCAAGGAGAACCTGAATTCAACCAGGCTGGCTAGACCCTCCTGTGTCTGTCACTTAAGTTTGTTAGTTAAGACCCTTTCTGTCTCAGGGCCTCTAGCCACTTGCTTCTTTTCATATTTCTGCTTGTGGCACAGGGTGCTGTTGGGAAATTCATGTGACTTGCATTCACCATTTCTGGAAGAAGAAACATGCCAGCTGCTCTTCAGGTTTACGGGGCTCAGTATTCGTATTTATGCTGGATTATGGGTTTCCCTCAAACTGAGAACTTCCCCCTTTCCTCTCCAATTTAGCAGGGCTGGGTCTCCAAAACCAGAAGCACAGTAATGGGGATCGTTTCGGGATTGATCACCCTGCATTGCTATTTTGTGATCAGTTACTCCACCCTCAAGCCAGGGGTCATTTTCCTATTGCTTGAAATGGTTCCCGCTGTCAGCAGAAAACCTAATTAAGAGAGTTTAACCCCAGGACAATTAACTACTCTTTGAGGCGCACCGAAGCAGGGAGTGAAGGACAGGTAGGGATTCAGTCCTGTCTCCAAGGCCCAAACCCTCTCCCTTCCTCGGTGGATTGGCTTGGTCTTCTGTCTTTGTGATTCCGACGCTGTCACCCGTTGTTCCTGCTGACACTCACTAAAGGGGACATGCCCTTGTGTGTGATCTGTTAACGACCTTAGGTTCTTAGGTTCTCTGGGTCTTTGAGGGTGTCAGGTCTGCATGGAAGGAAGACCTTCCCGGATGCCACCTGCATTTGTACCTGTGATGTTCTTGGAGATCAAACAATCTAGGACTCCAGCGTAGTCACTTTCTGTTCCTGGGACATATGAGCTCTGGGGAGCATTTTTTTAAGTACCTGTTTTTGATACATAATGATTGCATTCTTTGTGGGAAGTTGGTACACGTACACGAGGCATCTTAATTCTTTTTATATCACCTTCTCTTCCCTCCTCCTCCCTCCATCTTGATATGAGATGAATATGAAAAATATTGTCTCCCAACCTGTGAGATGTCTGATACGCTGACTTCGTGTTCTCTAAAATCAAAGAATGAATTAACGGAGGTTAAGAGTAGGAAAATATTCTGAAACAAAGCCTCTTGTCATAAGGATCAAAGAACCCATGAAGCTAAACAATCAAGCTGTGAAAGTACAACTTGAGGAGCTCTTAGCTGGGACAGAGAAACGGAAGGAAGGACGCCAGTTTTTTGAGATGCAGAGCAAAGAAGCCAAGAGAACCTAATGGCCTTGAGTCATGAAAAAGAAAAATTGAAGGATGAGTTTGAAAAGCTAGGAAGGGAATCAAGAAGATCATTAGAGGACCCGGCGGCCTCCAGGGTGGAAGCAGAGAGCAGGCGGTAGAGCAGCTGAAAGCAAAGGTGGCTAGGCTCCAAAACGAAAAGGCGGACCTGCTGGGCACGGTCTCCCAGCTGCAGCTCAAGCTCAACGCCAGCGGCTCCTGCGACGACTCCTTTGTAGAAATTCAGATGTCCAAAGAAGCTGAAGGGGCAATGAAAGAAATCAAGACTCCCCAAAACAGACTCCCCTGAAGCAAGTAAATCTGTGGAAGGCACCAGAAAGTATTTGGAATTTGAATTGGAATTAACTGTGAGCCAGCTTCTGCTTGCCTGAGGGAAGAAAACCAGAAAGTGGAGAGGCTTGAAATTACACTCAAAGAAGCCAAAGAATTTTAGAGTTTGAAAAGAAAGCAAATGATCACTCTGAGATTGAGACCTGGACAGAGGGGAACACAGAAAAAGAGAAAGAAGAGAAAGATGCAGAGACCGTGGGTACCCCAATTCCAAGGCAGCTGGACGCACCCGGGCCACATAAGAGTTACCACGGTGGGATTTGCCTCACCTCCAATTTCCTTGTCCTGTTTTGAGTTTTATTCAGTGTCAATTATAGTGACACGTATTTGTGTGATATTCTATGAAACAAGTCCAATATTTCATTTCCTAAATCCTGAAGTGAACTAGCCCACTAAATGACAAAGGACCTTCACCTGCTTTATAATGAGGTCATTTGATGAATGACTCAGAAACTAATGGAATGGAAAGATCTTGGTTTTATGCTACCACTGATAGGGACAGTCATTTCAGTAACAGTGGTTCATGTATATATTTGGTGTTGCATGGTAACTTGGAGCTATGCCTTTAGGCCTGCAGAGTCTTGAGCTTAGGGAAAGTTAATGAAAACATGAAGTTAAAATAGCCATAGTAGCTCAAGTGAGAGGCATTTATACAAAAAACTATTAGTTAACTCATTTATTCAACCACCTATACTGAATGCCAACTATGTAATACCGAATGCCGGCCCTTTCAAGCAGGGAGCTGCATGATAATGAAGAACATTTAGAAAACAGAGGTGAAAAGAACCCCATGCACAGTGGTACCTTGTTGCCTAAAACTCATTCAGCCACCAACAGAGAAGCATTGAGATTTCTAAGACGTAAAACTCATTTACAGGACATACAGAGCTGCCAGGAGAAAGACTAACAGAAACTGTGTAAACTGGAAACCTAAATAAGAGAGAGAGAGAGAGAGAGAGAGGGGTGAATCTGTTCACTGGTCAGTCTTGATTGGATAGCAGTGATTCAGACTTTTATCTCAGAGGTTCACTTAAAATCTGATGGCAATCACATGGGAATGTTTGGCATTTCCTGTACCACAGATTGGAAGTGAAGTGGAAACGCTAAACCTTCAGGTGACGTCCCTATTTAAGGAGGCTCATACAAAATTCAGTGAAGCTGAGCTAATGAAGAAGAGACTTCGAGAAAAGTAAGAGAAGTCAATTTTATCCTTCTTTGAAAGACACATTTTTACAAAGTATGTAATTTTGTTACTGACTAAAAGAAAAATAGAGACCTAAGATATGAATAAAAAAACACTAATGTATGGGTTAACGTTTAAGATTCAAATTCTTAGCCTGGTGTGGTGTAGCACACATAATCCCAGCACTCTGGAGTGGCAGGAGGATCATAAGTTCAAATCCTACCTGAGAAATTTAGTGAGATCTTGTCTCAAAATAAAAAGTTAAAAGGGTTGAGGATGTAGATCAGTATGAAGGCCCTGGGTTCATTCCCCAGTACTGAAAACAACAACAACAACAAAAAGAATGAAGTACATGTTAAAATGTTTGGGAGTGGGGGCCAGGGGACTTTGATTCTGCTGTTAGTGTACTATCCTATGTGACTCCTGGCCACAGCTGCAGCCAGGGGGCTGGAAATTTAGCTCAGTGGTTCTGGCGCCTGCCTTGCAAGTGCAAGGTCCGGAGTTCGATCCCCAGTACCAAAAAAACGAAACCAAAACAAAAGCTGCAGCCAGATTTCCTGTCTGACTTAAGCTGACAAAATTCATATGAACAAGAAAAGGAATAGAGCATAAAGAAGTTGAGTGAAGTTTTAGGGGAAAAAATCGATTGGAAACAAGAATTTTAATCAATTATTAAAGCTAATATATAAATTGAAAAAAAAGAGTAGGAAAATATTTATTGAAAGAAAGATAGCTTCAAAGAAAGACAGAAGGTTACCCAAGTGGGTAACCAAGGACCCCTCTTTATGGGGAGGTTTTGTAGAGCAAAACCACATGGGTACAACGTGGGTTAAAGCTGTGATCGACCAATAAGGTCCCAAGTACGGTCGCTTAGGTAACAGTGATCCAAGGGGGAAGCAACTCTCGTAGCAAGAGTACAGGGAGAGAACAAAGAACTTCGCAGATAGGTGACGTCTGGGGTCCTGGTCACGCACGGAGGCGGACGATGCCATCTAGACCACCAGACCAGGTGCTGCCACCTGTCTCATCCCTGGGGGAGGATGCAGGCCTGGTCCTTGTCCTCATCTTGAGGCCTGGCCCCCGCTGATGTGACTCTGGCCGCGGCTGTAGTGTGTTTCACCTGTTGTCCTCTCTCCAGGGCTCAGCCCTGCCTGCCTGCCTGCTGTATGTACGTCAGTCTAACTTAGCTGTCTGTAATAATCTCAGTCGCCTGGTCTTTTGCGGAAGATGGATCTCCTTGTTTCCTGTTGCCTTGTATTTTGCTCTTAATTTATACTTTGAGTCTGAGACTCTTAAAACTAAGTGCGTCCTTGTCTTTCTGGAACACAGGCAGTGAGATTCCCAACTCGAAATCTAAGGACTGAAAGCTGTAGAGCGGAAATCTGTGTTCACCTGTGCTTTCGCTTCCTTTTTTTTTCAGCTCACTCCAGAGCAATGACTAAAATTGTCACAAAAGCCCTAAAATCTTCCTCTCCTAGACAGTTTTATCCTGTTCCCATCTGGGGTCCTCTCCATTGTTTTGTTTCCCTAAATGTTACCTTCTCAAAACTAGGCTGTAGGTAATTGTGCCTATCAGTTTTCCATTATGAAATGGAAACAACGCGGTGAAATACCCAAAGGGAAAGGGCATAGGCTGACAGGAAGCCAGAGAGCGGGGAGGGCCCCTCACAAGAACTCACCTCTGTCAGAACTGACTCAGGATCCAGCTAGAATAGCTTAGTCCTTCTGCGGGCAGCACCTTTGAACAACCTGAGGACCCCCAGTGAGCCCCATTCCTTAGCGGCCCCACTTCCTCTCAGCTTCACCAGGTGAGAACTAAGCTTCCGGTTCACACACCTCTGCAGCACAGACGCAGAGGATCCAACCGCGGTAGGCATGGAGGTCATCAGACTCCACACTGAGTCCCCTCCTCTGGAATTCTTTCGTTTCATGTATCTGTACACTAAAGCAATATTGTTCTGCAGCAGTTTTTGGTTTATGTTATATTGGAAAGGATTTTTATGAACATCTAACTCACCACATTGCTGAATAAGGAAAGTTTGGAGAAGCAGAAGACTAGATACAAATAACAGCTGTTTGCTAGTAGGTAGCTGTTTTCCGGTGTTATAAGGGAGGGAAATCAATTTCTCGATGGCCTTTAGAGAGTACCATGATTTCCAGGTGTTCTGAGCCTAAACCAATTTGGGGTTGAGGTGACAGAAACAGCAGTAACAAGTACTGTCAGCAAGACTGAGTCTACCCTTAGGATGACCATATATTTTGTTGTCTAAACTTGGACACATGTAAGTTGAAAGAGTAAGAATATGTTACTGCAAAATAGCTGCTCTAGTTAGTATATTGACAATTTTGAATTAAAGGAACTTAAAAAGAAAAGCAGGTACACAAGCACTCTGGCCTTATCCAGCTTTGAAAAAGTATGCATTGAAATTCTCGTTTGAAAAAAAAATGTCCTCCCTATTCCACAGGGAGAGCTTTTTAAAAATACTTATTTATTTATTTATTTATTTATGGTGCTGGGGATTGAACCCAGGGCCTCCTGCATGTCAGGCAAGCCCTCTATTCCTGAGCTGCATCTGCAGACTAAAAGCAACATTCTTATCATCAAAGTTAAGAAACTGAAGACTAGGGAATCCATACAAACAAAACTTCTTAAACTTATTTTTCTGCCCAATTAGCTCCCTCAGCCCAAACCTCTTCACCTTTCCACATTTTGCAATTTACCATTCTTTTTCTAATTCAGTAGTGATTGTCTCTAACTACTCCTTTGAGTTTTCATTTCCTTGTGAGAGCTCCTGAGCCATGGAAAACTGGTATTAAATACATGTGTATGCTTCCCTTCTGATAATCTCTCTTCTGTCAGTTTAATTCTCACACCCAGCAAGGGTGCTGAGCGGGTGGAGGTGGAGTTTTGCTTCCTCTTGTGTGACCCCCAGGAAAGGAGTCGCTGTACGTGATATGTCAAGGACAGACACGGTGGGATGACAGCCCCACATTTAAGGCATAACATTTGGAGCACTGGCATAGCCTGAAGTTTTATGCCCCTCCCAAATTCATATGCTGAAATCCCATTTTATGATCCTAGAGGGCAGACCGTTCGGGAGGGAATTACATCCGCTCCTTCTGCACTGTGAGGATATGAAGAGAAGTGGAAGAAGGCAGCCTAGAAGAGAACCCCCACCCCTGACCACACGGGTACCCAGCTCAGATTTCCACCTCCAGAGTGGAAAGAAGGCAGCTTCCAGGTTGACAAGCCGCTTGGCCTGTGGGGCTTTGCTATAGCAGCCTGGACTGATGACGACGGGCAACTACCGCATTTCTAGGATTCTGGGGAAAATTTAATACCGCAAATACGATATGAATGATTTCTCTCGATCATTTTTTAAAAAGATACAAGTAATATCTTTCCCAAGTTTGTTTTAAAATTGACATACAATCTTGGAATAATAAATGTTGTAATGATATTTTTCAACACTTTTAACTAGTTGAAATACCAACAGAATTTTTTTTTTTTTTTGCAAAAACTTGCTTTAATGAAAATTGCTCTGGAAAATACATGAGCAAGATAGGGAGTCTAGCCCTCCAGATATTAAAATTTATTGAGTAGCTTTGATAATTAATAAATTTAATACCAGAGAAAATGGATTTAACAATCAATGAAAAATAATAGGAAGCCCCCAAATAAATAAACACATATGCATGAGAATTTTTGATTGCTAAATGTGACATTTCATGTGAATGGAATAAAAGATTAATTGTTTTCTCAAAATCAAATTCTGCTGAGAACTGATTAGCCACATGGAGAAAAAAAATAAAAGCTAGATCATTATTCTATTTCTTACATCAAAATAAGTTCCAAATAAACTAAAAATACAAATTCCCAAATTATAGCAGTAAACAGCATAAAATTGGTTATTGATAAAGTACTCGAGGGCCGGGGATTTAGCTCAGTGGTTCCGCCACCTGCCTCACAAGGACCCAAGTTTGATCCCTGTGTACCAAAAAAAGAAAGAAAGAAAGAACTCAAATTTGTAATACTTTTCTAAACATGATGCAAAATGCATGAAGGAAAAGTGAGAAAAGGTAACTGTAAAAATGCAAAATGTATTAATGGCAATAACACTACAGTTGAAATATAAATGGAAAATATAAGAAATGTCTACATGTATTCAGGAAGGGACAGATTTTAAGGCATAAAGAATTTTTGTACACTTCCAGTCATGGGCATGGCAAAGTGCTTGTGTCGGACTTACTCTCCCATCAACAACTGCAAAACCTGAGAAAACAGAACACAGGGCTTCCTGGCTTTAGAGGGCAGCACAAGCAGAGGAGGAGAGGAGGCACGAAGAGCGAGCCCCGTGTTTACCGCGGCGGTCTCCCTGGACTTTTTCTCCACCAACTGGGAAGCAGAGGTTTATATGGCAAGGCAGAGGATCGCTGTGAGTTCAAGGCCAGCTTGGACTACACAGTGAGACCTCATCTCAAAAAATAAATAAGTAAATAAATTTAAAAAGGCAAGGCAGTTGGGACGTAGGGATAAGATTTTCCTACAAGTCAACTCTAGGGAGGATTCTTCAAAAGCGCACACCTGGTTTACCTGGGGTCTTTAGCCAAACCCTAAACTGCTTGTAGAATAAGAGTTTAGTAGTGGTTAAGGGAACATTGTTAGGGAAGATTTATATTTTCAGCTCAGCCAAAATAGAAAAACATTAGTGAACACCCAAGACACTTATCTGCCACCTGGAAAGGTCATTTCTAGGAGGAACAGTAAAGATTGTGCCTGAGGATGTGACAAAACTATACCCTCCCTCAAGCAGCCTAGAGCCTAGCCCAATAGGATCGAAGTGACCCATCAATAATTAGACTGCTTGGAAGGATAAAATTCAACATTCTTTAGGAGAGGATAACTTAATCCGGAGCCTCCATATTATTCATAATATCCAGTATAATAAACACAAACTACTAAATATATGAATAGGAAAACAAGACATAAAACAATGGAAGCCAATATAGAAATAATATGCATATGAACTTCAGGAAATACCATGTTAAAATACAGTAAAACCTTGGATTGTGGACATTTCCAATAAATTTTAACTTGATAACTGAGAGATATCTTGTGATAGAGTAATATGTGATGCCAAATGTCACATGAGCCCAAGGTTCTCTCTCTTCTGTTTTCTTTGCAGACTCAGTTGAACACAGAGCCCTTGCAGTGAACTACATTTCCAGCCCCTGTTTTTTTTTTTTTTTTTGAGACAAGGTCTTTCTTAATAAGTTGCTAAATTGCCCATGCTGGGCTCAAATTTGTGTTCCTCCTGCCTCAGCCTTCCAGAGAGCTGGGATTATAGGGGTGTATCACTATGTGTGGCTTGAGTTGGTTCCTTACATTTGCAATCAAGAGCCTTGATAAGTAGTTGTACAAAAGTATGCCCATTCAAGACATAATTATGTATGAGAATGCTCACTTTAGCATTGGTCATAAAAACACAAAATTAGAAACAAGTTCACCAATCTTGAATTGTTAAATCATTGTTCTTTGATAAGTGAAATAGTATGCGACTACTAAAATAATGAAGTAGGTACATTTAAGCTTATATAGAAAACTCATCGAGATATATTATGGGAAAAGAATTAATTTCCTAACAAGCAGACCACTATCTCTATAATGTGCATTTTTTAAAAAATGTAGTAGGGTCATAGCAAAGGTTATTTGGGGGTACAGTGCTGACGTTGGGAGCGAAGGAAGACTCAATTTTATTTCATATTCCAACATGCTGTTTGAAATTTTTCTTGTGTACATTTGTTTTAGTTACATTTTAAAATAAAAAAGCAAAAAGGACAGTAAGTCTGAATACTAGCTGAAATAGTGGCAAAAACTCAATTTACTAGAAACCTAACTGACAAAAATTTATGTTCGTCAATCACTATAAATCAAGCCTTGCTAAAGAGATATGGATGAAATTAAAGAGCGCTTGAGTAAAATGAGTAAGCTGAGTAATTTTTCATCACAAGTGGCTGGGGAGCCCACAGAACCCGGTGTGGGGTGATCCACGGTGCAGGTTTTGAGAGCAACAGTGAAAGCGAGCCTGTGGATGGAAATGTCTGTGATCCCTTCCAAACACAAGGCAATATATTTGCAGGAATTTTGAGGACACAATCAAGGGCTGATGATGAATGAAAATTTTATATGAACCATTTATGTACGACAAAGATTATTTCTTCATACAGTGGATGAAATAACCCTAAAATAACTTAAACTCATAATTCTCCTTGGACCTTCATTTCCCAAAATAGTAACATTGCTTATGATTCACAATGATAGAAAGATGAAAATATCTGTTCATACAAAACTTTATGAATTTGGGTACATGAAGGAGAAATGGGATAATTTTATGGAACAATTAGTGATATGTATTTCAACACTTAAATAACATTTATTACCATACCAATGGTGACTAAACAGAAAGTTCGCTGCTTGCCAAATATTCAAAGACAGGTACCAGAAGTACAATATCTACAACATATGTTTGTCACTACAAAATTAAATATCTTCCAAATTCATTCTCCAGGTTTTTTAAGTGTTATTTAAAATAACCTGTCAGAGGTCCTCATAAAATTAAACTTAATGCCATACATCTTAAGCACAATTAATTTTGAAAAATAGACATTTTCAGAAGCTTTCTAAAATAAATTTTGATAAACTTTGTATAAAAATAACTCGTTCAATATAAAACCCTATGGGATGCTTGCAAACACATGTAACGGTACCTCAGTTCTCATACACAGCTTGGTCTTTGAAGCTGTTCCATGCACACTGTGAATAGGAACAGAAGTGCTTTCCTGTTTTAAACTAGTTGTTCAAGAAATGGAATTGCTGGCTTCCCTCACTCTCTATGAATAGCTCTTCATGTTTTTTACACTCACGTTTACTTTTTTTCAAATCCAACTTAGCTTAATCACAATAGTGTGGACAATTTCACTTTTGTGTTTTATGGTTTGAGAATAAGTGTCCTCAATAATAAATGTTTCATGAGAGTTTGTGAAAGTAACCTCAAGCTGACTGTTTGGAAGATAGCAATCAGAAGAAATTTCTCCTGCAGACCACAGGTGGTGTTTAGAGAGGTCCCTCACGGGAACCATGGCTGTGAGGTCTTCATGTGCACATTTCCAGCTCCACGGGGGGCCAGCATGCCCCACACCCAGGCCTTCCAGCCAAAGGAGATCTTTCTCCACCTTCTGGGGGTTAGTATCAATTCTCCTGAAGGAATGTGACCATGAGTTTCATATTTGGAAAGAGAGGTGGTTTTTTTGAAATAAGACAAGAGGACTTAGAAGAATGTTGTGACCAGGGTTATAAATCCTTATTGCAACCCCAGTATCTGCCACTGGCTTGAGAACCCCATCGGGTTCCTTCTATTATTTGGAGACTAGCTCTAAAGAAAAAAGGATATCTGTTCCCGATCCTCCTGCCAACCTGTAGCTCATCTCAAAAGGGGACATAGGATTCCAACAGAATCCTCTTTGGGAAGCATGCCTAGGTTTTTTTAATCTTTGAATTTGGGGGTTTCAAAAATGGAAAATATAAAATTCTGCAAATCTTGACCCATAACTTAGCTTTGAACAATCTTTTTGCACTTGAAGTCATAACTCGTGATTAATTTCTGAGTTTCTCTTCATAAATTTTTTTATAAAGTTAAAATTTAAAGAGACTGATTAGTAGCTTATGCTGTCATTAACAGTCTTTAAATTAAAAAATAAAAGTTTCAACTTTATGATAAGCTTAAAAGCCCAAAGCTTGTATTTTATCTCCTGGTTTCCTTAAATTATTTTTAAAGAAGACCTGGTGGGGAGGGGGGAGTAACTAACCATTCCAAAGTATAAAACACTCTAAATTTTCTCTAAATTTTTATACCAATCTACCGTTTAACAGCAGATAGTTTTCACCAGGACCCAATCAAACATTATAATACTGAAATAAACTTTTCATCACCCAGTAACTTTGTGACCTGGGACAAATTACTTAATCTCCTAATCTTTAAAAGGAGTGTAACAGTAACAAATGTCTCCTACAATTATTGCAGTAAATGAGTTATAGTATTAGCACAGTGGTTGGTTCATATAAAAAGAGAATGTTCAGGAAGTGAGTGAAAAACAGTTTAAGTGCAAGTGGAGAATGGGTCAGATGACAGTGAGTCACACACCTTCAGGTACAGTGACGCCTGGCAACCAAACTGGATCACAAAGTGGCCCTTTGAATGCACTGTGGAGCGCAGAGTTACAACTGGCATTGTGTTTCCAGAGCTGCCCGTGTCCTCATCAGAACTGGCTGTGGGTCCTGCCATTCCAAGGAGCAGTCTCCTTCTGTGGATCATGTCTCAGATTTGCCAAATCACCACTTGCTAACTCGTCCGTCTTCAGAAGACCAACCTCTTAGGCCAGGGCTAATTTTTCTACATTCGTCATTTAATGAAATGCCTACTTCCTACTACACAGTCTGGTAACAAAAATACAAACACATCACGTACTTCCAAAACGCACAAGGGTACCTAGATTAAGCATAAGTTTGTATGTGTGTGAATTAGTGCAAAACAAGAACAATGCAAGGGGAAACAAACATACCCTTGAAACAACAATTATACCTCACAAATGTTAACTTGAAACCTTCCTTCAGAGATGTTGCTGCAATAGAGGTTAGTTCTTTCTACACAGGTCTAAGGTTCACGAAAGGAGGTGCTCGCTGGGCTTTTTTCTAGCTAGACCCAGAGGTTTAGTTCATGAACAGAATCTGGAACAGCCCACAGACTCGCCTCAGCTCACAAAGGCTTCCTCACATTTCTTGTTTGGTCTAGATTCCTGAGCAATGACAGACAGACATCCATAATTCTGACATAATCATTTTCAAACTGGACCTGGAACAGTTTTTTCTCTCTCCTGTCCACACCGTAAAGGAACCCGGGACACTTCCTATGATCCATCAGAACACAAATCTGAAGGTTTTTTGAGTGGAATCACACAGTCAGGTCACACATCTTGTTTTCCACTATCTTATGGGTCTGCGTAGAACAGGTTTGAAACTGGGGCACGTAAGACACAAAAGTCTTCTTGCCAGAAGTTCCTAAGTTGAAATTATTTTCCACCAAGTGTGAGCAACTGTCCTGGAGTATGCTAATGTCAGCAAATAAACAGTGGGGCGGAAAAGGGCACAGTACTCTGGACTCCTCAGTCAAAAACACACCACTCTCTCTCTCCTTGATTGAGGTGACCCCTAAATAATAGATAGACTTTTCACTCTGGTTTTCTTCAGGGAAATTTCCCTCCAGCTCCAAAAGTTCATCCAATCCTTCTGAGAACGAAAGGTGTGGTGAAATCATGTCAGACTGCTGATCTGATAATATAAAAATTGCTTGAGTTTCTATCTCCCACGAGCTATTCGAGAAAGAATCTCTCAGTGGAGAACTCTTGCCAGAGAAGCCCTTGCTGACGGAAGTGTGTAGAAGTCCTTGCCGCTCACCGGCTTCACCTGACTTGGAGCTGCTGACCAGCGTGGCGTACTTGACCGAGGGCGGCCCCGGGCTGTCGTGCTCCCAACTCACCTCAGAGTTCCCCCTGTCCGAGAAGAGAGGGCTGTCACACCGGTCACTCGTGCAGACAGAGCCCTTCTCCGGATCAGGAGCCGTCAAAAGCAGTGAGACCAGAGCTGCTGGCGCCGTGTCTTCTGCATGTTTCCACGGCATATCGATACTGAGGTCTTCTGAAATGGTTTCAGGCTCCACAAGAAGAGGAACAAAGGTGACTGATCCTGTGTGCTTGGTAAAAAGATGCTCAAATGTTTCGGGCTAAAAGAAAAGACACATTTTAATGCTCAATTATATTAATTTTTTTTTTTTACTTCATTAGGCCATGCTTGCAGAAATGCAAATGTGTAGAGCTAATAAGAAGGGGCATAATTCTACCACAAATTAATCACTTTTGGACTAAAACATATATCAAAATCGTAAAGGAGAGGGAGCTTGTATGGGATGGAACAGACTTAGGCTTGAGTTCTTCTCATTCTGTGAGCACGAACCAGTACATTAACCTCTCTGCCTTTCAGTTGCTTCTTCTGTAAAAATGAGTTTAACGCTTGCTTCATGGTGTTGTCATTAGAAATAAGATCGCATCTGTAAGTGCTTAGCTTTCAATAAACAATCATTACAGTAATGGAGAATGTTATCCTCTGAAGAATTCCTCATAATTGATGGTAAATTACATTCCTACAAACTGAAAATTTAAACCCCAAGTAGAAAAAAATAGATAGAAATGAAATCAAATGAGCAAAACATGTCTCAAGATACTTAAAGTAACAATTCTATGACATAAAACGTGATACACAGATAAAATAACTGTGACTATTAAGAATCTGTTGGAGGGTGTATGAAAGAGCTAACAATGGTTATGTGTTGAAAACAATGATGGAAGAAACAGTAACAGACTTGTAAATTACTACTCCTTATAAATACTTCATATAAAAATGTATACTATAGACATGGAATGAAGACAAATACACAAGACAAATGCAGATCATATTTTTATAGGAATGATGGTTACATCACAACAAAAATCTTACAAGCAGGTACAAATCAAGAATCTGTATGTAAAAAGCTCAATTCATACAATGTGAACATATTGGAAACATATATGGAAAAAATAAATCCAAAATAAAAAATACCGTGGATACATCACATTGAAAAATTAACACAACTGAATCAAGTCCTACAGAAAATGTGTTCAGTTTATATATCATACATGTAATTGAACTTTTGAATTTTACATTTTTTAGAATAGAATGAATTCACATGTATTGCCTGAGATAATGACGTCCTCAACTGTTCTTCATAATGGCAAGGATAGTCCATATAAAATTACAATTTATTTAGCCCATCTTCAAATTATTAAGTGAAATATATTAGTGGTTAAAACTATGAATGAATAAATATATCAAACACTAAATATAATAATAGTGGAATAAAATCACATAGGTATTAAAATACTGCATAATGACAAATACTGTGTTAATACAACTTTTTCTGTTATTCTACCAACGTGATTTAGGAAGGGAAGACATCCTGTGTTTATTTTCTTTCTGAGAAATCTGTAAATCTGTGATTTCCTTCAAATATTTGCTTAGTCATTCTGGTTTCTTCTAAAAGTTTCTTGTGTTTGTATATGTGCATGCTTACAATTTATTGTTTTAAAATTTAAATGAACTTGGAAATTAAGATCACCAAATAAAGGAATTAAATGTTATCAATATGGAATTAAAAAATACACACAAATAACCCATAACATGCAGTCATGCTCAAATGTGCTCCTGTTTGAGATAGTTACTGTTTCTTAAAACTTCATAACAGGTAACTAATTGTTTAAACCAAATACTGCACATCTTCAAATGCATTCAGATGGAAGATTTCACTAATACTAAGAAATCCCATACCCATATAATATTGAAATATATGAGTCACAAAGCTTAACTAAAAGTATGTTTGGTTAAAATTATTTTACAAATAGCTAATATTTTGAGATTTTAGAACAGTCTAGGCACATATTAAATATGTACTCAGCTGGTAAGAATTGAAGAATATCTGTTCATAATTTCGCACTTAGATTTTGCACTCAAATGTCATCTGTTAAAAATCAATGGGGGCAGGGGATTCAGCTCAGTGGTTTCACTGCCTGCTGCGTAAGCTCAAGGACCCGAGTTCGATCCCTGGTACCAAAAAAAAACCATCAATGAAGGGGGAAAAAAGACACATTCTTCCTGCTTTCTTAGGTTTTTTTAAAGACATCCTAGTAAAATTATGAGTAAAATCTAAATATAAGTAATCCATAAAGAGCCTGTTTGAATATTATTTGGGTTCATCTCTAAGCTCTCTGGTTTAGTTTGTGAGCAACTGAGCATGCTTAGGATGCTAAACTCATACAAGGGCAAGTGGTCTATTTTCAGTCCTATCCTCACCATGAACTATTTATAAAAGCTCCAAAGAATCTCCTTTCTCTGTATCATGGCACATTTCCTGCCTGCCAAAAGTTTTGGACACTTCCATGGAAATAAATTAGATTTGGGCAGGAATTCCACAAGAAAGCTAGACCAGAACTTCATGTTCTTTTCTGATCTGGGCATTCCAACCTGAGTGTGTAGGGTTATCCCGATATGAACTGTAATTTTCACTGGTCTCTGACCAGCACAAACCACAACTTCTGGCTTTCTTTGGGCTGCAATGAAAGTTGGTTCATAAGGCATTATCAAGGCTATTGAAAACTGAAATTTCCAGATTGGAGAAGTCAGATGTACCAAAGCTACAAGACATTCAAAAGAATAGGGCAATTCATGGGCTCAAATGTCTAAAAAGGAATCTGATATGAAAATTTTGAGACATAAAAATATAAAACCAATACTTGCAGTGCACCTTGCAGTTACAACCCTTGTGTTTGCAAGGCTATCTGTCAGAAGATGCAGCTCTAGAATCCACTTGGTTACAGCATTATCTATTGGATACATGATGGTATCTGATAGATATGTTCTAATAGACACAATCATAATGCTTTTTGTTTTATGACTATAAAAATGACACAGAACAAGTCAGAAATCATGAATATTACTTTTAAACTTTAGATGACCTGAAAATCACACATCCAAACTGACGTGGATTCAAACCTATATCATGACCCAAATTTACACATCTATTTTAAATTCTAAAAAACATAATCCACCACATGTTAGTTCTCAATAGTTCAACCAAATTATGTCTTAGATTTGTTCCCCTTCTTCAAAATGTAAAAATCTTCTAATATTCTATGAACTGTTGGGAAGTTGGTACATTGAGTTCATCAGCAGTGACCATGATTAGACTTCAAAGAATGTCCATTCTCTGTTTAGATAAAATAAAATAAGAAAGCAAAATAAAAAAAGTCACTCAGGAGGCAAAAGATAAAAGATTCCAAAACATTTTCTGCTAGGCATGGTTCTGGACTCTAAGTTAAATTCTTGTGTTATATTATAGTTATGCATCCTTTTAGGAAAGGAAAAAAATTTTAAACTAAGGTGGCTTTTTGGCTTTTTACATTTGTGCTTTAATGTCATACTCTAAGATGGTTTTAATTACTCCAGCAGAAGAAAAACTGTAGCGAAATAACAGAAAAAGGTAAAAGGAAAAAAAAACAACAACAAAGAGCTGGAAAAAAGGAGGGGGATAAAACCAACAGTAATATTGGAGCATGTGGAAGAAGAAAGAAAAAGAATAGAACAATGAGAAGAAAAATTTAAAAAATAAACAGAAGGAAGTACTAAAATAGTGAAGAACAGAATGACAGAACCTTTGCTGTGAGGTTTTTTTCTTAACGTAGAAAAAAGATTTAATAAATCTTTTGGTTCAGCTCTCCCTTTTTTAAACAAAGGAGCAAGGCCTGTGAAATTATTTGGTTAAGGTTATACAGCCAATTAGACCACAGTAAGGACTCTGACTTAGTTCTTCTCTTTGCTGATCCAACTATCTTTCTAAAACACAGTGGAGGATGAAAGAAGACCCAAACACAAAAAGTCAGGAGAATATGTTGTATTCCTTTTCTACTTGCTGGAATAGAGTTGAGCCGATTAAATTATATTTTCTCCTGGTTCCTCATGACCTGAGGGATATAAGGCATAAGAAATAACAAAACTGACATAATATTTGAGGGTAGTGAAATATATGCTTCTAGGCCCAGAAATACACACGTTTAGCCATGGAGATTAGCCACTTCTAAACAGAACATCTAACTCAAAATTGCACCAGGTCTTCTACACATTTGCAAGGGCAGTCTCTCGATTTCAGGCACAATTCTGACTCAGATCTGTGTGACAGTCTTCTGGAAGTTCACAGTTGTTGAGCTCTTTCTTTCTTTTTTTTTTTTTTTTGGTACTGGGGATCAAATTCGGAAGGTCCTTGTGCCTGCGCAGGCGGCAAAACCACTGAGCTAAATCCCCAGCCTCATTGAGCTCTTTCTTTAAAAGCCCAGAGCTGGTTGACAAATAATTCAGGAGAGTCTTTAGATGGCCAGGAAAAATCCACTTGCCTTTAGTTTTACTTGTTCCCCTTCAATCAAGTTGTTAAGGACATTCTTAGAAAACCTGACATAAATGTAGACAAAGGAACAGAGTTGGACCAGAGGAAAAATAAAAGAAGAGAAAATATTAAAAAATAAACTTTAAAATGCAAAAGAATGAAATGGCTTAAAGTTAAATCAAAAGTTTTAAAATATCTCAAAGGGAAAAGCTTCAGATGATTTGGATTTAGAGGAAAAAAATAATCAGGCAAAAATGCTAAAGAAAAAAAGCACAAAATAAGTTGAGAAAGGTTTGTTTGTTGTCTTTTATTTTGTGAAATTTGTATTACAGGAAAAGCAACGCTATTGAGTCACTACAATATATTTTCCTACACCAAGGACTCAGTCTTTGTTTAAGATTCTGATCTTTAAAGTATAAAGACAAATTGTGTGAAGAATTCAAATTCAAAATGACAGATTGAACATGTTTCTTTCTTATCTCTTTAGAGATTCTGTAAGTATGAATGTATATGAATAAATCAAATACAGATCCACAACAAAAAGGATGATCTGAAAAGAGTAATAGGGGACAAATAATTTTAAATTCATTTGTAAAAAATAGAAAACCATACAGACAGTGTTAGACCAAAAGAAATAAGTAAAGAAAGCTGAAGAGCAGAACATATCCAGAGTGGGCTTCAGCTGCAGAGAAAGTCCATTAGCCCTGCTGAACACAGTGCAGAATGGAGGGAGGAAGTGGAGGTGGAAACCAGGAAGAAAGGGGCCTCAGGGCTGGAAACTGGGGCAGGCTGGAGGCTGTGCACAGGGAGGGGCTCTGTACACTCAGCTGAGCACAGAGGAGCCTTTGTGTACAGACCGCCCATATCCCAATGGAGGGGATTCTTGTTCCCAAAAACAGCTGAGGAATAGTCAGGGAGAAAGAGAGCAGCCCTGGGATATTACTCTCTCAGAGCACATCTTTGTGCATCTGGGTGGAATCCTCGCTACTCACCTGGGACAACTATCCCTGTCTATATGCCCTAGGCGCTCAAGCAACCAGTCTACTGCTTCATCCAAATAAGAATAAAGGGGAAAGGGCTGCCAAATATTTGGGGGAGGTCTGAAATTTTTAAAAAAGAATAGCTGAGAGGAAAACATGATCCAACCGAAACAGAAATTTCACAGAATAAAAAGAAAAGATGATTTTTCAAACTAAAAAATCCTTTAATTGATACTTCTAGTAAAGCTGCAGCAAACATCACATGCATAAAACCAGAATATAACATTCTGTAAATACTACTTAGAAATGTATAATAATAATAATAAATAAAAGTCCAATGAAAGTACTGGAAGAATAGAAAGGTCTCAGAATGCAAAACAAAAATACAGAGAAATAGAAAACATTAGATCAGAGATACGCAGCACAGAAGATCCACGCAGATGGTCAACAGCCAACAAACAGACCTACGTGAAAGAGAGAACAAAAAAACAAGAGGACAGGAAGGAAATCAAAGAAATAATGGCATTTCTTAGAGCTGACGAGGGAAAAAATGAGCCTCTTCAAATGATACCAAGTCAAATGAAAAAAGAAACACCTTTGACACAATGCTGAAATTTCACAACATCAGAAATGGAAATGTGATTTTAAAAAGATAAAACTACAAGTACTCAGTAGGATGTAAGAACTGGAATGGTATCTGACTTCTGAGAAGCTACTCTGAACAGAAGGAAGACGGGAATTGTCCCAAAATTCTACTGGAAAGTCTTTTTCAAACTAAAAATTGATATTCCATCAAATTATCAACCTAGGAAGTTGCAACAGAAGGAACTTCAGACATGCAGAGACTGAGGTTTAACCCAGAACCTTTCTAAGAAGGTCACTTAAGGATGTGGTTAAGAAAGATGAAGAGAAGGAAGCCAGGAAACAGTAATGACTAGAAATGAGTTAAAGGAACATTCAAGAGTGATGATTTATAGCAATTTTACAAAAGGTCTAATCCACTTTGAAGTTGGAGGAGAAAGGGATCCCAGGACAGACTGTACTAGAACAAGTCTCCAGTGAAGACAGGGACTGTATAAAATAGTTTATATAATAGAAGCACACAAAAGGTTAAGCTGACAGACAGACAGATAACAGATGGTACACAGACAGATGATAGCTAATGAGTAGATGATAAGTAATAGGCAAATGGTAGACAGACGATAGGCAATTAGAAACTCTAGGAAAAGAAATAAAAGGGTAAAAACTAAGTGGAAAAAATGAAGCCAACTCACATTTGGCACAATTTTGATCAAGCAGAATGTGTCTAATGTCTTTTTCTTAAAAAAGTCTCCTTTGACATCGGATCCAGTAAGAAATGTAATCACATTATACTACCTGTTTCTACAAGGAGTGTTTACATGATTGTAACAATCTAAATTCCACATAATAGTTTGCTACTTTTAAAAATGAACCCGTGGGCAAAGTATATTACAGAATGTTATCAACTCTGACTTTCGCAAAACTACAGTTAGTAATTTCTAGAGATTGAATAGTAGAGGGGAAAATGGAGACAAAGATAACTGAATTAATGTATTAATTTTACAACAAATGGGGCTGGGGATTTAGCTCAGTGGTTCTGGCGCCTGCCTCCCAAGCTGAGGACCCGAGTTTGATCCCTAGTACTCCAAAAATAAAACAAATTTTACAACAAAAAGAGGAAGTCTCTAGTTGAGAGAATATGAAGTGGAGCCGGGGATTTAGCTCAGTGGTTTCGCCACCTGCTGCGCAAGTGCAAGGATCCGAGTTTGATCCCCGGTACCAAAAAAATAAAAGAATATGAAGTGGAAGTGGAAGCACATTTTTCTGAGGTTGTCAAGGAATTGAAACAATGACAAAACAGTACATAGTAAGAGCAAGAGGAAAGGAGAAGGGGAGGAAAAGTACTTGTGTAAACAAATCATTTATTAGAGCTGGAAATCAGCTCATGTTTACAGCTCAGTGTAGTGTAAGCATGTGAATTTTTAGAAATCTGAAGGTAAACTGCCAGCAAAATGAAATGCCAGACAGTTAAAAGAAGGAGCATTGCAAATGCAAGACTAAGAGTAGAGGAGGGTGGAAGAGGAGACTATATTTTAATAAATGTTCTTCATACTATTTCACATTAAACTACACACATGTATTTCTTTCAAAAGCTTTTCTTTACTGTAATGGAAAATGTTAAAGTACACACCTCAGAGAACAAACTGACATTTGCAACCATACTTCCTGCAGCTGTTTGTAACATCCAGATGAAAAAATGAGCTCAGATACCCTACATATGCAGCGAGAGGGAAGTGGATGAATGAACTGTGGTCGGTCCCTAGGCTGCATCGCTACAGAGCAGGCCAATGGGTGAGCTGGAGTGACTATCACCATGGAGACTTTGCCACAACAACGCTGGCAGGAAAAGTCCTTTGGGATGAAATGGACAGTGTACCAACGCTAATGATACCCCAAAAGGTGACTGCCCATTGGCCACACACACACAAATGTGAGCGTAGCACAAAATGGATTAACATGCACTATATTTTGGAAGAGGGATTAGAACTGGCAAAGGGAATAAGCAGGACAAACTTTATATATATTTCTTATTATGAAAAAAGTGAGGTAAATATGTAAGATGTTAAGACACTCGGTGTCTATAGAGTTGCTCCCCTCTTCCCAGTACTGGTTGTCAAACACACCCATTCTAGTGAACCACTCTACCACTGAGCAGCACCAACCCTATGTTATTCTATTTTTATGTATTTATATTATCTGAAATATTGAAAGGGAAAGGGTATAACATACAAAAGAAAGATCTTGAGGAAGTTATATTAGGAGAATTATTTTGAATCTCATTTATAATCACTCTATTGTTATTACCAATGTCTTGCATGTAACAGTTTTAAAGAAATGTTTTCTTTTAGAAACATCTCAAAATATTGGCTTTTAAAAAATTTTGGCATCTTTGATTTGCATATTTACTTTAGTATAGATTTCAACTTATTATAAACCAAACAGAAGGAGAATGATCAGTTAAAAAGTGGAAGAAATTAATATTAGAGTACAGTTTGGAGAGCATGTGTGATGTCTAGGAATTACAAGACCAAATAGAATACTTTCATAACAATCAATGTTCCTAAAAATAGGAATCTAGAGAACAAATTAAAGAAAATAAAGAAAATACTTTACATAGAAAAGTATTACTTCCTTTAAAAATGATTGTGTTTAAATCTATTTGCTGTGCAATCCATTGTGAGGTTTTTGCTTCCTTGTTTGTTCTTTCTATTCTAGAATGAGATACCCCATACATTGTTTACCCATTCATCATTTGAAGGTCATGGGGTTTTTTCATGTTTTGGCTATTATGAATAATCCTCTTATAAATATTCACAGATAAACTTCCACATGCATAAATGATTCCATTTCTGTTGGTGCACACCTAGGAGTGGAACTGCTAAGTTGCCTAGTTAACCTTTGAGAAGGTATTTTGTTCCACAAGGGCTGCCCTAGTATTGAATGCTCCCACCAGCAATGGATCCTACTGTAAGTTCTCCACATTCTCGACAATATTTATCTGGTTTTTTTATCACATCCATCCTGCCAGGCATGCAGTGGTACCTCATGTTTCTGACTTTCATCTTCCCAATGTAGAATGATGTTGAACAGCCATTTGTTAGGTACAAGGTACACACCTTGTCTGGATGAATACCTAGTCAGGTCCTTGCTCATGTATTTATATATGTATATGTGTGTGTGTGATTTACCAATTCAACTATTTTTAACTATGTAATTCAGTGTTAAGTGCCTTAAGGACACATGGTTAATAAGGAATCGATGAGAAGTACGAGTCTGGGTCAGATGGAAGGGGCTTGAACGCAGGTTTTCACATGCCCTGGCTGTGTAGTCAAGATAAGCTATGGATCCACCCTGAGCCACAGCTTCTCCCCAGGCGGCTTTGAGCTCTTGGGCCTTTGAGAGAATGAAATGCAGTAACACAAACATCGAGGCAAAGGAAGACCCTAAAGTTGCCTTTTAATTCTTTAGTAATACAAAGTGAGTTGTACTGTTTTATTTTCCTCCCCAAAATACATGCTAGTCATTTAGGAGATTAAAGTGGAAAGGTTAGATATAAACAAGTTTGTATCTTTGTTAGAACAATTTTTATCCTTAATAAAATCTTTACAGTTGTATTCTTCACTTTGTAAATTTTCCCATTATATTTCAAAACTGATTTATTCCTAATGCACCTACTAAGCCCTAGTAATAAGCTAAGCTTTTGTGCCTCAATTATGCTTAGAAAATATTTTATAAGATTAGAAAGTCAAATATTTGCAAAAGGAAAAAAAGCAATCAATTTTCCAAGGAAAGATTATATATTTTTACATTTTTTTACCTTTCTTTACCAGAATCTGGAAAATTTTGGTTTCACTGCAGTTTACTTGTCTGTAATATCTGGCAGAAGGAGCTTTGCTCACCTTCAGGAAGTGTTAAAGGGAGAATTTGGGGCAGGACATAGTCTACAAATATTTTCCTGCTCCAGCCCTTCTACCTCCACCCAGATTCCTTTGTGCCAGGCATTTTCTGAAAGGGGGAAAATTCCATCAGTGCAGATTCAAACTGCATCTTGCTGGGGTGGGTCTGGCCTTGCCCTGGTAAATACAAGAAGCCATTTTCACAGTGGTTCACAGGTGAGATGTAGCATGTTGGCAAGAGAGAGTTTTAGGGTCTTCTCAAGAGATGCTACGACGGTCACTCCCTGACCGGATACACATGCTGATGTAGTGAAGTGTTAAATGTTTTGTTTAGATAGCAGCTGGTTACGATGACAAAAATCCTCCTATTTACAGAAAAGAACATCCCCTGCTTACCCTGTCTCCTCCAGGCTCTCTCTTTCCAGTTTGTGAGTGAGCTCGGGTCCTTGCTACCACAGTGCTTTTTGTCTCCAGGACACTAAACCTCCACCAAAATCCTCGCTAATGACTATTTCTCTCTACAATCTTCACCCAAATGTCACTTTCTTAACTGCATCCCCTTACCCCACCCCAATACTAAGCCAGGCTCTCACATCATAGGCTCTGTAGAACACCATAGTTTATGATGATAATGTTATTTCCATGATAAGTTGATTAGTGCTTATCTCCCCACCAAACTATACACTCCAGGAGCGAACAGTGTTTTTCTCATTGTTATAATCCCAAGGAACAGCAAAGTGACCAGCCCAAAACAGCCCTTCAGTAATATTCTAAAGGAACTCAATGAACCAATGAATGAATGAAAAAATGAATGAACTATTTTACGGAAGCAAAAAGAGACAAGTTCTTCCCATTCTTTCAGGCCAATCACTCTGCTCTGACTCCACTGTCTCATTTCTTGGATGGTAAAGAGAACTTCTTCAAACTGAGCCTATCAACAATGTGTTGACTGCAGATGAATGAATCCCATATGCATGTACCTGACATACCACCATGACAACAAGAAATGTTACTATATAAATTTATAATAGGAGAGAAAGAAGAGGAATAAGTATTTTGTAAATTGAAAAAAATCAGAAGCTGTAATGTAATAAAAAGAAATGCCACAGTTTATAGTAAGCAACAGTGTAGCTGAGAAGTATAGAGCTAGTTAGAGTCAGGCCAGATAGTTTCCAAAAGACAAATGATTACATGGAAACCTACACTACTGCCTCTTCTGAAAACAGGGCACTGTGTTGTTCCAATGAAAGAGTATGACTGAATCTTTAGCATTGTTCATTATGTCTACGATATTATTTGTCTATCATTCTCTGATACACTGTAAAGTGATTTTCTAATGGCAAATCATAGGTGATTTGAACAATATTAAATTAATTTAGCAGGTTGAAAACAGCATTGTTAACAAATGAAATAGAATTCTAAAAATGTTCTATTTATTCTACTTCAAGCAAGTAGCAAACTATTTTGTGCATCTTTCCTTTCACTTTTACATATCTAAGTGTGTGCTGAGTTGGAAGGTCAAATGTTTTTCTCACTGTGGATCACAGTCAAATAAAAAGGAAAAGAAAGTCACTGTTACATAGCACAGCTACTCTTAAGACAAGCTGCAGAATCAGACAAACTGCAGAATCAGACAAACGAGGAAGCTAATCCTGACTCCAAAACAAACAACCTCACCACTCTGAGCATCAGTTTTCTCTTCTATAAATGGAGATAATGATACTTACCCTACGGGTAACTGAATGACAATAATCACCTTAAATATGTCCGTAATATAAAATGGTAAGTGATATTGATTGAGACCTTTCTGTCACAAGTGCTGGCTTCTGTAATTTCCGAAATAACCCAACAGGGCCATGGCTCACCTCATTTTACAGAAAAGGAAACCAACAAGTTGAGAATTAAAGGGAAATTCCACATGAGTGGAAGAGTATCTCAGCGACTTAGAATAAATGGGCACTCTGGTTAAAAGTTGCTGGTCCTTATTTAATGAATTCCACTCTAGTAATCTGCATATAGCAAGAAGATTTCCACTGATACCTGTGATGGATAAAATACAGCCCTTGTACTCAGCATTACACACATTAAACAACAAAGTGATCTAGGAATGTCAGTGGAGTAGAAATTCTTCTGAACTAGTATGTGCCTTACAGGACAGCAAGGGGAAAGAAGAGCCTTCTTGAGGAGAAAGGCTCTGCAAAGCTGGAATGAACTAGATGGCAAAGGCACAACCAGGGCCCAGGGCAGAAATACCCAGACACACAGGTGGCTAACAGCATAGAGAGAGGTCCTGAACTCTGGCTGAAGAGCTGTGTCCTGTGGTTAAAGTGAGCCACTGAAGGCTTCTAACAAAGATTACATCTAAGAGGTCCCTCCGCTCCGGCTTAGAGGAAGGGGCTTCCGGGCCACTGTCTGCCATGCAGCTCCCGGCCCAGAGGTAGGGGCTTCTGAGCCACTGTCCCACCACTCCCAGCCCAGAGGAAGTGGCTTCCAGGCCACCATCCATCCCACCACTCCCAACCCAGAGGAAGGGGCTTCCGGGTTGCCATCTGTCCCGCCCTTCCCGGCCTAGAGGAAGGGGCTTCTGAGCTGCTGTCCCACCTTTCCCAGCTCACAGGAGATGAGCCGCCTGGGCACCAACAGCACCCCCCCCAGGTCGAAATGAGAAGACACATAAATAAGTCTCAAAATCAGACTTCCAGAACACCTACAGCAACCCCAAAGGGAAATGAGATGGAACACTCTGATACTCAACCACCTGGACCCCCTGAACTGGCAACAAAAGGGGATCAGGAAAAAATGAAATCAGAAATAATTTCTCAGATAACAGCAGAGATTGTGCTCATAGTGCAAGACATGAATAATAAATCTAGAGAGAAGCTGAGGAACATGATGGAATCCCAATAGAGGAAACAAATGGAATTCATAAAAGAGATGCAAATAGATTTCCAGGAGATGAAAATCTCCATTGAAAGTCTACCAGCAGAATGAGCCAAGGTGAGGACAGAATTTCAGATATAGAAGATAAGATTGAAATTAGTGACCAGTAAAAGAAAAATTGCTTCAAAATTGTAAGGGACCATGAGAAAACAATCCAGTAGCTTCTAGACAGTGCAAAGAAGAATAACATAACACTGATTGGAGTCAAAGAAGAAACAGGACAGAGTGCAGATGACATAAAAAAAACTCTTCACAGAAGTAATGGCAGAAAACTTCCCAAGCAGAGGAAAAGAACTTGACATACAGATTAAGTGAGGCATATAGGACTCCAAATAGCCTTGATCAAAAAATAATCTACACATAGGCATGTAATTGTTAAGATTCCAGAAACTCAACAGAAGAACAAAGTTCTACAAGCAGTTAGAGAACAGAAACAAATCACATACAAAGGAAAGCCCATCAAAATCACAGCAGACATCTCAGCACAAATCATCAAGGCAAAAAGAGCTTGGAGTGATGTGTTTCAAGTCCTAAAAGAAAACAGCCTCCAACCCAGATTGATGTACCCTGCAAAACTATCTTTCAAAATTCATGGAGAAATAAGATACTTTCATGACAAAGAGCACCTTAGGAACTTC
>NW_004624742.1:29243035-29294011 GCF_000247695.1 Heterocephalus glaber
ATCATGTAAAGGTACAAGTTCCCAATGAGAAATGTAAATGTGTTATATACCTAAAATGTGCCAATAAAAGAATTTAAGAAAAAAAAAGATTACATCTAAGAAAGACGTAATCAAGAACACGATAACCCCTAATTACTGCGTTAAAACACAGTGTATTTTACACGCAGACTGAATTTTATTTTTTCCAATTTTATAGGTGGAAAGTCAACCTTGTTGCAGGCAAAATTAATTAACAAAGCATTCATTAAGCTCCAGTGTTTCTTCAAAAAATTCTATTATAGAACTAAGTTCAAATTATTTTTTTATAGTTGACGATTTCATAGTCTTCTATCTTGAATGGGAATATCTCCATAAATAGAAGCTTCAGTAGGATAACTGCATGTTTTCAGATTGTAGCATTTAAAAAAGATTATTTACATAATTTTAAGTTGAATTAAATAATTATGTATAATTTTAAATTGATTTAAATAATTATGTGTATTAAATAGTAGAGATTATTGATTCTAAGTCTTTTCCCCAAAGACAGTTTGAACCAAAAAGTGTAGCCCAAAATCTATCCTTCCTCAGATTTGACCCTTAATATTCTAACATTTATTTTATTATGTATTGTGACCAGAAGAAAGATATAAATTGTCTGCTCTCATATGATAAACTACTGAATTTTGTTTCCTTCTAGTTACAAATTCCTCCATCTACTATCTTTAAGAATAGATAATAAACACTCATATTTAAATGAATAAAATAAAAACATTTAAATCTTAAAAATGTTTAAAGATATAGAAGTCACATGGCATCTAAAATGCAATCTTATATATTCTGGATTCAAAATATTGAAAAAGTGACCTTCTGAAAGTTAAGTCCTTGTGCCCAGGAACAATTCTTGGGGTTTGGAACATCATCCCAAAACAGCTTTTTCATTCTATAAAGGATAAACAAAGCATTAGAATCACACAAAAAATGCATACTGACAATATTAATAGTTAATGAATGTACATTAGAGAAATTAGTCCATCAGACCAGTTAACCTCTGTAGGATCAGATTCGTTTTTACATTCGGTCCCAAGATGAGTTCTGCCAAATTTCCCTCTAGTTATCATAATAAAATAGCCCATTTTTATTGAAAGCTGTGTGGCAGGCACGGTGCTACCTCTTGCATAGTTAAAAAATATTGAAAATGGTCATCATGTGAGTGTCAGACACACAGCCCATCCTCTCACGTGACTAAAAACTAAAAGTCAGACCCTACAAACTTCTTTTCCTCTTTTTTGCTAGAAGACAAACATCTCCACAGACATGGATGTTTGAAATCGCCTCACTGGTCTGAGCTTCTTGGCACAGAGAAAGAGATGGCACCCTGGGTCCATCCTGGAACTACGGCCAGGCAGACGGAGCCTGCACTGCCGCTCTTCTACAGCAGCTCCTGCTGGTCAGAAACGAACCAGCTGCACCAGGCCACCACTGAAAGTCCATTTCGAAAGGCCCATGACTGCCCGTAGAAGCCTCAACCACTTTACACCCAAGAGCACGCTGCCAGGACTTCCCGCCGTCCTGTGTGTCGTTCCTGAACTATGTGGAGTGTGAGGTGCAGGGGCTTCCTTGGAGTTATGATGCCCTATCAAAAAGACTTCTCAGTGGCACTGCGCCTGCCTCACAAGCGCAAGGTCCTGAGTTCAATCTCCAGTACCACAAAAAAAAAAAGGAAAGTCATCTCCTGAGAATGGCCTTCTCCTTTTTACGCTACATTAAGTGTACATGGAGTGCACATAAAAACATTTTAGTACGATAATACTCATGATTTGGGCTTTATATCTAGATTTAAATATGTTTACGAGGTTTTGCCATAAGGATTCTTGGCACCAAGAACCATACCTTTGGTGTGATATTAACAGTGTTCCCAGCAATAAGACAGAAGAGGAAATAATTATCGGCACAATGACATATAGACCTGCATCATTCTGGTGTTTTTCATCAACTGAAAAAGAAAGACAATTCATACAACTCAAGCTTCAGGAAATACTAATTTCCTTCTATATCAAAAACTATGTAGACTTTTTTCTGGTTTCATCATAAATCAGCATTTTCTTCAAAACTATAAAAATAAAGAGGAAGATAAAACTATATTATGTTCATATACTTCAAATTTAACAAAAGAGCTTTTTAAAATTCTCTGTCAAATGTCTCCACCTGATCAACTCACACGCAGTGAGTCGAAATGCCAAGTTAGGATGAAGACGCCCACCTACAACACCTGCCAGTCTCTACCTTGTGCACTCCAGGCACATGGGGAACTGCCTGCTCACTCCCTGGGGCCTTTGCACATGCTGTCCTTTAGCCTGAAGTCCTTGCCCTTTTGTATCCAGGGCTTTCCTCAAATATCAGCTCCACAAAAAGACCACTTCTGGCCATCCTGATGAAAATATCATGTTTTAACTCCATCTCTTCATCTTACTCTTCTTTTCCTTCATGGAATTTATTTCTACCTGATGTTATATTCTACATAATTTACTTATTGCCCCTCAATCCCATTAGAATATTGGAGTTTGTTTGTTTGCTTTTTAGAATATTGGAGTTTAAGAGAGACTTATTTGCCATTCGATCTCCAGTTTTTAGAACAATGCTCTATAAATGCTTTTTGAAAAATATGCAAATAATCTCTAAAATTATTTTTATTCTAGAAAGAGAGAAGACAGTTCACTCTTGAAGCTACATTATTGACTTGCTTGAATTTGAAGACAATTTAAAAACCAGTATCAAAATTTGGCACTCCATATCCAGTAACAAGAGGAAATAACAAGAGGCCCAGGGAGTTTTTTCCAGTATTATTTTTAGAGGAAACAATATTTCTTTCTGATCCACCCTCTGACACATCTACACATATAAGGCTGTGAACTCTTCCATGATTCCATAAAAAATAATAATCCAATGGCAATATTACTTCTAACAAATTAGAAAATACATATCGGGGTAAAAGGAAACTAAATGTAAAATTTTTACCTTTGGTGAAGCCATTAATTATCTTTGGTTTCCCCACTCCTTCTGAAAATACTGGGTACAGACTGAACTGATACTTTTCAATGGGGATAAAATAATCTGAGGGGAAAAATACAGCAAGAGCTCATTTATTTAACCACTACTCAGTGGAACCTGCATATTAAAATGTATGCAAACACAGAAATGTGTTGTTGTTTAGGGACCAAATTGATGATTGAGGTAGCTGCAAACCTAAACAAAGCTTTCCAGTCTCTAGCAACGGTAATAGTTTTCCACATGATTTTTCAAAAATTTAACCCAGATCTAGAAGAGCATAGTTTTTTCAGTCATGTTCCTCATATAACCAATCTGTTCAAGTTCAGGATGTATGGGCTTTTTCCTTCCCTTGTTTCCTTCTCCAGGACACCATGGCCCCTTCTCTCCCTTGTCCTCCACGTAGACAATATTACCTTTCTATAGGAGTTTGACTTATTACTTAGTTTCCCCATTCAAGGTATCTGACACACTAAAGTCTCATGAACTCCCATGCAAAGAAGAGTCTTCCTGCAACACTTAGGGGTCTAGCTGCAGGGAAAATGACCGTCCCCATAGCAAAGCTCAAAACAGATCTAGCAATGCCTTTTCCAGATGCTAATAATATAGAAATATTATTCCAGAGAGGCAGATCTCTTGAAGTCTAACTTCTATATCCTCATGGTTCAAAGAAAGTCAGAGAAGAATGACGTAATGAATTCATCTCCATCAACAATTCATAAATAAATTCACCTGATGCTACATTTGGTCTCTGGAGTGAAGTGAAGGTATGAGTCCTCTGCATGATGTTGTGTAACAAGATCACACAACCCTTAGCTTCCCTGCTTGACTTCCTTGGCCCCCACTCTGACTTTCAGGAGCTCTGTGGTCCACTCACACTCTGCACTACTCGCCTCTTGAGATAACTGGTCTACCTCCAAGAGCGTACACTAGCCTAGGTCACCAGGTCCTAAATCTTCACACTTCGGCGCAGTGCCACCACTCATTGCTAGTGACATTATAAGTGGTTACACAGTTTGAGACAACAATTTGGCAGTCGATATTAGAAGCCATTAAAAATGGATTTAAAAAGGTGAAGTTGGAAGCAACATAAATAATCTCAAATTTAATTAAAAGTTTAAGTAGATTTTGGAGTAAAATGTGATATGACCACTTAAAATAATGGTAGAAAAGATCGGGGAGAAATACAGGACATGATATATGACTGCAACTGTATAAAATATTACAATAATAAAGGTCAAAGTAAATAAATGAAATTTTTGATATGGTACTAAGATTACAAGTATTAAGATGGTAGTATTGTCAATATTTTTGAAGTTCTCATTCATAACTACATAACTTGAGTTGATAATCTATAGTATCATATTGATTTATAAGAGAAATGTATGATATAGTAAACTTACCGTAGATATAATACTTCTTAACATTTGAAGGGATTCTAAGCCATTTAATTTCATCATCTTCATCAAGATTCTTCCATTCAATAATAAAATACATCAGATTGTAATCACTGGGTGATAGAACCCAGGAAAGAATCACACAACTGCTATTTAAAGGGTAAGCACCAAGTGACTGCAGGATATTTACTGAGGGGAAAAGAAGGAAATTTGTTTTTAAATTCAAAATTAGTGGAAATTTACTAACACTCTTGAGGATCACATAATCGACTAGCTTAGGGGCGAAGGCAGACAATTTACACAAATATAATACATGGCGAATACTTGGGCGTCATGAGTCATGTAAACAGATAGATGAAGGGATATATGATATGAGGAGGAAAGGGATTCTACCTAAAATCTAAGAAAAGGAATTTGTCAGAGAATCAAAATTGCTCTCTGCTGGAGTCCTGCACAGGCCTATCCGCCTTCCTCCCGACTCCCTCTAAGCTCTGCTCTCTCGCTGATGGGGCAATGCTTTCAAAGCACACATGTGTTCATTTTAACACGTCCTGCAGAGTCCCAAGGATGAGATTTCCAGTTCACTGAGACCCCGAGGGCCAAGTCTAGACAGACCTCTCCACCCACCGCGACCTCCACCTGAACCCTCACTGGCCTTCCTGCAGCCCCTGTCCTGTACGGACCGGATCAGACTGCTCTTCTGTTGGGGACCAGTCTCCACCCCAACTTTTTAGGGAAATTCAATTCCAACTCACACTTCAGATGATATTTTGTTCTATACCATGTCCTCGAGGTGGCTTCTCTGACCCTCAACGCCAGGTAAGTTCATTTTCTTTTCTTTTCTTTCATAAAATTGTATTCCTCTCCTGAGAACATCGATCTCAGCTTATAAATAGATTCTCACTGTCTGATGATTTGATTAATGTCTGTCTCACCTATTAGACTCTGAATGGTGCCAGCAGTATAAGGTTTCTCACGTTGAAATTTCCACCACTTAGTGGATGTAAGTGTAAAACAGTAACGAGTAACCACAAGAAGCTTACCCTGCAAGTTTAAAGTAATCATAATATAAGGCAGGGTGAAAATATCCTAGGAAAGGTAAAGCACCCTGAAATTTGAAGAAGAGGTAAGAGAGATATGTAAGTAGAAACTTCACAGAGGAAGTAACACTTGGAAAGGCCTTTACAGGTGGTAGAAATACAGGAAATTTGTATCTTCCATTAAAAATGTATACTTTGAATATATAACCCAGACTACAAACTCTTAGTGAAAGTGGTTCTCAATTCTGATTAATCAAATATGCCAAAGTTAATTTTTAAAAAGTTTATCCCTCACATTAAATGTAATTTTCAAACCTTAGCAATCAGCACACATCTATGTAACTTGTCATACTGTTACATATACATTATAAAAATATAATGTATATTACATATACATTATAAAAATACATAGTATATCACTAGTATACTATATAAAATAAATACTACAGATTTACATATACAGTGCTACCCCGGTTCACAACCTCAATTCTCCCCATGATTCTGGTCCCAAACTGAACTGGATGAGAACTGAATGAGAAGTTTTTCCACAAGGTCGACACTGACCCTAATCATTGAATTTGGTTCTCATCCAACTAGGCTTATGACCATAATGGTGGAAAGAATCAAGTTCATGAACCGATACATCACAACTGGTACCTCGGTTCACGAGCTTAATTCTTTCCACCATTCTGGTCATAGAATTTGTTCCATGATTCATTTATTTTTACAGAAAGAGAAATGTTGATCTACAACCTCCACTGCTCTAAAAGATTAGATACACTAGAGCTTTCTCGTTTATTATAATACCATTTCAATAGTGTTTTACCACATGAGCACAATCGATGTACAAGGTCCTTTGTTATTTTTCATACAAAGAAGAAATGAAGGAGGGAAGAGAATCTCGGGCTGCCTGGAGAGTAACCAGAGCAGGAAGGCTCTGCAGGGGTTAAACACTGAAAGCGGCAACAGATTGCCCCTCGGCGCCTCTTCTTACCTTCGCTCATGGGCCATGAGAACGTGAGGTTCAAATTGGCAAGGGAAGCCCCAAGGGAATTGATGGCCAGAATCGTCACGGTGTGCGCCTGCTCCGTCCACAGGAAAGTGAGCTGGGTCTGGTTCCCCGCATCCTCTGACCATGTTGCGTTGTGGGAAGTCCAGTGCTTCACCACGTATCTCCTCACGCTGCACAGAGAGTCGTTTTTCATCAGGGGCTGTGGAAAACAACACAGGGGAACCTCGAGTTACGGGCGAACTCAGCTTTCCCTTCGGGGCTTTTTTCTTGAGGCCCAGAAAATAAAGCAAGAACAACTGTACCCTTGAAGATGATGAAGTAAGCTCACCATCAGGACACTTTTCTACCAAGAAGGTGCACGCTCATTTTGAAGAAACAAAGACTGACAAGGAGGAGCAGAGGCCCCCACCTAAGAAGCAACCAAGGCCTTGCTCCCCAATGCTGCCCGGAGAGTCGAAAGGAAGCGGAGAGGAGGAGAGCTTCACCCTGGCACCTCCCAGCTTCCTAGGACAGTTTTGTTGGGGGCATGAGAGAGGGAGGCCGCACCCTGCATCGGAGGGCCGTCACTACAGCTGGGAGATGATAAATAAAAAAGGAAAAGCTGTGTCAACTAAGTTCTCCTCGTGGCTGCCCTAACCCTGACTCAGGGGCACTGGGCTACCTGTCCCTCACTTAGACTGGCAGGCCTCTGGACCTGGTGTCCCGGAAGTAAAACAAAGGAAGAGAAAAGATCCTGTTGGGAAAGATGGTGGTGCAGAATTTCTCCTCTCAATACAGGGATTGAATCCAGGGCCTTCACACTGATCTACATCCCCAGCCCTTTTTTACTTTTTGAGACAGGGTCTTGCTAAGTTGCTAAACTGCGCAGCCTGGGCTTGAACTTATGATCCCTCCTGCCTCAGCCTCCCAAAGTGCTGGGATGACAGGCGTGCACCACTCTTATGCCCGGTGAGATGGCTATTTCTCCTTCAGCAGAGCCTCCTTCCTCAGGGAGTTCAGCTCCCCAATCTGTCTCTCAGAACGCAGATGCTGAATTCCCTGGGAGACACAGACGTTACAGGTCCTTGGAATAAGTAAGTGCTTCATAAATATCAGTGGCAGTTCTTTGTTTTTGTTTTGTTTTTTTTTGGTACTGGGAATCAAACTCAGGACCTTGTGCTTGCCAGGCAGGTGGCAGAACCATTGAGCAGAATCCCAGGCCCTCAGTGGCAGTTCTTAACGCTAACATTACATTATAAATACTGAAATGGAAAACTGCCTAGAAATCACATTACTTATTAACCACCTGAAATCATATAGTAAATGGATTTACAAACTAAATGTACATAAACTCTTATATACCCCAATTTTACACAGGGATTAGATTTAGATGAGGAAATTATTTTCAAACATGTATTAATTCACTGTTGGGTACTTCTAAGAATGAATTTCACATTAAAATTTAGAGTGACAAATATCCTTGTACTTCATGTGTTCTATTCCCAAATCACTCTCAGAGCTGCCATCTATTGATCAAATGATCTATTCACTTGGGATAGAAATCAACTCCTTTGGTAGAAAGAATACTCTGAAATTTCCAGGTTGAATACATTTACGGAAATACCCATTATTCATATGCTATCCTATGGACAGAATTAGTCTCTTGTTTTAGATGGTCTTGCAGTGCGAAGGCAAGGCACGTTTATGTTCTTCAGAATTAATATGAATAAAGCTTGGACCTCAAGAAACACTAAATATCATCTGATCCAATCTCACACTTATCCAAATGGAGAAAATGAGCCTCAAAGCGTCTAAGTGACTCTGTCAAAATAATAACACCCTAATTATAGCAGACTAAACTGACACGAGAATTGAAGCCTCCATCTGCATGCCAATGCCCCAGCCACTACACTCTTGGTTCTGCAATCCCACCTGAGAATGAACTAAAGTACAGGACTGCGGATTGTTCTGAGAGGTTAACGGCGATGACCGGATTATGAATGATGAATCAGACCTAGCAAGAGCACAGAAGTAAAACTTAACAATAGCATAAAAACAGGCACACCTTCCAAAGCAAGGTGATATTTCGCTCTCTGTTAGTAATATCTCCATTAATTCTTCTCCAAAACTCAGGTCCTCTCACGGGAACTGTAAAAGGACAAGAAGACCAAGCTATAGAAGCAGATTTGGAAGTAGCATTTTCAGGCGCTTTTGAAGCACGCTCTTACGCAGTGTAAGGCACAAGGCGTGCAGACCTCTGACGTCCGTGACCGCAGTGTGCGCTGGGCTGCTCCAGTTGCTCCAGTAACCCAGCCCGTCCAGCCTCCTGCAGCGCACCTGCACAGCGTGCACTGCGCACGGATCTCGCACGGGGACACTGGCAGACCTCGACTTTGCGTCATCCACCTCGTGCGTCTGCAAAGGACCACAAATTAGGTCGATCACGACATCTGCCTGCAGAGGCTGGAGTGCATTTTGTTTCAAACTTGAACACTACTTCAGAACTATGAGAGAACTGACTGTGTTACCTGGCTTCAGGAAGAGTCATGGTAATCATCTCTGAGCGTTAGCACCTTCGAGTCAAGGATTTCTCTGATTCTTTTTTATTTTTGCTTAAATTCTTTTATTGGTACATTTTAGGTATACAATACGTTTACATTTATCATTGGGTGCTTGTACCTGAACATGATGAATCTTGGTTCTTATTTTTTCCCCATTACCTGTGCATCCTTCACCCCCTCCACCTTTTCCTATTTACAGAGACTTTGTTTTCATTTTTTTCTTTTCTCATAATTTTTCCTTTCCCTTCTTTCCTTTCCCCTTCCCCTCCCACTTCCCCTACCCCTTCGGACCTTTTCTTCCTATTTCACATTATCAATTATTCGTTTTAATCTTTATTTACACTTTCTTGATATTGCCAATGAAAAGACTTTGGATCGCTTCACTTGCAACTTCATTTCCCAGGCACTCTCTTGTCCTGTTACTAACCCTCGCCCTCTTACCCCCTATCCACCAAGACTTGTGAGAATTTACTTAGTGGTTAGATAGGCCCTCTACAGACACTCACTGATACTGTTTCCCTCACTAAACAGGTAAATGATCGCATTCTTTTGTTTGTTTGTGCATTGATTTATTTATAAGTGGTATGGTGGATCAAACCCAGGGCGATCTCTTCCACTGAGCTACATACTCTTCCCTTTTTATCTTCAGACAGGGTCTTGCTATGTCACCTAGGTTGCCCTCGAACTTGGAATCCTCCTGCCCCTACCTTTTGAGTAGCTAAGATTACAGGTATGCACCACCACACCCGACTCCACACTCATTTGACCTGAAATCACTGTGATCGACTGACATAACTCGGGCTCCTGACAGTTTTAGGTGTTTGCAGCCTGCTGTCACAAAACTGACACAGAAAGCCGTCATGTGCACAAGTGCCACTAAGGTTGTGATTCTGGTTGTTTGATTAAAACAGCTTCTTTCAAAATGTACTCCACTGAACACATGTGCACCTCAGCACATTAGCAGATGTTAAAAGAATTCCTTGGATAAATGAGGTTGGGAAATATGGGGTGAGCTAATAAAGCCACAAATGTTTCCTAAGTTAGGATCTCTCCAAACCTTTACAAGGTGATATACCACAGCTCCCACCATGAAGAGACGGTGGTGCCAGTCTCCTGAAGGGACTTAGCCACGCGATCTTTCTGAGAGGGACATTTTATGAGGCTGGTGTTCTTTAAGCATTATGTTGGGAAACAGTGGATCAAGAGATTTTGTTCTTAAAAGAGTTAGACTTTGAAGAATCAAATTAATGACAACACAGAATACAGCAGGATATATTTTGTGCAAGTAAGAACAACATGGTGTGCAATAAAACTCTTAAATATGATGAGAAACAGCATTTAGTTAGTCAGGGTAAAGAAATGTAGAGTAAGGTACCTTCCATTGTATTTCCTTTCCACGTAAGCCATAGCGAATCTGGAACTGAAGCTTATTCTCTGGAAAGACTGGCTTTTCCCAAGATATTTTCAATAATCCAATATTTGCAGTAATTTCTGCTTTAACACTGGATGGAGGCAGTGGTTTCACTAGAAATTTTTAAAATGGTATTATGGAATAGTCATTGAAAGCAATATGCTTAACACTGTTACGTTTCATACTTCGCATTAATAAAACAATATAGTTTTCAAAAGTTTCTCATTCATTACCACATCTGATCCCCTGTAACGTTACATGATGTATAAGAAAGGGAATATCCTATTTTGCAAACAAAGAAGATGAAAAAAAGCACCAGATTCTCTATGTCATTCTACAGATTAATACAAATGCCTGATCAGAAATTGAGTCATTGACCCCGTGCAAAAAGCCAACACACCAAACACACAGTAAACATCAACAAGCAAACTAGGGTCTGCATGGAGCTCCGATTTGAGGCAAAAAATCACACCCTGCATAAGTTTCCAATTGGGCGAGTTTCAGATTCTTCTTCATTATTAATTATTTCTATGCTAAGGCCACAGTCAGAGGTAGTTTCTCAGAGCAAAACTTTGGTTTTCTATAGGCTGAAGAACAGGCTTTTAATAACCAGAAAAACAGTCAGAAATGACCTGAATAGCAAGTGATTTTTTTAGACAACAGCTTTTAAAAATACAAACTTATAAGCAAGATACATGTAAATTATAATGTTAAAAAAAATAGAAATGTGAAGAAAAAAGCTATCTTGTTCTCTTTTCACCTTTTTACATTGCTGTTTCCAGAGCTAAAGTAGAAACCTTAGCATAGGCATATACCCACTCCGCACATTTCCCCAGGTTATTAGTTGTCACTTTGAGGACTACTCTTTAAGGACAAAGGACAATAAGGACACCTGACATATTTGAAACAAAAGCCTAGAAGCTCTAGCACAACACAAGCCACTGGAGCACCCGGCCTCTACTCCAAGTGTCACCTTCGAAATGCCGAGTGTGTTCCCCAGTCTGTCTTCGTTACCACAACAAGAAGGCACAGGGTTAGCTGGTATGCCGAAAAACTTGTTAAAAAATCTAATACTATACTTTCATGCTACCTGGTGAAGAGCTTTTCTCCTGAAAACATCTCCTCCGAAACCAGTGCATATCGGATCCCCCCCACACCTGCCCACGACCCACACCCACTGAGGGGATGCCTGATCAGGATTGAGGCTGGAAAGCCTCTCTTCTTGGAATTACCCTGCAGGTCACCTCTGCCAGTGGACAATATCAAGTGCAAGATGTCCCACGGCCACAGTGGCAGAGAGGAAAGCCAGTGGGCAAAGGGAAGAACGCACCCAGCCCACCAAAACAAGCAGAAACACCTAAACGACCCAAGCTGGAACTAATACTAAATAGAAGACATGATGCATAGGAAGACTGACAGAGCTGGCAGCACAAGTTCTGGTCTGCTTTCTTGGACTCCGTATGTTATTACGAGGCACACACAGGGAGGAGACTGTGGTGGACTGGCGCAACGTGGGTGTTTGCTGTCAGTAATTCCCTCCTCCCCAAGTCTCACTTTCTACACAAAACCACTGTGTGAAAGTGTAGCACTGCTCCTGTTGGTACAGCATTGTTTAAATCACTTTTTTAAAAAAATAGTGAACACTAATACTTTAGACTGCTCATACAAGAACACCTAAAATTTCTCATTAATATATAGATCCACGTGATTATTCAATTCTTCATTTTCAAAGCAGGTATTATCACCAACCCAGTAAGATGATGAATATTTTTTTATTTAGAATAGAGAATTTCTTTTCAAGAAAGGAAGTATCAACCTCAAGAGGTGATAAAAAGTTAAATATGTGATTGTACTCATCTGAATGATATGGATATATTCAGTAGCTACTCAGTTTGCAGGAAGTGCTCTTCGAACTGCAATTGTTGATGGGAACTGTCCACATTTTAAGGGTGGTAGAGAGTATTCGTGTGACGGACTAGTCCAAGTTCACAAAGCCAGTACGAGGTGGAGCTGGGATTGGATTTGTAAGTTCAATTTCCACACTGTTTTCTATTGCAAAGGCAACATAAGCCCAATTTAAACCTTCATTTTAGTTTTGAAAAGCAAACCATCAAAGGTTATTCAGATAGAATGTACTACTGAGTCCATGTCGCATTTGTCACATATAACATATGTGTTACAGGTGTGTGTGGATAGGGTAGGCGTTTTTCTGGCTATCCTAGGATATTTAGTACCAGAAAAGTACCACTTGCAACAAAACCCCTTAGAATGAAATTATACAGAGGAGGAGAGAATTAATTGACTGGAATGTTATCTTGAAAAAGAAACCTAGTAATTAAAACAAGTTTAACCTACACTTAACAAAATGTAGTTTTAATTCAAATGTGTATTAACTGAAAAAATAATGAATAAAATATTGATTTTTGCCATAGTTTCTAACAAAACAGAATTCAGCACCAAAAGATGGTCTTAACTTCCATTGTATGATTATAAATGGGTCATTTCTCAAAGATTTCACAATGATATTAGAGGGACACATCAAATTTCTCAAGAGCTCTGAATCCTTGGAAATCAAAACACTTTTTGAAAAGTATGTTTTAAGTATTCATGATGGATTTTATTATCTTTGCCTGTTTACTCCACTTCAAATATTTTGAATGCTTGTTTTTCAGCCTCACAAATCAAAGGCTTGGGTTATGATCGCTCAGATTATAAAAACCCTTAGAATATCCAAGTTAAACTTCTGGATTAAAAATACCAAATGTTTTCATAAATACACTGGAACCAAAACATGTAAAATCGTATATTGTTTACAAGAAAATTATTAAAACATTTTATTTACAATCTCCCAACCAATTCATCAAGTAGCATGTTGAAAACATTCTAACTTGAATAAGTATACTGTAAATAATATAAATTAAACTGAAAGCTATAAAACCTTCTGTGGGTGATCTCAATTCCATTGTAAATGGAAACATTTTTTTCAAAATCTAGCATGATCAGAAAAATGGCAAGTACAATATTAACCCTAAATCAATCTAGATCCAAACATGCCAGTAAAAATGCAGCTAGAGCTGGGGGTGTGACTCAGTGGTAGCATTCTCCCCGAGCATGCCCAGGACCCTGCTTCAATTCCCAGATCTGCAAGCTTAGCAAATCCCAGCACGCAGCCCAGTGTGACGCACCTACAGAGTCCGGGAGCACACACATCGGTGGAGAGTCCAGGGAACCTAAAGAGTGAGTGATCCGAATCCACATTGTGTAGCCAGATAACAGAAATATGGGCTTGAAAATGCATTCATAAAAGCCATCCCGCTGCAAATGACAATCTTTCGGTTCCGATACTGGAGAGATAGATGGACTATCAGAACAATACAGGCTGCTCCTGAAAAGATACAAAAATAGACAATAAATATATCACATCAACAAAGCATCAAAATATTTCAGAACTGATTTCTTATTTAAAAGAGTTTTGCTCCATCTAATAACAGATGTTATTACTAGAGAGGCATTCTTGAATTCCTAATCTTACGTCTTTGCACAGAAACACATAGTACCTCCTATGAAATATTTTATTAGACACTAAATAGGGTTGCAAGTGAAATAAATGCTCTAACGAGGATATAATGCCATTAGAGACAGAGCCCACACTACTTTAAATTTACGCTAATATTACATACTGGAGATACAATTTTAAAAATATGAATCAAAAGTAGTAATGGGGGATTCCAGGGATTAAACGAAAACAAATTCCTCACACTTTAATACAGGGGATTAAATTTCACTACAAATTGAGAATGTAACTGACAGTGAATTATAGCTTTACTGACAGTATCCTAATATTTTAATATAACTAAAATAATATCAATTCTTGATACATCCACAAATCATGTAGGAGAGTATCATACTCATTTTCTCAGAAAAGAAAATTAAGAAAAATATTTTGAATCCCAACCAACATTCCAGCTCAGAATATACAAAGTATTTCTCCTCTTTGAAACAACTCTTCTATCACTATTTTCTCTGAGTATAGTATTTAATTAGTGAAAGTAGCAAATACTCTTTCCACAGGAATGGGTGGGAAGAAATGAGAAGGAAAAAAAATCTATACTCTCTCATTTCTTGTTTTTGTAATTTTTTTATTTCGTCAAGATTTCCATGCATGTACGTGTGTGGCATGTGTGTGTGTGTGTGTGTGTGTGTGTGTGTGTTGGAATAAGAAATGTGAATGGGAAAATGAAAACGATGGATAGGAATCATCACTGGACAGAAAACGAGACTGATGAAGAAGCATAAAATTGTTCCCAAGGAACCAAATGATTAGCATCATGGCAGCCATGATCATTTGTTGAATGTTGTCCAGTAGTTGTATCACTTAATTATAATTATGTGGAATATATCATTAATTCTCATACAAATGCTGTAAGTGCTCTCTATTCTTCTCTCCATTTTACAGCCAAAGAAACTGAGGTTAAGAAACTCAGGTTGTCTGCAGCTAGTTTCATAGTTACTCTGTGTATGTGAGTCAGGTAATTAGTCACACACAGGGATTACATGAGAGTCTACAAACTTCTCCTTAGTGTGAAAACACATAGAAAGCACAGGAAGATGGATTATAAAAGTAACATTTGTTTTAAATGCATTGATTCTTAAATCTCCATCTAAAGGAGAATAAAGGCAGTAACAGCCCCATTTTTCTAACACTGTGCTAAATAAGAGTACGCTTATAGCACTAGGAATAAAATTCAGATCTCAGTATTTGAGGAAGGCAATTTATTTTTCAAGTTGAAATTTTAGATTTTAAGAACAAATGAGTATATTATACAAATGAAGCTCCCCAGTACAAATAAAAACAAGACACAGAATAGTGCTTAAGAGCCATACATATTCTTGAAAACTACTGAGGAATATTTTAAAAATAAAAATTTATCTGCCTTCTAATCAAGGGTGACATCCTTTTAGATAACACACTTTATAGAGATAAGAACAAAAGCTATGCGAAGATGTCTTAAATATTTATAAAACAAAGATAAAATTAAACACATATTTCTCTTTATTGGCACACATGACTGTATTAAGTATTTATTTCTTAGATAATCTCATCTAGTTTGAAAAAACCGTTCATCTTGTTTCTCTGAATCTTTTCATCGTTCTCTTTTCTCTGAAATATTAATCTTCACCCAAACATTTAATACGTTTTTTTTTTTAGTGACCATTTAATACTTTTTTTTTTTTTTTTGTACTGGGGATTGAACTCGGGTCTTTCTGCTTGCGAGGCAGGCGGCTGAACCACTGAGCTAAATCCCCAGCGACCATTTAATACTTTTTAAATCCTCCTACATTCTACTCTAGTCCACTGTCTAAGTCAAATTAAAATGTCTGTAAACCAACTTTTTCTATATGTCATCCAAGAGTTAAAATGCAATTATAGGAAACAGATTTGTTGTCAGAAAAGATAATTTGAAATAAAAACAAATTATAATTATTTTAAACCTCGGGTATGAATGTTTTTCAAGGATCGCCCATTTCTCACAAATTTCCCATTTAACATTTTACCTTCTGCTTTCAGAAACACAATCTACAAGGCTACTGCTGTAGCAATGTTTCTAAAGCAAATGTTTTCCTCACCATGCACACAGGAAGACTGAGCAGCACAAACAGTTCGTACCTGTAATATCTCAACTGCCAGGAGCTCCCCACGAGGGATTGCATTGGGTTGGCTGGCCATCTGCAAGTCATTTTAGTTAAGTACCCATCAGTTTCACATGATATATTGATATTGACATCTATTTAAAACACATTAAAATATTAATGTAAAGTAAAAGCACCAATCATTTTTAATGAAAACTTTTTCCTGACATCTTTAATAGGACTCTAAGTAGAGGGTCCATCATGAAAGTTGAATGTGTGTGGCAAAGTGAACAAAACCTCAGAATTCTTACCAATCACATACAACTCGGCGTAGCGACGGTGGCACTGGTGCTGTTGGCAACAGTACACGGCATCGTAGGTGAACTCGTCCCGAGGTCTGGTCGCTCTCAGGTCCAGGAAAGTCACTTTGCTAACATGGTCACTCACCACATCGTACTGGCTTGGAGGAATTTCCTCAGCTAAATTCACCCACCAAACGATCTCTTGTGAGGAAACAATCGTGTTTTCATTTTTATAGATACAGTGAAAGGAAACGTTAGACCCAGCGCTTGTGAGAATTTTAGGTGGAAAGTATATGACATCTGTAATGAGAGGAGAGAAAGGCAGGCGATCAGGTGAAGAAATGAAACATCATGCAAGCAACCTGCCCCGGGGACAAAAGATTCACCACATTCCAGCATGCCAGGGTTACACTGCCAAAATAAAACACATGCACCAAAAAACTGGAAACTCTGTCTCGGCTACTGGTGAACAGTTAGCATCGCAAGAACTCCACCCCTCAAGTGGATGGAGATGACCCAGGATCCCGTTTCTGCTGTCCTCTAAGCACACTGGGTTATTCAACACAAGATATGTGTTCATCAGTACCTGTCACTTGCTAACTGAGAGGAGAGAATCAGCAAACGTGAAATGTGGCTTAGTTCCACAATGACATAAACCTCTCTCTAAGTCTCAGGGAAACACAGCATGGGTTCTTAGAGCAAAGCACTCCAAGACAAAATTCTGACTAGAAAGGGGCTGCGGAGCTGTTGCTATTGTCTTGTTTGGATATATGAAGTTTTCAAATAAACATGTAAAGTAGAGAAATGAGATAAAAATAAATAGGAAATGTCATATGAATAATGTACCCATATATGAAGCAGGGAAAACCCTAAATACTCATCTGTGATACCATTCTGAGTTATCTGATGCCAGCATCCTGTGATGGAGGACAGGGGAATCAGTCATTTCCTAAAACCTGATTTTTAATGCTTATTACATTGTTCCGTACTACTTTTTCCTATTTTACTGTTTGTTCCATACTATTCTTTCAGTCATCTATTATTAGAGTTTGCCCATTATTATCAAGGAGGAACGGGATAAAAGTAGATAATAATTTACACAGAAAGAGGTTATTTCTACCACAACATGGTATAAAATACCAGTACATCTCAACTGCACAATTTAAAGCCATTGTCTCTTGGTAGAATATGAGTAACTGTCTTCACACAGACCTCCTGAATTACCCCTAAAAACAAAACAAAAATTTTTCATTGGTTTTAAGTTTTCTCTATTCTGTAACAGCTTGCTAAACTGTATATTTACAATCCACACAAGACATTTGGGTTTTGTTGTCCTATAATCAAATAGAAACAGGAAAACTCTTAGTAGTAATTCTTTTTCTTTTTTTTTTTTTGGTACGGGGGATTGAACTCAGGACCTTGGGTTTGCAAGGCAGGCGACGGAACCAGTGAGCTAAATCTCTGGTCCAAAAAAGAGTTTTCTTTATGTCATTTAATGTCTTGTGATCAGATGAAGATGTCTGACTGAAAGACTATTCCATACTAAGAGAGACAAGTAAGTGTTACAAAGAAGATATCATCATGATTGTCATGCTAAAATGCTACCAGTGGCTCTTGATCTTAAGTACAATATATAACTGTTGTCTGTTAACATTTTACCAACCATGGTTGGTAAAATAACAGCCCTCTAACTGTGCTTTATACTTCAAAAGTCCTTGATGTTTTAACTATTATAATAGTTAAGCTCACTGCTCCTACTGAAATACTTATGTCACTGATCTTCTCTTCTGGGTGTTCAACAACTAAAGTCTGGAGACCAAACCTAGAAAGGTAACAGGGCTAAGAGGACAGCCAATATTTTGCCCCTGGCCCCTCAAGGTCAACAAAGAATCCAGGACATGAGGGAACATTTTCTACAGGATCCTACATCTTTAGTAAGTCACCCAACCTCCTGAGCAGGGAGATTGCTGGGCACCAGAGGACAAATGTACCATGTGCCAAAGGAAGATCCCAAAGAGGGAAAAATCTCCCATGCTTTCAGTGAAAGCAACATGGTCAAGCAAGGCCATGACCATCCTGATGGCTAACACTGACAGAGGAGCTGAGAAGCTCTATGCATGGTTCCAAAGTAATGCCTGAGGAGACTTAACTGACCTTGACGGATAGCAAGAGGTTCATCCTGATTGACACAGGTCTCACTTTAACTTGGTCTTAAACACCCAGCAGAAAAGAATAACCAAAAGAGGTATAAAATAATGCCATGGTCATAAAGCTAAATTTAAATAGGGGCTCCAGTCACTGACCCCTTCTGGAAGTTTCTAGCTACACCAGTAGCTGACACAGTTATGGATCATTAGGAAAAGACTATGGTAGAATCTATAAGAGCTCAGCTAGAGTTTTAAATTTCTTAAGCAAGATTTGTTCTTCAAATTGTCTCTTACGTTCTTACAGCTAAAACTAGAGAGACTTATAACAAAGTATCAGACTTATACATAAACTTTATCAATGAAAGAACCCAAGAGCCACCAGGTTATAATCACTATTTCAATTTCTAAATGCAACTTTCTCCCCAACCTGCCCTTCCATTCTAGCGTGCTCATGCTTCAATTATATATGCTCTGATTTCTTAAAAGTTTTGTTTATTCTTGCCTAGAGGCTGCCAAACTCCAAGCAGTCATACAAATGGAACCAATGACAATTATGCTAGACTTCTTTTACCGGGATCCACCAGATCGACCTTGTAAACAGCTCATAACTGCTAAGCTATACAATTCGACTTCTATGTTGGGATTCTGAGTCCCCTGGACCTTCTCCTTATCCTCCTTGTGTGAGGCTGTTACTAGTTCCTCCCGGTGGAAACCCTTATTGGCTATATTCATAGCAGTCCTGCTGACTGTATAATTTGGCCCATGTATTAACTGTTTGTTTGCCTTTGTCTCCTCCAGACTCAAAGCTATATGGCTACCAAGATGACAATGCCTGGTGCCTATCCAGGGCCTTTAGATAGACTCTCTGTAGAGTAACTCTAACTGCTGATCACAACTACAACCCTCTTTAGCCAGAAGTAGCCAGAACGGTCTTCACCCTTTGCCCCCTCTCAGCAGTTAGGGGTACTTCTTCAGAGGGGGAATATTGCAGATAGGCAAGTTAATTAGACATCTTGTATGCAGTTAGACAGGGCTGGCCCTCCAGGAGCCAACACAGCAAGGAGCCAACATGGAGGACAATCAAGACTTTCACTGAAGGCCAGAATTGTAAAAGGAGAGAAACTGCACACCCTTGTGCTTCCCCTGGGGATAAATAGCAGTGATTGATATTCCAAACAGGTATCAGTCACCTGGGGTGGAGGGGGGGGGGTCAAGGTCTTACCCCAGCCTCTCCAGGAAATATCCCCAACCCCCATTCTTACTGAAAATCCTTGTACACTTGCTACCTGACTTGCTCCCCCATTTGACCCCCATTTGATCAATATTACCTGGGTGACTGTACATGTAATCTTATTGGTTGGTCATGGTTTTGTCCCACCTCATGTCCACCTTGTAAATTTCCATTGGGTCTTACAGTTTTGTCCCACTTTGTACCCGCCTCACCACATGGTTTTGCTGTACAAAACATCTTTGAAAAGTGGGTTGGGCAGGCAATCCACTTTCCAGTCCCCCTTCTGTCTCTCTTAGGCAGAAGCTTTCTTTCTCCCAATAAATTTTTCCTACTCTAAAAAATTAAATTAAATTTAAAAATAAAAATAAAATGTACATGGAACAAATTTATTAAAATTCAGGAGGTAAATGCTAAATAATTAATTTGAATAAAGAATTATTCTCATCAAGATGTTATGCAACATTCAATGAGTAAAATGAGAACAATAATAATTTTCTTCTCATGACCAAGTAGTAATATTTTTGCAAGATCTTCATGAATGAACATTATTAAAAGAAGATATTCTGCTTACAAGTATTACCAGCATTAACTACTCAAAAGCATACAGATTGTGACTGAAACAAGGAAACCAGGACTTGCATAAGCTGGCCAAGCACTCTCCTGCCGGGCCACACACCCACCTCTGACTATTTTATTCTTGGAGCAGATGCAGCTGTATTTCTTCAAGGGGGAAATATTTTCCCTAACCCATGACAAGAGCTGCCACATGCACAATGTGGAAACTGCCTTATGTCAGTTTCTTCTCTTCTCTGGTAACAATTAAAATGCATTTAATAAAGATATTAGAAGAACTCCACACTTCTAATATTGTTTTCATTATGTAGCAGAACCCAATTGCAATTTTCCTGGGTTTCATCACCTCTGGCAGGCATCCCGTGTTTCGGCATTAACCCTCCCATTGCTTCAGACTCTGCTGAGCTCTTCTCTGTGCTATGCAATTCCCCACACATCAGATCAGCCTTGCGCCCGCTTTGGACTGGGAGTCGCTCAATACACAGGTTGTGGATCTGTGAGCTACAGTATTTAATACTTACCGGTGCTTATCAAGAGTCAAGTGCTAATTGTTACTGGCTCGTCAGCACTTTTTAAGTAGTAAGCAGTCATAAATAAACTTGTTGCACTACGTGGCTTGGATATTTGCTCGGTATTTCACACAGCACTGGACATTTCCACATATCTGAAAGCAACCTGAGTACATCCGGACATGGAAAAAATGTACAAGGACCACTAATGTCCCTCTGTAATCACGGCGGAGCCCCTGACAGGTAGGACTATTCCAGGACTTGTGTCCACATAGGAAGTTGCAAGGAAACTGCAGCTTTTCTGATTAAAAATAACTTCAGGGACTGGGCATGTAGTTCAGTGGTACAGGTCTGGACTGGCACTCATGAGCCCTGGGTTCAATCCCAGCACCACAACCAATCAATCAATCTTCAAAACTAGGAAAAGTTTTCACTGAAAATGTCAAATGCAAGCATCTACAGTAAAAAGCCTTCATTCATTAAGTATATTCAATGTTAAAATAAAAATGTTAACATTTAAAATGTGTATCAAATCAAGACACTTGGTTTTCACCTGTCACGTAAAGAATTACCAATACAATGATGTTCTGAATTTAGGACTTCAATCTTAACTTTTAACTTTTTAATAAGAAAAATAATTCAACAAGATCACTGCTATGAAACCACATGAACATGGGACCAACACCATTTTAATTAATAAATTAACCTGTTCAAAATTTAGATAAGAAGTTAAATTGTGTCTCCTCTTTGCTTTTAGAGCCACAAAACCTAAGACGCTTGCAATGCACCAAAGGCAGATTCAGGAAGCCTATTCCTTCTCTGCGGAAACGGCCCCAAGGCCTACCTTGCGTTGTAAAGCCTCGAGGGGTGCTCCAGTCACTCCAGGCCCCCGGGCCGTCCAGTCTCCGGCCCCTCACCTGAGCCTCGTAGGTGGAGCCCGGAAGCACGCTGTCCACCAGGAGGGCTGTCACAGAGACCGTCTCCTCCGCCTGTCAAACATTGGTTTAAAACATCAGCGACACCACGCAGTGACGAACCTTTCCCAAAGTTGATCGCAAGCAAGTCTCGGCGAATTTGAAGAATTAAAGTCTCACAGAGGAGTCGTCTGACCACCGTGGAATTAAAACAGAAATGAATGACCAAGCCGCCAAGGTCTGCACACTGGTCATGGGTCCAAAAAGTCACGGCAATGAGCACAAGTTGTGAGCGAGGGATAAGATGGGACTTTCAGAATGTTGAGTGATGCAGCCAAAGACGGTGGGAAGCTCCCGCTCTGTAATGCCCTTGGCAGGAAACACTGTGCTGGAGCGAGAAGCAGAAGAGCCCCTAGATGCCAGGCCACGGAAGGAAGGAAGGCACCAGGAGTTTAAGAACCTGCGCCTAGTCGTCAACTGGGCTGCAGGAATCGAAACCCAGTTCACAAAGCACAGCGAACATCCGGGACGAAACCTTGTGCGGAACAACCTCCAGCTGAGTAAGGACTGCTTACTGAAAACACTCGGTTTTCCAGTAAAATTCTCCAACTTATTAAACTCTCTGGTCTCTTAAGACTGGGGGAAGGGGAATCATAGACTAAAAGTAATCCAGAAGCACCCAGAATGCAGGGAACAGTATCAGATGCCCCTATGGTCTCCAGTGTCCACAAGAGAAAGCATTTTCCATACACAGGATGACCCACCTGCTCTTTGTGACAATAAAGCCTTAAAAAGTTAGCCCAGGTCTAAAAATATCTCTGAATTACATAACCCTTAGTCCACAATGCAACGGGGCAAAGTATTCACAGGAGCCAAGAAGCCATTGCTGCCCCTCACCAGCTGAGGGCTCTGCCTCCACCCCTCTGCCACACTGGCCTCTGCACTGCCAGTCTCTGCCTGGAACCCAGTGCCCCCAGGCCTACAGGGGCACACCCTTGCTCCAATGCCACTCTCAAGTGGCCTGCCCCATCCAACGCACTCACTGTCAACACTGTCACCTCAGCATGTCCTAGTCCTCACACCCTCCTCCACAGTCCATCCCAAAGCAACCCGATGCTCATAAAGCAGCCCCTGCTCTATAAATACTGCATGATTAAAAAAAGACCTGACAGCCAGGAACGTAGCTCAGTGGTGTCCCGCCTGCCTGGAAAGCGCATGGTCCTGAGTTTGATCCCCAGTACCAAAAAACAAAGACTTTATACACGTCACAGTGGAACTGCATATGCTGTGTGTAAACACATGTATTGAGCAATAAGAAAGAAGGCTGAAATATAAAATCAGTAGTCCGGAAATAGAAACGATTAGGAGTTCAAAGTTTTTCTAGCTATACTTCCTAGAGCTATATGTGTCTAACATATCTCCAATGCATGATAGTCAGGGACAGTTCGTTCTGCTCTGGAAGGGATATGGATACTTAGCATGTAGACCATAATTTCTGTAGAGCATGAGAGTCTTTAGTTGCTTCCCAACTTTCCATTCCATTTACTAAAATATACTTACTTCTCTCGTGAGTGTGGTAGAATTCTCTGAATATTTCACTTGATACTGAAGTGGAAATGGTACCAGTGTTGGGCTGAACCAAGAAATATTTAAATTGCCATCCTCTGTGATTTCCATATGCAAATCCAATGGTGGATCAGGCTTCACTTAAGAAAAAAAGACAATACTTCTAAGTCAAACAATTTTCAATATAACCATATCTGAATACAATGAAGTCAACATGAATTTTCAGCTTCTCCTGCCTTTCAGCTACTTAAAAGATAAGTTTATTCATGGGCTAGTTACAGAACTGAAACAAAGATCTAATATTGGGTGTGCTTTATTACAAACATCCATGTATCTTCACTTCCTCCCTCCTAAATGGTAAAGACTATAAATCAGTAAATTAGATTACTTTGATCATTGTGATTTCCTGCTATAAAAATCTGATTGATGTTATTTGTTTAAAAAGTTTATCACACATTCACACTTAGAATCCTGATTTGTTAAATATAAAAGGATGTGTACAAATATGCACTAAAAATCAGAAGCCTATCAAAGTGGAAGAAGAGAGAGCACGCAATCTCCTCTTTGCACATGTCTATACTGCAAGGTTTCTGCAGCAGACATCGCTCTGGCACACAGAAACTCCCGCGACCTTGACACATTTACTGATTTGAAGTTATTTTCAGTAAGTAAAATGCCATGTGTCTCACTTTCTATAGCTTCAAGAATTTAGACACAGCTTTCCTCTTTTAGCCAAATTGATTAGGCCTTATCTTATATGATAATCACAAATTTTACTTTAAAGCAGAGATAGCTAAATACTAAAATCAGGAGACAACAAGGTCAACTTTATTGTGTCCCCGTGACCAAAACCAAAATGAAACAAAGACGCAAAAGTGGAGGGAGACCATAAAACTGCACACTATTGTACATTTTCTCTCTGGGATTAATGTGCACTGAACTCGAAATGGAAACGTACACTCACCCTGGGCTCCTATGTCCCCAGTTCCATGCCTACGCCCTCTGTCTGCTCCCTCCAGAGTCACAGCCCCAAGAGGTGGCAGTTCTCACTGTGTGTCATTGGCACCGGCACCGGGCACCTAACCGGCCTGCCCTGGTCAGATGCTCCTCCTCTCCCCACTGAGCCTGCTGCACTGCGCCCGCCCTTAGCCAGCATGCTGCCAGTCGCCAGGCACCTCACTCTTCACCGCTGCACAGCCACCTTCCCGAAACACCTTTCCCCACTATGCCTCCAGGACACATCTTCCCTCCTTTCTTCTCCTTGCCCTTCCTGAGCTCTGAACGGGTCGTCCTCTATGACCCATCTATTGACAACTTCCATGTATCTCCTGACCTCTCGCACGTCCAACTGCCCACTCGACATCTCTGGGTTTGGAAAAGGCATCTCAGACGCCCTGTGTCCCAGCACAGCCTTGCATCCAGTCCTCCCTGTTTCCCATCTCAGCTGCCTGTGCCAGCACGCCTGTCTAGAAAATCAAACTGCTTTTATAAGAATTGCAGTGATGGCTGCAGAGCCATTTCTATCACTGTTACCTCCCTCCAGCAGCTGCCATCTGGCCCCTGCACTACATTCATCCTCATTCACAGGGCTAGGGAAAGTGATAGAAGCCAGTGAAAAATCTTCAACCAGTGAACAAACTGCAATCTGCATGCATCTTGACGTTTAGCTTTCTTATCCTTTTCATGCACAACTTACCAACATTTAAGGGCTGAACTGACATTAGAGGTGACTGAAAAGTTACCCCAGCAGCTGTGATTCTCAAATACATCAGAAAGGTATCATTGCGCTTGGCTACTGGTACTGGCATTTGACACCCACAGGGTTCCTCAAAGCTGCAGTTGCACTGGACGCTCTCGAAGCGGCCTTTCTGGGGGGCCAGGTGCAAATCTTCTACCACTTCAGACCTATATGAAAAATAAGAGCTAAATATTTACATGGATGTAAAGTAAGGTGGATGGGAGAGCTATGATAACACCCAGCTTAAAGGGCTTCTGAAATAAGATACATTCTATCAGAAAAACAAAGGATTACAGGGGATGAAATGTCAGAAATAACACAAGGAGGAAGATAGGGAAGGATGAAGCCCTAAAAAGAAAGAAAAACTATAGCCCTAAACTCTAAATCCTACATCTGATAAAAATATTTTTCAAAATGGTATGGAGGAAAGGCTTTTCCTCAGGCACCACAGAACTTAAAGAGTTCATCACGCCCAGATCTGCATTACGTAACAAAATGCCACAGGAAGTCATCTGACCAAAAAAAAAAAAAATGATAGCAGATGGAAATAGGGTTTCACGCAAAGAAACAAAATTTAACTAACAGGGTAATTATTTATTGATTATTTAAACCAAAAATAACCGCCATGTATGGTGGACATTATAAGATAGAAAGAAATAAAGTGTACAACACTAGTACCAAGCTTGGGACAGGAGAGATTGTGTGGATATAGTTGTGATCACCTTCCACTACAAGTGAAGTGGTATGATATCATTTAAGGGTATAATATCACAAGACTATATTAAGACATACACTTTAAATCCTACAGCAACCAGTAAAATAATAAATCAAGAAGATACAGCTAATAAACAACAAAGACTAAATGGAATAAAAAAATATACCTGATGCAAAAGAAGGAATAAAATAGGAAAACAGGAACAAAGATTAAATGAAACAAGAAAACGAAATAAAAAGATTAAACCTAAACATATCAATAGTCATATTCAGTGCAAATGGTCTAAATATCCCATTCAAAAGACAGTGGTTATCAAACTGGATGAAAAAGCAAGACCCAATTATCAACTGCTCATGAGAAATCAATTTAAATGTGAAACACAAATAAGCAAAGGACATGGAAGGGAGAAGATATACCATTACAAGATGAGTCAAAATAAAGTTGGAAAGGCCATTTTAATATCTGGTAAAGTTGATTTAAAAGCAATGAGTAGTTATCAGAATAAAGCAAGTCATGCCATAATAAAAAAAGGGATTAACTCACTAGAAAGACATAGCAACCCAAAACATGTATGTGCCTAATAGCAGAGTTTCAAAATACAGGAACCAAAAGATCAATAGGATCACGAGAGAAAACAGACTAATCCATAACACTGGTGGAAATTTCAACTTTTTCTCAATAATTAGCACAAATAGACAGAAATCATTAAAGATAAAAATTTGAGCACTGTCAACCAACTTGACCTTGCACATTTCATGAACACTCAAGCAAAAACGGCAGGTGCACATTCTATTTATGAACACACACATTTACCAGGCTGACCACATTCTAAGCCAGTAAGTTTGAAGATTCAAGTCAAACGAAAATGTAGTTAATAAAAGAAGTAAAGACAGGTAGTTACAAAGGCCTTAAATATTTGAATTTTAATATACTTCTAAATAACTCATGGGTCACTGAACACATTTTTAAAAATGGTATTAGAAGAAGCTTTACATGAAAATGAAAAGAAATAAGAAACTGTGAGGTATTGCTGTGGGAACTGTGAGATAAACTGTTGAGACAAAGTGATAATTTCAGGGAAATTTATAGTCCTAAAAATGGTAACTAAATGCATATAGTAGGAAAGAAGAAAAGTCTCAAAACCAGTCTCAGGCTCTGCTCTAACAAATGGGGTGTGGGACAAATTAACCCTAAGCAAACAAAAGATAAGCACTGGTAAACATCAGATCAGAACACAACAAAAGAGAGGACAGAAAAATAAGACACAAGAAACCAAAAAGTTAGCTAAGACGATCAATGGAATTGAAGACGCTTTAGTCAGTTGGCCAGAAAAAACTGTGGGAAACCCAAATGGACTATATAGAAAGTTAGAGAAATGACATTACTACATATCCCGTAGACATTAAAGAGATAATAAAAGAATAATATGAATACATGTATGTCACCAGTTTTATATTTGGTAACTGATGAAATTGAAACTATTTTAAAATACTATTTACAATAACATCAAAAATAGAAATATTTAGAGAGATAATTGATAACAGATGTCTAGGATTTGTACACTGAGAACTATAAAATATTGTCGTTAGAAATTTTAAGACCTAATTAAAATGCTAGAAGACCCAAAATTATTAATATGTGAACTCTCCTTATATTTATCTATAGATTCAGTGACTTGCAAATCAAAATCCCAGCAAACTACGTTATAGAAGATCAAACCGAAATCCACATGGAAACAGAAAAGATCCAGAAATAGCCAAAACAACCTTGAAAATGAAGAGCATACTTGAAGAACAACAATGCCTTAAGACTTACTATAAAGCTACAGTAATCAAGCAATGAAGTAATCATGTAAAAACAGAATATAGATTAAGGAAACAGAACACTAGAAATAGGTGAGCATAGGAACAATGAAATTTTTTACAAAGGTATGAAAGCAATTCTGGGGAGAAAGGATAATCGTTGCAATAAAATTGTTCCAGGACAAAGGAATACCAGTAAGCAAAAAGAAGAGGAGGAAGACGTTGTTTAATCTCTACCTCAGTCAGGTAAAACATTAATTCCAAATGAATGATAAATGGAAAACCTAAAGCTATGAAACTTCTAGAAGAAAATGCAGGGGGAAAGTTTTGTGACTTTGAGTTAGTTAATAAATTTCATAGACATAACACCAAAAACACAATCCATAAAAGAACTATTTGATAAAGCGGACTTTATCAAAACTGAAAACTTCTGTTCTATGAAAGATAACAAAAAGACAAGCCATGGACTAATAGAACACATTTGTCAATTATTTATCTAATAAAAGATTTCATGTGTGAAATATATGCAACACTCAAATTCCAACAAAACAAGCCCAGTTAAAAAAAAACACGCCAAGATTACAACAAATAGGGGCTGGGGATTTAGCTCAGTGATTTCGCCGCCTGCTGGGCAAGCTCAAGGACCTGAGTTCGATCCCCAGTACCAAAAAAAAAGATTACAACAGATAATTATCATTAAACACTTTGCCATAGAAAATATAGATAACAAGTCCCTCCTGAAAGATGCTAAACATTGTCAGTCACTCAAGAAACACAAGTTAAGCGGCCGTAGTAGCACACACCTATAATCTTAGCTCTGAGGGAGGCTGAGGCAGGGAAAATCACAAGTTCAAGTCCCTCCAAGGCAACCTAGTGAGAGCTTGTCCCGAAACTTTAAAATTTTTAAGAAGTGATAGATTCCCCATGGGTTTGATCCCCAGTACCATACACACACACATACACGCGCACACACACATGCGCACACACACCACAGTTAAAAGCACAATGGGATAACACTAAACTAACAATATCATGTATTGATGAGGGTGCGGAGGAACTGGAAGTCTAACACATTGCTGGTGGAAATGTAAAATGACACGACTTTAAAAACACTTTGGCAACTTCTTAAGTTCCCATACATCTACCCTACGGAAGTCCCCATTCCACACTCAGATATTCATCCAAGGGAACCAAAAGTAGACGTCCGTTCAGAGACAGAGCAGCTTCCTCTGTGATCCCCAAACTATAAGCACCCCAACTGTCTATCAACAGTCCAATACAGTGCAGAAGTCCTAGAATATATCCTACCTAACAGAATGCTACTCGGCAATGAAAAGGGTTGGATGTGGTCTTATATGTCATTCATGAATCTCAAAACCATCATGTTATGCAAAAACATGACAAAATACTGCATAAATGCATTTATATAAAATTCTAAAACTTGCAAAGTCATCTCTGGTGACAGAAATCAGATCAGTCATTCCCTAGGGATGGGGGCAGGTAGGAGCAGGAGGGTAGAATTGTAAAGGAGAGGAGGAAGTTTTATGATTGATGATATATTCATTTTCTTTATTACAGTGACAGTTTTATGCATAATTTCATATATTAAAACTTACCAAAATTTATACTTTAAATGAATAATTTATTGTAAGTCAATTATATTTCAATGAAGCTATTTACAAAAGTGGAAAGAAAGAAAATACAGAGGGCTTTTGTACGCAATATTTGCCCAGTATTGTAAACCTTGTGAGTAGTTTAACCTTAAAAAATAGTTGTCATTAGCTGAGTAGGGGGACCTAATGAGGGATGCAAAAAATAACAGCATACGTTTCAGGCGTAGTGGTGCAGCCCTGTAATCTCAGCACTTGGGAGGCTGAGGCAGGAGGATCACAAGTGCCAGGCCAGCCTGAACTACAGAGCAAGACCTGTCAAATAAAAGTAAGAGCGCTTCCTCTGAGCGGCCAGAGGGGACCTGTGAAAATGGTTCGATGCTCTCTGGACCCAGAAACCCCCACAAAATCATGCAAATCAAGAGGCTCAAATCTTCGTGTTCACTTTAAGAACACCCGTGAAACTGCCCAGGCCATCCAGGGTGTGCATATCCGAAAGGCCACCAAGTATCTGAAGGAGGTCACATTAAAGAAGCAATGTGTGCCATTCAGGTGTGACAACGGTGGAGTTGGAAGGTGTGGCCAGGCCAAACAGTGGGGCTGGACACAGGGCCGGTGGCCCAAAATGAGTGCTGAATTTTTGCTGCACATGCTTCAAAATGCGGAGAGTCATGCTGGGCTTAAGGGTTTAGATGTCGATTCTCTGGTTACTGAACACATCCAGGTGAACAAAGCACCCAAGATGCGCCGCTATACGTACAGAGCTCATGGCCTGATTAACCCTTACATGAGCTCCCCCTGCCACACTGAGATGATCCTTACTGAAAAGGAACAAATTGTTCCTAAACCAGAGAAGGAAATTGCACAGAAGAAAAAGATATCCCAGAAGAAACTGAAGAAACAAGAACTTATGGCACGGGAATAAATTAGGCATAAAATAAATGGAAATAAAAGTAAAAAAATAAATAAATAAAAGTAAGAATAAAGCATGCAACAAAGACACAGAAAGCCGTTGCTTGTGATTTATTAGCGTTTGTTTTAATCGTGCTAGTTCCTTAGGGAGTCGCAGCCTCAGTGCAAGTGAGAGCCAGGGCTTGAGAGCAGAGCAGCAGGGCACGGAGCAGAACCCCCATGCCCAGTCGAACCAGCCCCTCCGTTCTGTCCATAAACACCGACGGCCTTACTCGGTATTCGAACCCTACAAAGCTCCGGCAAAGGGAGGAAATACCAATCCAAAACTTCGTCAGACTCACTGTGTTCCGAAATATCGCAGTCCTTTTGGAGAAAAAATGCTGTAACTCATAAATATAAATGCTAAAAGTTCAGTGTGGAAAAGCATGGCTGCACCAACTGTACGGACTAGCACAAACATTCAGATACAAACAAACTGTGAAAAAGCGACCTCTAATCTTTCCACACACAGCCCACTAGTACTAAATGTTCTGAATGACAGTAGATTTTCAAGTTTCCTGATACTGGGTTTATTATTACTTTAGCAGCAGAAAATCAATTTGGAAAGAGTTATGGAGCCATAATGTGCAAAGCAGTCTCCTGGGTACTGCATAAGGGGTTAATAGTGTTGTAGAAAGCATGCTAAATTAACAATGAACCTAAAACCAAGCACTTCTGTTTGCTTTTTGGCCATAAGATCATAGACCAAGGGCATTCATAATATGAGCCTTTGTTTCCTAAATCAGTACAACCAAGACAATGTCTCCACTATCTATCTTTACAAGGCTGTTGGGACTGTCAAAGGCCGGATTTACATAAAAGCATTTTTGAAAAATGTTAATTGCTACACACCCACAAAATTTTGTTTTAAAATGGAGACAGAATGATTTAGTGCTTTCAATTTTGCCCACATGTTTAAATGAAGACAACAAAGTACAATTTGTTAAAACATCAAGCCAGACCTTTTATGTTTTTCAAATATTAAAATAAAAGTTTTACAAACAAAAGAGTGTGAGCAAGTTGAATAAAGAGTGGTATTCTAAGTCTAAACATAATTTTAAGGTATTATGCTTTGACTGAAGAACTCCCCAATATAGTATATCCTACTCTTGTTTTTCTCTTCTAAAACAAGAAGAAAAGTTAGAATCACATCATCTCAATATCGGTGGTCTCACCAAACTATCCTTTTCTGAGTACAACAGACATTTGTAGAAAATAGTTAATTACCAATTAGATTAGCTATAGTTTCTCTATCACCTCTCTGTTGTCTTATCTATTTACTCAGCCTCAATTTCATTTTGTTAGTAGTCTTCATATGTAAAAAAAATGAGTATATATCCTTCATAATGACTATATATTATATAGTACCTATACTATAAAAACATATTATAGTCTTTCATAATTTCAATTAAAAATATAAATAGCTTCTTTCAAAAATTTCCTAAACCACTCAAACAGAAAATTCCGTGATGAAACTATAAAAATTAATCTAACACTAATTTCTGAATGTCCTAAACTACAGGGTCAGCAAACTACAATCCACAAGCCAAGTCCAGGCTTCTGCTTGGGGCTAAAGAACGATTTCTTACATTTTCAAATGTTATAAAGGAGGGAAAATACTTCATGACATGTGGAAATGACAAAGTTGAAATGTCCGCACCCATGCAAGCCATCAAGCTAATTCATCTACGTAAAAACCAGGGCTGTTGTGTGCTCCAGGGTAGGGCTGAACAGCTGTGACAGAGACTCTGCCCAAAATATCTATGCCCATCTGGTCCTTCAAGAAAAACTGTACCCGCCTCGCCTACAGCCCAAACTATCATGTACGCCTCAGTGCTGGGTACTGGATGGGCAAAGGACAGAAAAACAGAAACCACATTAAATATTTTATCAAATTTCATTATCACCAATTATATGAAGCACATTCAGGAACCACATCTAATGATAATCTAAAAGGTTTGTAATTATAAAGTATAAGGATAAAAGAATCACCAATTTTTTTAAAATAACAGAAGTACTTGGCTTAAAATAACAAAATCATAAGGTTTGTGAAATTCTTGGAAATTTTGTACACAGCAAAATATTTTATGCTTTGCTCACACACATTTAGTGGTGCTATTTAATCCTTCAGCATATAAATAAGCATTACTTGAAGGTAAAGATGATACCAAAACATTTATCAAATGAATTTTAAAATTTGGCTTCTTTGCAAATTTTACCATCCGAGAAAACTGTCTGCTCAGAAATTAGAGACCTAAATGTTTAGAACAGAAATTTCATTTTTGGTGGCGACACATGGTTTATAGAAAGCACAGCTAGTCCTCTGACCTTTGGTCCAGTTTTTCTTTCTTTCAAATTTCTCTACGAATTTACTAAGGCAAAGATCTATGCTAAATTATTGTAGGAATAATAACAAAGGGGTGTCATCCAAGTTTCCGATTATTATATCAACTGACAGCAAAGCACAGTAGACAAACCAGGGAAGAGGAATGTAAATCTTAGTATTAGCTTTGGAAACCACTTAATCCAGTCACTTATTTTAAATCTCAGACTGGTAATCTATAAAAATGCTACCCCAACACTTTACTTTGCTAATACCAAATTACTTAAACAGGAGGTTGGTGTCTCAAACTAGTCTGGGAGCACTTGTTAAACTCGAGTCCTAGGCCTTCTGGGAGGGATTCAGGAGGTCTGGGGCCAAGGAGTCTACGTCTTCGATACGTGCAAACAACCCACCTGCACCTCCAACCTGCTGAATCTGGCCCGGGTGAGAAGTGCCGACCTAGACAGTGCTTATCAAGGAGCAAGTTAAAGAAACATCTCGTAAAACACAAAGTGCTCTTCCATGTAGATATTATCAAAGGGAAAATCAACAAGGATAGAAGAGGAAAAGAAAAAAAAAGGAATACAAACAGAAAGCAAGAGCATTCCTATCTGTCAGCTTAATTTAACCACGTGACTGGGGGAGAAGACCCATCCTAATTAACTGTGAAACATAATATTTTGTCCATGTCACCCTTAGCCTTACTGATGACAAAGTGAGTGTAAACAATACCACGCTCTATTTGGTATGTCTGTCCTTCTCAGTGGTATGCATCAGCCCTTCCCAAACTCCCCTTTGTGTTCTCTAGGACTGAGCAAAAAGTGACACGTGAATGTGTGCTGTGGGGGAGAGAAGCAGGTTTCTCGCAGCTGGATTTGGGGGGCTATAATATACGGCAACGGACCCTGGGGTTCTGAACTAGAATGAGACACTTAGGACGAACACACAGTCAATATATGCACATACAGAGAGATGCAGGAAATGGATTTGTGCGTTTTATATACACACTTTGTGTGTGTGCGTGTGTGTGTGCGTGTGTGTGTGTGTGTGTGTGTGCACTACACATAGCTAGCTCTGTACACTGAGAAGCTTTCAGATACTGGTTTGTATTTTGTAAAGACCACTGTCTAAAAGAAAAGAAACTGTTCCCTCGGAGGAGTCCAAGGTTATATGAGGACAAGCGTAAGATCAACCTGCAACATCCCATAATGTTAGAAAGTGAGAAACCCCTGCAAAAAAAGATGGGAACACAATAAAAGAGCACAAGAGTCACCTTGAATAGGCTCCCCTGCTCAAGTATGGCTCAATCTGAGTGACACAGTAACAGTATCAACTGACTGTGTCCCACAAAGCGAGAATCCATGAGTCCACTTTGACAGGAAGGGAGGGAGGGAGGGAGGGAAGAAGAGGCGACAGGAAGGAAGGAGGACTGACAGAAGCGAAGCACTGCTACCTTAAACTACCAACACACAGGCAGAAGCCGAGCACAGAAAATGACACAGAGGCACTGGACTCCCCAAAACCATGCTGACAGGGAGCAGGCAGAGCCCCACGGCCGGCCAAGCACTGTCCGCAAGCTCAGCTCAGGGCCAGGCTCACAGTAGGCACTTCAGAAAGAAAGGGAAGGATTTCCTTCGAGGTCTGAGGTAAAATGTCTAAAGCAGTTCCCAAGTACCGCATTTCTAGGGTATCTATCTCTCCTCGGGTCCACTGACAAACATTAATATCTGAGCGCAAACAGCGCTGCCCCTCAGCAGATATTTCATAGGTTTTTAAATCCCTTGTGACTGTCAGCTTTTAGTTTCTTAAGAAATATGCTTGCTCAAGCGTGAACGCTTTTGAAAGATTTCTCTCTCAAATTCTCCAATGTAAGCAAAAGGTGATTTTGATGAAAAATCTGTCTAAAGTAATCACCACTGTGGATTTTCGCTGCTGTGAAAGGTCTCATTTGTTACACTGACCAGCTCCTTTCAATTCGAAGAGCCATACTTCATCATTATCAAATTCAGAGCCTTACTTAATTTGGAGGTATACTGCTTAAAAAGGACACAGAAATAGAATTCAAGGCAGAAATAAATAGCACGTGGTGATTGGTATACTGGACATATTGACCACATCATACAGAGGGATAATGTGGTGCCAAAAAATAAGAGTGCTTCCCAAACTGAGTGCAATATGATGAATTTTACTGTATTAATAATATTCAGAAACATGAGCCCAAAATAAAAGCAGGCCAAAAGAATCTGTCAAATAATTTGTCAAATAAGCAGGTTAATAGAAATACTTAATTTACCACTATTTTCTGTCTCCTTCTATTTGGAGAAATTAACCAATAACTGCTCTGGTGACTAAATGAATTTGAAATTATCGAGTATTGCTAAATTACTATTAAAAGTCAATGCTCTGAGACAGACAGACAATGATTTATTTATATAAATGTGTATATTTATTTATATATAAATTTCTTTTTCAGAGAATGAAGACCTCAAGACATAACTACAGTCCATGCATAACAGAATTTAAGCCCTTGCACAAGTTCACAGAACTTTAAAACTGAGCGCACTGCCCAGCCTGCAGGTAAGATTGGAAACTGTCTACCTTAGTAAAAGACAGACAGCATACCAAGCACCGCTGTAAGCACTGTAAGCATACAGTTTAGTGACACCACGTACGTTCATACTGCTCCAAAATGGTTTTCATCTTCTCAAACTGAAACTCTGTATCTCACACTCCCCTCCTCCCGGTCCTAGGCAGCCACTATTCTGCTTTCTGTCTCTATTCATCTGTTTTTAAAATGTTGATGAGCCCATGTTCGCGGCACACCATGTTCCCATTCCGGTGAGGGGTTAGTGCCTGTGCCTAGCACGTCTTAATTGCTTTCTTCAATCTCCTTCCCTCCTGTCCCTCTCCCCCTCCTTTGATTTCCCCCTTCCCATCTGAGAAAGATCCAGCTCCCTGCTTCCTACTACCTGTCTTTTATTTTTCTCTTTATTTGTAATTTGGGTTTTATGGACAGTTCTTAGCATACTTTCCTCAATGGTACGATCTCAATAACCACAGTAATGAAAAAGGTAAGTCACTCCTCAGCCATCAGATGGAAGAATAACTGAGAAACTATTTTAAAGGGTTAAAATCAAGCGTGGACATTAATACTGGAGTAAGAAGATGACTTGAATGTGTTACCTGTTGGCATTACAGCTACTTAAACTACCATCTTGGGTCTGCACTTAGGACAAATAAATATTATTCATATTTTTAATTTCATAAAAAAGCAAATATGAAAAATACACCTGAAGAAATACACACAAATTTTTTCCCTAATGGAGAAGGATGTGATATAAAAACTACAAGCCACTCTATAGATGGCGACAGATACAAAAGGAAGGATGAGGACAGGAGAGGTCCCTTAGTCCACCTCGCTATGTGGAGCTCTTGTATTAAAAAAAAATTGCATAGTAGAAATGACCAAAGTAATTTACTTGGTACTTACGGGACATAGAAAAGATGAGCTTTGAGGCCGTAATTCTTGAGAGAACTCTTAAGTAAGGGCTCCACAGAACACATAAATAATTTCAAGTCCCCTTTCATCCAGCACTGTATGTTCCAGTTTGCACCTGAATTGAAAATAAACTACATTAAATCTGAAAACCGTTCTGAACAACACAGTGACAGAGAAGAGAATTTATCAGTTCTCGGCTCTGCCTCCCGCTGCCCATTCTGAGAGAAAAGAACAACTCCAACGAGTGCGCCTTAGTCCCTTTGACCCTCGGTTTTCTTATCCTAAAGTGAGATCATTAAATTCAACCATCTCTTCTCAAACTCGTCTGTAATCTCCTGCCACTCAAGTAGGACAGAAGAGCTCAAAATTCACTAGTTCGGTTCATTTGCACTTATCAAGAGAAAAATGAACGTCAAATATCAAGGTAGAAGCAAATCTTGTTTCTGTGTTTCTGTGGCCAGATCAGAAAACAGAGGCACAGGATCCACACTGGGACTGTGATTCTCATCTTCAGTTTTTGTTACTGTAATATGATGAGCCCCAAACACAGCTGATGAAAGCGAATTTCACTGCACACTGGAGAACTCTCTCGAGCATGATGAAGCTAAACTATGGGAAATCTGTAATTTATAAGGCAGGGACAGTAACAATTGGAGACCATGACAACACCAAGGCTAACGTAAGACCACACTGACCCATTTCCGCACCACCAGAAGGTGCCCGGCTACTAGGGAATTCTGACCCTGGGAGCCCATGAAGGAAGTGGTCTACCAGGAAGAAGAATCCATGAAGCCCTCATGTGACCACTATGTAACCTAGCAATTTTAGTTACGAAAGCTTAAACTCCACTGAGAAATAACTAGTTATTAGCTCTGATTTACACTATAAAAGCTAAAACAGATAACACTAGAGTCATTACCCTTCGTCACTGAAAAAAGGTGCTAATATAGTTTACCATTCTAAGCCTCATCACTAAGACCTTGACTTATTAAGCTCATTCTTAGCATATTTAATAATCACTTGATTGGCCAAGTTAAATTGTGTTACCAATGTTTTTCACTTAAACACTCTGGGAGGCTGAGGCAGGAGGATGACAAGTTCCAGCCCAGCCTGAGCACCTTAGTGAGACCCCATCTCAAAATAAAAAATTAAGAAGGGCTGGGAACATAGCTCAGTGCAAAGGCCCTGAGTTCAATCCCAGGACAAAAAAAGAAAAATTAAAATTAAATGAATGGCTATGAACTGAGCTGGAGACAGTGGGAGTCCTTACTATTAACTTGTTTTTCAATTCTTGATTTTATTGCATAGCTACTTTTCCCTTTATTCCTAACCTGATTTCCACATACTGGAGTGTTTCTTCCATCTAATCAATAGCACTGAAGCGGGGCGATTTTTGTAGTTCAGAGGACATCTGGCAATATCTAGGGTTCTTTGTTATTACTATACCTGGGGAGGAAATGCTACTGGCATCCAGCTGTGGAGGCCAGGACTGCTGTGAGGCACCCCACGACGCACAGGGCAGCTCCCTGGGCAGGGGTAACTGGCCCAAACCCTCAAGGTATCAACTGGAAACCCGATTACCCTGCCTGGTAAAAGCTGCACTTCTGCCTGCCTGTGCTTTCAGGCTGCAGCACTCCGCAGATGGTTAGGTCAGCCGACTCTGCTCTGTTTAGCTTTTCCAGAAGAAGTGGAAATAATTGTGTTGTTTATATTTTCAGGTGTAGAATTAGTATGCCTTATACTTTAAACAACCAAAATTATCCCTTGATTTAAAATAGGCACTGTTTTAGAAAGATTCCTTGCCTGAAAAAAATCGTCATTCATAAATATTTTTAAATGCGACTAATTCAATAGTGTTACTAATAATTTGGTACTTTTTATTTAACATTAAATGTTTTTTCTGTTTCAAAGCAAATTTAGAAGACTACGAAGGTTATAATTTTTTAACATATAAGTGAATTTTATTTCTTACTTTTCAAGTTTTAATTTTTCTTGTCCATGTTTGCAGTGTATAACGGCTGTGTTGAGTTGGCACACGTACGTAACACTTCATTCCTTTCGTTCACCCCTTTCCCTCCCCCACCATCTGCTTCCCTCCAACTCTTAATCCTCCTCCTGTCTGAGAAAGATCTATCCCCCTACTTGCTATTATGTATCTTTCATTTTGTCACTTATATTTTATGTTTCTCATGTAAGAGAAACCACACGATATTTAAGCCTGTATATCTGACTTATTTCACTTAACATTATGGTCACAAGCTGAATCCATTTTTCTACAAATTACTCAAGTTTATCACTTTTTATGGCAGAGTAGTACTTTACAATGTGTGAACAACACATTTTCTTTATCCATTCCCCTGTTGATAGACACACAGGTTGTTTTCAAGATTTAGCTATTATGAATTGTGCTATTTGATATATTTAACTCTTTCAGGACGACCTCTAAAAGGGGAATAGCCAGATCAAATGGAATCTCAACTTTTAGTTTTTTTGAAAGCAAAAAGAGTTCTCTTTTTACATTCTATGGGATATTAAATAACTGGGGGCTTGTTATTAATTTTGTCACATAATGAATCCTAATTTTATTATTAATATTAATACAACAATGTATGTTAATAATCACATCCATAAGGCAACTACTTCATGTATGACAGAAAATTAAAGCACTTTGTGCAATATAGCTAAAACAGAACAGTTACTGCTTGGAACATTAAAATACCTACCCCGCTGTTGAAAAACAGAAGAATCCACTGTAGAGACAGAGGTCTCCCCTTCCACACGCACAGGGCAGTTTTTATCTTGCTCACTCCAAAAGCAACAGTGGAAAGTTGCTGGGGATAAATCAGCCATGTCGGCACCACTTGAATTAAATCTGGCTTCAACCACTGACTCATGACTTCCACTCAAATACGAAGTGTTGTTTGGCATTCCAGCAGGCAAGAGGGAGTAGTCATCAGTGTTATTTGATGGCAGGCAAGACAGTTTAAATCTCCAGGGAGTGACTGGATATGCCAAGTTAAATGCGGTTATCACATGAAGAAATTCTGGTAGGACATTCAAAAGACACAGAAAACAAGCGATCATTTAGCCTAAGACATGGCAGTAGAAAGTATCTGAGATCCAACCATGCAGTACTCGGTAATAGTCATCTAACTTTCAAGAACGAGAAACTAGAGACATTTATAGCTAAATGGATGCACATTGAGGCCATACTCTTAAGTGAAATAAATAGGACACACGTGTATACTGAATAGTTTCTCTGGTGTGAGAAACTAAAAGTGTAAATAAGAATCAAAATGTATAATTGATAATATGAAATAGGAAGAAAAGGTCTAAAGGAGCAGGGGAAGTGGGAAGGGTAGGGGAAAGGAAAGAAGGGAAAAGAAAAAAAATGAGAAAAGAAAAAAATGGAAACAAAGTCTCTGTAAATAGGGAAGGGAGGAGGGGGTGAAGGGAGGGCAGGGGAATGGGGAAAAAATAAGAACCAAGATGCATTATGGAAAGGTACAAGGTCCCAATGATGAATGTAACTGTACTATATACCTAAAATGTACCAATAAACTTAATGGAAAAATAAATAGTCATCTAACTTTCAAAGTGCTCAATCAACGCCTACTGAACAGTTCCTGGCTATGTGTACAGTGTGTTATTCCAGGGAGAGCTCCGTGATTTACTGAAATAACTCTGCTCTCTGGTACCTCTCTTTGGAAATTCATACATCATTTTTCCTCATTAATCTAACATCTTATATCTATCTATCTATAATATACATATTATTTTTTGGTACCAGGGACTGAACTCAGGACCTTGCACTTGGGCAGGCGCCGGAACCACTGAGCTAAATCCCCAGCCCCCTTATATCTACATTTTAATGAAAGAAATTAACAGTAAATATTCTAGTTCCCTTTTGTATAACAAAATTATTCTACTTTCTAGCATAAATGAGCAATATCTGCATGTGCACTGATATAAACAAACATTAAAGAGCTCTTTTAATATTTATTACCAACAGCAACAGCAGAATGTTGGTGGTGCCTCCTCCATGATGTATAGAGAGGGTCCGTCCATGATGTGGAGACAGCGGGACCATCTCCCAAATCTGCCCATGTCCCTGGACACAAGACATCATACAAAGGAGCCCTGGCCCACTCACCCAGAAATGACACCCAACAGACTGTCCAGGGAGCTTCAGCTGCAGATTAGTCATCACTTTTTAGACACAAAGATCACATTTTTATAGCCCTGTACCCCCCAAAAAAATCCTCAAATATTAAGTGTATCTCTAAATAACTGTTTGAAAATAAAACAGTTCATCTTTAGGATTTTTTTACCCAACAACTTTGTTGCCATATATACACACTAATGGAGAATGAGAATCTGAGGATTGTGTATGGTACGGGGATCTCGAAGGATTATGGGAACATAAACATGTAAGAAACCAGGACCAGGACACTCTCCTGCAGATGAATGGAGGCATAAACTGCAGCACTTTGAGATGAAGGAATATTTTTGAGTTCCAAAAAGAAATGAAATATGAAAAGATAGAGAGGAAACTTCAATGCACATTATTAGGAAAAGAAGTCAGTTGAACAGGCTGTGATTTGGACTATGTGACACTCTGGAGAAAACAAAACTGTGAAGATATTTAAAGGACTAGTGGTTGTGGTGGGGTAAGTAAAGTGGCACACAGAGGGGGAATCAGGCCGGGAAACAACTGCACAAACCTGTATGATCCTGTGTGATTGTGTCAAAACCCACAGAGCACACAAGACTGAATCCTAATTAAACCAAAACAAAGCCTGTTAAAAATAGAATACAGCAGAAATGTTTCAAAAGCAATTATAATTTTTTTCAGTACTAGGGATTAAACCCAGGCCCTTTTACTAAGCTCTATCCCCAATGCTTTTTTATTTTTACTTTAAGACAAGGACTCTCTAAGCCACACAGTTGCCCTAGGCTGGGTTCAAACTTGTGATCCTCCTGCCTCAGCCTCCCAGTGCTGGGATTATAGGCATGCACCAACATGCCCAGCTCAGAAATATATATATGGGGGGGGGGGGGGGGCGGGTACCGGGGATCAGGCCCAGGTCCTTGTGCTTGCTTAGCAGGTGGCAAAACCACTGAGCTAACTCTCTGGCCCTCAGAAATATATTTTTAATTTTTAAAAAATCAATATAAGTAAAAATATGTAAATAATGCATAAGTAATAACTGTTAGTGACTTAGTTTCTAATCCTCTCTACAAATACAAATTAATATAAATATGCATAGATAGATCTTTTGCAAATAGGAAAGAGGCCAACAGATAGAGGGAGGGAGGACAGGAAGGAGGGGAAAGAGAAGAAGAGAATTAAGATGTGTTATGTACATGCACCAACTCCCCACATGAACGTAACCAGCACTTACTGCAAACATGACAAATAAAAATGAAAACTCATTAACACGAGTTACATTATTATGTTCACAATGATAACGATTAGGTATCACACCACCACAAAACCAATTCCTCATTATGACTGTGTTTCTTTGACGTTCCTTCTTCTGACATATGCTTCTGAAATCAGAACGTCTATGAAGGCAGAATTGTGTTTTGTTTTTTAAAAAAAAACCATGAATGTGCAGTACTGCTGATGGAAACCATTATGTTTTCTAGCTGCACGGGGAAGATTCAGTGAGCTGAATTGAAATTAGCCTGACATTCTCAGAGTACCGAAACCTAAAAAGTACTAATGAACTAACAAACACAGCAGCAATTGAACCAGTGTAACGAAAAGATGAGCCTATTTTGTCTGCACACTTCCTCTGCAAATGATATTTCTTCCCCTCAGAATGACTCCCAAACAGTGACAGATTCAGAACCGTCATCTGGCGACACATGCTATCAGACAGCAGGGATCCAGGGTTTCATCTCGTTCCTAAGATGTGATCAAACCACGAACTTTTCAAAAAGCCAATATGGAACTAAGTAGAAGCCAATAAAAATCGCAGAATCTGAAAGATAATGTGTGTGTGGTTCCCTTAAATATATACAATAAAATTAATGAAGAATTTAAAAGATAATTATTCCTTTGATGACCCCAGCAGCATGGTTTTCTGACATCTCTATGAGTGGAGCTATCCTGGGTGCTTCCAGTAAGGACCCAGATGGCCACAATGAGAAGGGACAGCATGACAGCAAGGAGAACTGCAGAGATCCTTGAAGGCCACCTGTACCCTGAAGCAACAAGAGAGATCTCCAGAGCTAGCTGACACCGACACCGGGGAACAGTCGCCAGATAAAATAGGTTTTGTTAAAGATAGCCTGACCTGAATTCCAAAACCTTGAAACATAACTAAATTAGATGATTCAAATTTAAGAAAATCAGAATATCACCAGAATATAGTGAGAAATCAGTGAGAACCACATGCCCAAATGTTATCCATAATGGGAGAGGGTGGAGCCAGATGGCAGAAAAGGATTCTCCAGCAATGATTGCTCAGCAGAAACATCAGTTGGGACAAACTGTCCCACATTAAAAATCTTCTCAAGTGCTAAGGAAACCAGGCGCAAATACATGGGAGGAGGAAGAAGGGACAGTTTCAGACCATCTGCATCACACTACCCCAGGAAGCATGGCGTGGACACAGACACGGTCTCTTGGGGAAAAGACAAGGAAACAGGCGGAAGCATCACCTTGGTCCCCAACACCAGTTCTGCCACAGTAACTCCGGTGCCAGGCAGACACCCAGGTGGAACCTGCAGACTGAGCCTCCCGACCTGCCCTGGCACAATGGGCCTGGACCCACCACAGGCTTCAGACAAACCTCGGAGGCCAGCAAGCTTCAGTGCCCACAGGCTGCAGGGACATCCAATGCTGTGTCAGCCCTGGTGGCCAGGAGATACCTGCCCGGCGCTGGGCACCCCGGCAGTGCTAGCCCACTGCACAGACCTGCCCAGGAGCTCTGCACAGGCTTGGTGCAGAGGGTTCCAGCCAAGGCCAGTGTACAAAGTCCAGAGTACTTCTCCAGTGCACAAATATCAATACATTGCCACCTGGGTTAAAAGCAAGCAGAGAAACGGGGTGTCAACAAATGAACAAAATCAGCCACCAGGACTGATACTAAGGAATCATATGAATTCCTTCCCAGAGAATTGCAAAATAGCTTGGTAAATTTCAAAAGCTACAGAGACGAACTCAAAGAAATAAGGAAACAGAGCAACCAGAATAAGAAAATTAATGGAGATTGAAATAGTAATAATGGTATTAAAAGTCAATCAAATCCTGGGGCTGAAAAATACAATGAATAAAATGAAAAAAGGAACCCAACATCAAGAGCAGAATGAATAAATCTGAAGAATGAATAAACTCAAAGAACAGTTCATTGAAAATGTAAAGTCAAAAACACTGAAGAAAGCTTATGAGATTTATGCAACACCATCAAAAGAGCAAAATTTTGAGTTATTGGGTCTCAGAGAGGGAATAGAAAAGGATAAAAGGGTAAAAGTTTAAAGAAGTAAGAGAAAAAAAATTTCCATTCGTGGAGAAAGATACATTTATATCTTTCCAGGTACGGAGATCAAAGGTCACAAATCAGATTCAACCCAAATAAAACAACTCAAGATACTGTATAATCCAGCTGTCAAATAAGAACCTGAAAAAAGCCAGAAAAAAGAAACAACATTCAAGAGAGTTCCAACATGCCCTGCTGATGACTTCTCAGGAGAAATTCTTACAGGCCAAGAAGCACTGGAATGGTAATTTCAATGTGCTGCAGAAAAACAGAACAAAACCCTACCAACCAAGAACGCTGTTCCCAGCAAAACTATTCCTCAGAAACAACACAAACAAAATCTGGGAGAGTTCATTACCACCCACCCTGTCTTATAGGAAATCCTAAAGGGAGTTCTCCAAGCTGAAAAAAAAAATAACAATGCTAATGAGTAACATGAAAGTATAAGTCTGACTCATCAGCCTCAAATACTGTAAACCTGGAATGGTGGGGATAAATCACTTACATCTTTAGTAAGAAAGATAAAAGATAAAACAAAAATAATAACTATAAAAACTTAAGAGATATGTAACAAGAAAGATGTAAATTATAAAATTAAAAATTAAAAATGTGAGGACAGGAATGAAATGAAAGTGCCGGGATTTTACACTCAAAATTAAGATGTTTTTGGCTTGAGAGCATTTATTACAAATATGATACTGTTTGGAATTGGCAAGGAAAAATAAACCTATAACAGATACACTGAAAATAAAAATCAAGGAATCAAAATACGCCACTAAAGAAAAATCATCTGATCACAAAGACAGTAAGAGAGGAAGTGATAAGGAACAACTAGAAAGCAAACAAAAAATGGTACTGATCAATAATAACTTTTGAATCCAAATGTATTGAGTTTGCCAATAATTAGTTGTTCCATGGATTAAAATAAGATTCAAACTATATACTTTCTACAAGAGATTCATTTTGCCAGGTGTGGTGCACACCTGTAATCCCAGTTACTCTCAGGAGGCTGAGGCAGGGGGATTGTAAATTTGAGGCCAGCCTAGGCAACTTGGTGAGACTGTCTCAAAATAACATAAAAAGGGCTGGTGATGTAGTTCAGCACTAGAGCATTGGCCTAGCATGTGTGAGGCCCTAGGTTCAAATACCAGTGCCAAGGGAGGAGAGAGAGAAAGGAGGGAGGAGAGAGAGAGAAAGACTGACTGACTTTTCCTGAAAGAACACACACAAGTTGACTGTGAAAGAATGGAAAAAGATATTCCATGCAAATGGAAATCAAGATAGACCAGGAAAAACTATGCTTATATCAGATAAAATAGACTCTAAGTCAAAACTGTAAAGAGAGAAGAAGGTAATACAGTAGGAAGATATAATAATTGCCAATATATTTGCAACCAACATCAGAAAACCTAAATATACAAAGCAAATTACTGGGCCAGGGATTTAGGTCAGTGGTGCCACTACCTGTCTCACAAGCACAAGGTCCTGAATTCAATTCCTGGTACCCCCTCAAAAAAAAACCAAAGCAAGTTATCAATGTACCTGGAGGGAGAGAAAGACTATAGTAAATGATAGTAGGAGACTTCAGCACCTGACTTTTAGCACTAGACAGCTCATCCAGGCAGAAAAACCAAGAAAATAACAGACTTAAACCACACTGCAGACCAAATGAACCTTACAGGCACATACAGGACATCCCAGCCCACAGCTGCAGAATACAAAATCTTCTCCACTATACAGGGAACATTGTCTAGGCTGGATCATATGTTGAGCTACAAAACAACTTTAACAAATTTAAGGCTGAAATCCCATCAAGTGTCTTTTCTGGCTACAGTGATATAAAACTAGAAATGAACAAGAGAAACTTCAGAAAATTTGCAAACAGATGGAGATTAAACAACATGATCCTAAGCAGCCAGTGGGTCCAGGAAGAAATTTCACAGAATACCATGCAACCATAAAAAGAAGGGCAATCTGACATTTGCAACCATGTGCAGAAACCTGGAGGACATGAAGCTAAAGGAATAATCTGGGCACAGAAAGACAGATGCCACATGGTCTCGCTCACACATGCAATCTGCAAAGCAGATCTCAAAGAAGTCAAGAGGAGATGAGGGTTATAAGAGGCTGAGGAGGTTCCCCAGGTCAGGAAGCTAGGGAGCTGCCAGTTGAAGCTAGAGAGGAGGAGTAAATCCAAGATCTAATTACAGTTCGGAGACCGTAATGATGATTTGTTGTGTTGGTGAAAATGCTGACAGATGTTAAATGTTCTCACCACAAATGTGAGGCAGTGCACTTGGTAATTAGACTGAACCACTGCATGAAGCAACCTCAAAACATCACGTTGTACAAGCTAAATACATACAATTTCATATGTCGATATTTTAAATAAAAATAGAATTTTAAAAAGAACTAAAACAGAAAATAAATAAATGAAAAATAGGTTTTCCTGTTTTAAGAAAAGGTTATTGATAATGTGACTAACTTCAAAAATAAGATTGTTATGGCTTGCAGCAGTTAAAAAAGCAAGACATTCAAAGATCATGTGAGGCTTCCTCTGTAAGGCAGTCCTATGGGAGTGAGTGGAGGGACAGGTGTGCATTTAATTTCTTACTCTATCTTTTTGGTTTCTGGTTTGGTTTGGTTGGTTGGTTGGTTTCGGTACTAGGGATTGAATCTAGGGCCTTCACACTAACCTCCATCCTCAGATCTTTGTAAAATTTTATTTATTTTCGATACAGGGTTTCACTAAGTTGCCCAGGCTGAGCTATAATTTGCAATTCTCCTGCCTCAGCCTCCCAGAGCACTGGGATTCTGGGCATACACCATGATGCCCAACTATTTAATTTCTTAAAGCATTCTGATGACATTTAAGATGGCCATTTCCAATGCTAACGCTTTGCCTCAATGATGTCCCCTGATAACAATATTTGCCATCACTTCCCAGAGTCACAATGGTAAATAGCTCTTAAAACATCCTCACTGTTCTGTTTGAGAATAAACCCATCACTTTGTGTCACAGTCATTTATTGTCAACATTATCACCAAATAAACTGCTTCCCAATATAAAGCAGATGTTTGACTATCATCTGATATACATATATTTATAATTGAATGTTAAATTTGTTAAATAAAATTAAAATATTTAAGTGCCATTCTATCTTATTTCTGAGTGTTCATATATAGGTATCAGTGTGTACATATACATTTTCTGTACTGTAAAAGAAAATAAAGTTTAAAAGCAAATAATGGGCAGTGAGAAAATATTTTTAAACACAGCAAGTTTTTAAGGCTCGTGAAGATGTGCATCTGCACTGGTTTGTCGGGGCCTGCAGGATGCCATGGGTCAAGCATCCTTCTCGGTGTGTCTGCGAGGACACTCCGGGGCAAGAACTTCTGAACCCACAGACGCTGTCCATGGTGTGGGCCACCTCATCCAATCACCAGGGGACTCCTGGGCCTGACTGCTCGGAGCTGAGCTTGAGCCTTCTCCTGCCCCCGGACCGCAAGGGAAACATGGGTTCTTCTTGGGGGTGCAGAAGGAAGCTGCACCTCGGGTACCTGGTCCTCAGCCCTCCGGATTCAGACTGGAACCATTCCCATGGCGTTCTGGGCTCCAGCCTGCTGACTGTAGATCTCGGACTTTTCAGCCTTCATAATTACCCACCCCAGTTCCTTATAGTAACTCCCTCTCTCTGTGTGTCTCTCGGTCTCTCTGTCTCTCTCTCTCTCTATCTCTATGCACACACACACACACACACACACACACTCACACTCATTGTTTCTGCTTCTCTGGAGACCCTTAACACAGCACTAAATATCTATTACATTTTAGAAATTTCTAGCATTTAACTGAGACCAATAAAACTCAACAACAGGTGAAAATATATGAACTCAAAAATCAGAAATATAACTGGTTAGTAAACTGCTCAACCTCGCAAATATCAAACAAATAAAATTGAAATGCCAAAAAGTAAAGAATGGTAACAGGATGATAAGTAAAGAACAGTAACCTGCATCTTTGGTGGAAATACAAAGGAATAGCACTCTCATATATGTTTATTGGAACAGCAAAGGATGCAAACCATTCTAAGGAGACTTCCCAGTATCAAATTTTAAAATGTGCACACTATTCAAAATAGAAATTCCTTCTTAGGAGCTAAACTATCTTCCAAGTATACAAAGATACATATATGGGTTTTCAATGCAGCATTATCTGTTAAAGAAAAGGAATGCCTATTGATCAAGAATTGGCCAGGTACATTTATGTGATACACGGTCATCTGACTACTACATAAATAAGTTCACCAATAAATATTGATAAGGAAAACTGTGATGATAAATTAAAAACCTAAGTGGAAAAAGCAGCATGGAAAACAAAATGTTTGCAATTGTAGTTATGGGGGTGATGCGCACGTGCACGTGTGTGTGTTTGTGTTAAAATCCTGGTAAAATACACTTTTGAGTCATGTTTAGGAGATTGGGGGAGGTTTTCATTTTTACATTTACAGTTTTGTTGGTTGTATTTTTCGTCATGAGCTTGCATGAAAATTTTGAGCTGGAAAAAGAATATTCTGTTAATCAATAAGGAAATGGCATCTCTACGAGCAAAATCTCTGCTTGACATAAAAATAGCAAATAACTTACCACAGTGTAACAAAGCCACAGAGAATGTTTGAAAAATCATTTTTCTTCAGAGATGTGCACCGGATGTTAGTAAATCTACAACAAAAGCACACACATAGGAAAACACATGTATACAAGTTGTCTTTGAGAAATATAAAATGACTATAAATATGTCCTTAAATTGTAATCCTCTGTAACAGAAGTATTCCTTGTTCAATCATGTTACAGACTTATTGCTATACTCTTGCCAACTTACATAGTTAAAATATAAGCCAGGAAAAGAGCTTTCAGTCTCCATATATTCCAAGTATCACAGGATAAGACTGAATTGTCAACTAAACAAACGTTTTCACAATGCTGATTAAATATGTAACTGCCAATGTAACGCCATTAATATCACTGTCTTCACGTTGTTTTCATGCTCAAACTTCATGCTTAAATACCCTTTATGTTCTAAAACCTTCCTCTTTTATAAGATACTACAAAGACAAATGACTATACACAGATAATGACATAAAGAGTAGAAAACCATCCAAAGTGGTTTTTGAAACCTATTATTTGTTTGCAGACAAGGTGATGTTCACCTTGAAGAGTTGGTGGAGTAATTCCTGAGAGGTCTCATGGCAGTACGTCCAAATGCTAGAGATAGGCCTTCCCATGAACGCCACTCAATTTGAAATACGTCACATGAGGTTTGTTATTGGCGCTGCTGCATCACGAATTAGAAGAGTAGTCAATCTTCCACGTATTGGGCTTGGACTCGCGGTTTAGATGTCTCACTCTTTTTTATGACCTCTGACTGCGAACTCGGTTCTCCACACAGGTGCAATCTGCAGTAAACACGGGCCAGGACTCAGGGTGTCGGGCTAGGCTGCTCTGACGATCAGGGTTCTCGCCTACAAATCAGACTGCAGTAGGTCTCTACAGCCCCTTCAGAGCTGTCTATGACCCTGAGACGTTATATTTGAAAACAGAAATCACAGTTTTCCTGCAAAGAATATAAAATTAAGAGACAAGCATGTCTCATAACTCATACCTGAGAAAGGGCACCAAGTGACAAGTAATAGAAAGGGGAGCAGGTTTCATGGTCGCACAACTTACATACTCTTAGGAGGAAAAGAGATGAAAATAAATAATCTTCACTCTAGTATATTTGTTTTTCACATTATCAGTTTTTCATGAGATTTTCGTTCCTTACAACTCTCATCACAACTTCTGTCTAGCATCTCTAGAAATCCTTTCCATGCCTGGAATCATCATGCATTCATTACACCAACATGAGCAAAGTCCCATTTTTTGTTACCTCTATTAGTTATTTTTTTATCTCTAGGACAAAACAGTGTCCAACACCTGAAATTTACAGGAGAGGTTTATCCACATACCTCCTCCTCAAATGACTCTGTCACTAATTCGCCAGTCATGCTCCCTTCAAGTCCTTGACCATTTAGTCAGACCACTGGCTACAGCCCATGAATTGGTATATTAAGTAGCACATCTGGACATTTTCTCTTCCAAGCAAAATATATTACTAGCTGAAGGCCTGTGCAGGAGATCAGCTTGAAACCACACCAGCAGGCTTCAGATATTATTGATGTGGATTATGAATTCAAATTATGAGTCGCTCCAAGGCCTAAGTGTGAATGGCTAAATGAGCCTTCGGCTGGTGTACAGAGACAGACTTCCCTATGCCAACCCACAATTGAGATCTCAATGATCAATGAGGTTGCGATGTCTCTAACAGCCAGGAAACACTGCAGCTGAGGAACTAAGACTCTGTGCAGCCATTCTCCACAATCAAACGTTAGCTAAGATCATGCAGGTGGCTCATTAGCCGCAACCTGCAGTAGCACAGGTGGCCTGTTACTTGTGACCTGTCCTTCACAGGTATGCATGGCTCCTCCCCTTTACAGCCTGGCTCACTGTGCATCAGGTCTGCTGTTCCCTGCATCTGCCCTCAAGCCCCCAATGTGCTGTAGGATCATAAACCCTGACTGATCCCGAGCCCACGGTCTTAGCCAGGAGAGCTAAAATCAGGCGGCCTTTCACCAGGAGAGAGCTGAGATCAATTCCCGGCCCCCCCCCCAAGTAATAAACTATCGTTTGTTACTCTTTATTTCTTGTTCTTTGTATACTATTCTTTCACCCCCTGCTGCTCCCTCATTCAGGCGATTGGGCTTCAACCAATAACTAACTGGTAGACAAGCTATCAACCCATCAGAGCTGTCCAGTGTGAAGATTTCCCTTCACCACTGTGCTGCAGGGATGTCCTGGACAGGGGCTATAATGCTGCCGTGTCCACTTGCAGATGGTGCCTGCATAACATGCAGAACCATCTGTAAACCAGGCCCTCACCTCCTCTTCCTCTGACTGCTGGTCATATGGTGCACCCCGTGAGGCCACAGGTGCATGCTGGGAAACAGAAGGCAATATAGCAGGAGTAGGAGCCGTGGGCTTCTGGACCACTTCTTCATGTAACTTACTTGTGCCCTCTGGACCTGCCCTGGCCCAATTACATATATACCGTTTCCATTTAATGACAAGACTTGCTGTGCACGTCCAACCTTACAACTCGGGCATCACATAATGCCCACCTCATGATGGGCATCTCAGGTTGCATGGTAACCTGGGGTCCCATGGTCAAGCATTCAGTTTCCACTAAGGACCAGTAGCAGGCCAGCAGCTATTTTTTGGGGTTTATTAATTGAAAGTTTGCACTTTACATAATCTCTCTTAGTTCTTATTTTTCCCCCTTCCCCTGCCCTCCCTTCAACCCCTCCATCCCTCCCTATTTACAAAGAATTTGTTTCCATTTTTACATTTGCTCATATGGATTCCATTTCCTTCTTTCCTTTCCCCTACCCCTCCCACTTCCCCTTCCCCTTTGCCCCTTTTCTTCCTATTTCACATTCTCTATTATACCTTTTA